>MU182445.1:0-62976 GCA_016904865.1 Pissodes strobi | reverse complement strand
GCAACTATATCTACTTTTTGTCACATATCATATTGGGGAAAAGGGGCAAATGCCACTCCTTGCATCACTTTTGTCCCCCAGTTATTTATTAATTCTAATAATATTTGGCAGTCAATTTAATTAATATTGCAACTTTAAGTACAAAAAAAAGTTATTAACTCGTCAACAGCAACCCTAAAAGTTTCAAAAATACTTAAAGTAGTATTTCTCCAAAAAATGTTCCAAATTATACCTAAATGTTTTAGGTAAATAGTATATCAGGCTGTTATTCGCAAATGTGGAACAAAGTAGAAATATACCTACTTATACTGGGTGATATAAGTGTAAACCATCAATAATATTGGCCCAATATTATTGGGTCTACTCCCATTTCAGTGCAAACTTGATTTAAATTAAAGCAACGTCTTTGCAGATCATCTTCAGTAGACGTTTTTGAAATTATTGGTCTACCGCGTTACAAAACTAACATAGTACATAAATCAAACGTAAAAGCTTTAAATAAGTTTAAATCGAAAGCATTATTTATCTAAACTTTCTTGTAATTTTCTCCATTTTCCGGTCGTGTTTTAAAGTGATTAAATATTTGCCAACCTGTGGTTTAAAAAAGTTTTGTATGTTCTTTGTCACGTAGTACTGTTTTCATTTATTTTTGGAGAGAGGCATATCTACCTCTTTGGTGATTAATTAATACATGTTTTGTGATGCAAACTACGTCCAAAACAAATATGACGGAATTGGAACTGATTATTTTCGGCTGTTGTTACAGCTTTTTGGCAAGAAGAGGATAATATGAGACAATTTAGTGCACGATATCAATATCGCACATGTTATGAGGACGTAGTGCTACAACAAGATATTCTTTACTGCAATAACTGATGAGACTGAATGAGCAGTAAAATTGATTGTATCTATACTATAACGAATGCCATCTGTTATCATTATCTATTGTATCTATCTATTTCAAAATTATTTATTGCACATGTATTTCATTCGCTGCGAGCGATTCGTAATGAAATATTTTATCTTAGTGGATAGTCTATTTGGAATTTCGAGCTAATTCCAATATGGAAATAAATATAGTATAATTAAAGCCTTGGTAGGATCTCAAATACCTAGAGCGGTAACGTCTTTGGGTTTCTCCTACACTATTTCCCAAAATATGTGTTATACAGGGCGGACATTTCAAAGCATACAATGGCCATATTTTCTACCCGAAAGAAGATTTTAAAAAACCAAAAATACCATTTCTACAAAAACTACAAAATATTTTGCAGCCTCACCCACTCTTGAAACACTTCCCTAACCGACTGTAAAATCTTAAATAGCGCTACCCCACTTATGGCACCTCTCTGGAAAACTTATCAAAAATACTTTTAAGCGATATCAAAATTATTGTGATTTAAGTACGAAATGTCAGCAAAATTTTAAGAAATGATTTTAAAACTGACTTTTGCGAAATTTCGCAGGAAAAAATAGAAATGAAACGTAGGATGACAAAGGATCCCAAGCCTAGGTTAAAATACTATTGTAGTGCTGAAGCTATCCATATTTTTGCAATAATGCAAACACTTGTCTTTTTAACCATTTTGATTATGCTCAAAATGATTTCTATTTTCTTCTAAACAAAAATAAACTTGATTTTTTCAAATTCCTCGCTAATTTTCTGAAATATTCCTCTTTGAATACTTCGACAAGGATCAATTATCCTCTGACGCCATTCTTCCAGAACAGTCGACTGATATTTGTAAACTAGTGATGACTGTATACGTCGGATTTTGGAAGTCATTTGAAACAATTGTATTCGCACCAGTACGCTGATGATTTTCAGTTATATTACACTTTTACAGTCATGATCTTGATACTGTATATAAGGTATCTACGGCACATTGCTTTTTGTTGAATCAATCTAGGACACAGCTACTGTTATTTGGTAAAAGTAGGGATATGCTTGTGGAGAATCTTAATGTTAATATCAATAATGTCGAAATATCTGTCACTGAACCTCGCAAAAACCTCGATTCTAAATTGAGGTTCAAATCACGTTTCCAACTGATTTATAAAAGCTATGCTAAATTGAGGACCCTCTACTTATTTAAAAATTTTCTTTCATCTTAAGTGAAACTAAGATTGTGTGACTCGATGATTTTATCCTTACTATCATACTGCGATGTAGTCTTCTGGCCAGTACTTATATTATATATGAGGATAGGAACTCTTCAGATGCTTCAGAATGGTTGTTTTAGGTTCTGCTATGGACTGGGGAAGTTTCATTACATTACGCAATCTTTACATTTGCGTACATTAGTTTATAGAGTGAGCAAACCTCAGCAGCCTAAATATCGTTTGAGGAACTCATTGTCAATGATAGAGTTACGCGTCTTAATGATCATTTTTCTCCTCGGAGGTACAGGACAGCTCTGTTTCAGCGTTCATTTACCTATAATGTTGTCGAGTATTTTAATTATCTCTCGTCCAGTATTCAAAACCGCTCATATGAAATATTTAAAATTCAAAAGCTCTCCTTCAGTGGTCGTTCTTGTAAGTTTCATTGTATTTACGTATTCTGTTAATATTCCCTTCAATATTTTAATTTTCTTCCCTTTTTTCACTTACTTATTTACCTTATTTATTTTACCTCCAGCTTTCACTGGCGCATGTTTGATTGCACATTAAGTATATCGATCGCGCATTGAGTAGACTGAGTGCATTGAGTGTGTTTCTCATTTGGTTAGGATAAGTGATATCATTTTTAAGTGCTTTTTGTTATTTCATTCTTAGCTTGCCTAGGTACGTTGTAATTTTGTATTTTATTTTACTTTATTTCATTTAGTTTTCTTTAGCTTTTTAGAAATTCTATTTATTTAACTAGAACGTGAGATTAGTAAAAATTTCAGCATTAGGTGCAGACAAAAGTAAATTTGGATCGAACATCAAGGGTTGTTCAAAAGTCGGTTATAAGTAAATTTAACTTGAAAATCAATTCTCCAATTATAGATAGTATTTATCTTCACTAGTGCCTCGCTGCAATAGGTGTGGGTTGGAGCCATTAGTGTACCTAATGCCTAATGGAAAATGAAGACCTTAATTTGCATTTGCTGTTTTTGCAGATTCGTTTAAATATGTAGGTTTTTGTGACGTAGTTTTTGCTTTGTAATGAACCAATTTTCCACCATACATTCAACACATTTTTTTAACTATACCAGCATTTTCTCTCTGATATATGTGCATTTCCATATAGGGATTTGCAAACTGGGTACAGTATACTAGAGCTTACTGGTAAGCGCAAATAAATTGTAATCAAAAAAACAACATTTGTTAAGCAATTTAGTGCATTAATTTACACGACACTAAGAAACACCTCTTTACATTGCCAGCAGGGTGGGGTTCTACAGCCTCGGCGCTAAAAATATAAGATTGAGTGTATTAAGCCGTCATTGTCTATTTAGTTTTAACTTGAAATACTAATAAACAATTCAAAATGTTCAGCTATTTCTTATGAGAATTTTGAATTTCCCGCCTCTTATAGAAACTTAGAGTGTATTAAGCTGTCATTGCCGATTTAGTTTTAACCCGAAATACTTATGGAAAATTCAAAACATTCCATATTATTGGTATTAAATGAATTAACCATTCAGCGCAGATTTTAACCATATTCATTATATTTATAGTTTGTTAATACAAAGCGTATTAGTAATATTAAAATATTTAATTTTGGTTTAACCAACCGAACCAACTCGAATCTCAGAGAGGGGCGAATTCGCCGCCCTCCTGGATCTTTTTCTGACCACCAATCCTGACCAGTACAAGGTTACAGTTGGTCCGCCATTAGGTACCTCCGACCACAAACTTATTACAACGGTTGTGAATTGCTACCCATACAGAAGGATCCACCATTGCCTCGCAAAATCTGGCATTACAATTCTGCAAACTGGGACGATCTAAGGCAGTTCTACCTAGATTTTCCTTGGCTCGACGTCTGCTTTGCCACTGACGACCCGTCAGACTGCTGCGAAGAGATCATGCAAGTAATCTCCTCAGGAATGGAAGCATACATCCCAAATTCCATCAAGTTACCATCGAAAGGAAAGCCCTGGTTCGACAAAAGATGCGAAAGAGCTGTAGGAGGGAAACAGCAAGCCTATAAGTACTGGCAGCAAAATCAGACCGCTGAAAATCGCAATTATTTTATCGAAGCGAGAAACGAGTGCAAGCGTGTGATCGACGAAACTAAAGACAAACACAATCAAAGGATCAGGAATAAACTTTTGCAATGCCCCAGTGGTTCCAGAAATTTCTGGTCGGTAGCAAAGGCAGTAAGTAACAACTTTACAAAAACGTCTCTCCCACCTTTGACGGACGAACGTGGCATCACGGCGACTACAGCCAAGGAAAAAGCAAACATGCTCGCCAAAATGTTTTCATCGCACTCTACCTTAGACGTGCCCCAAGGCAAGACTCTCCCCACTATACCGAACATCAACACTACCATGGCAGAAGTCAAGTTTTCTCACCGTGATGTTCGCAAGATCCTTGAAGAGCTGGATACGCAAAAGGCATCAGGACCGGACGGAATACCTGCCATCGTGCTAAAGAACTACGCCCACGAACTAACACCCGTTTTTTCCAGGCTTTTTTCTCTTTCTTACAGAAAAGGGATTTACCCATCCTCTTGGATAGTCGCTCGAGTGCAACCTGTTCCAAAAAAAGGCAAGAAAACCACGCCCTCAAACTATCGCCCAATTGCCTTGCTTCCAATAATCTCCAAAGTCATGGAACGCGAAGTCAACCAGCAACTACTCAAGTACCTCGAGAGCAACAGAATAATCAGCGATAATCAATACGGCTTTCGCAAATAGAGATCGACAGGAGATATATTGGCCTATGTCACTCATGTATGGAGTAGGGCAATTGAAAACTACGGAGAGGCTCGAGCGATTGCGTTGGATATTTCAAAGGCATTCGACAGAGTTTGGCATGACGGACTGCTCAACAAACTGCCGTCCTTGGGACTGCCCGCCTCTCTCTGCAGCTGGCTGGCCAGTTTCCTTAAGAACCGATCCCTACACGTTGCAGTCGATGGACATATCTCGGACACATTCACCATCAACGCGGGCGTGCCTCAGGGCGCAATACTTTCACCAACTCTGTTCCTCATCTATATTAATGACCTGCTGATCGAAACGAATAATCCTGTTTACAGCTTTGCAGATGACAGTACCCTTGTCTCCCACTTTAGATCAGAAAAACCCTTACCAGGGCTGAGACTCATCACCGCAGACAGGAACAGATTACAGCAATTAATCAAGACCTGGAGAAAGTTCAAACTTGGGGCGACCGAAATTTGGTCCAGTTCAATGCAGCAAAGACCCAAGCAGCAACGTTTACTAAGAGGGCCAGTACAGCGGGCCCTGACATCATTATGGCAGGATCGACCATTCCTTCATCCTCGTCAATCGGGCTGCTGGGTGTCTCGGTCAACAGCAATATGTCATGGCATGACCATATTGCTAACATCGCAAAATCAGCCTCCCAGAAGCTTGGTGCGCTATTTCGCAACAAAAAACTCTATACACCGCAGCAGTTGCTCTTGCTGTACAAAGCGCAAATAAGACCGCGCTTAGAATATTGCTCACATATCTGGGGTGCCGCACCAAAGCATACCCTAAAGCTGCTGGATTCCATTCAGAAGAGGGCCGTGCGTCTCGTCGGCGATCCGGAGTTGACCCGGAATCTGGATAGTCTGGAACATCGCAGACATGTGGCCGAGATGTCTCTGTTTTACAGATACTTTCACGGCAGATGTTCCCAGGATTTGGCCCGCATCATCCCGTCCCTGGCAACTCCTGTCAGACAGTCCCGACAGACGGCAGGAGCGCACCAGTTCGTCGTACAACTAGAAACACCTAGAACATCGCTTTACCAGAACTCCTTTGTCTGGCGCACTGCATCACTGTGGAACTCACTTCCAGGACATCTGTTTCCCACTAATTACAACCTACAACTATTCAAGAACCGTGTCAATCAACATCTTCGCACACGCACCGCTCGTCGAGCGCCATAGGATCTCCCTTTAGTGTGTGTGCCACTGCCATAAAAAAAAAAAATTACGTGGCTCATTTTTCCCCGGCAGATAATATTTTGAATTTGTGCATTATGGAAACATATATTTAATTAGCATTAAAATCTCCTAGAATATGAGGAAAAAATCTTATAAAATTTCTTCAATTTAAATAAAATCAGAGCCATCATGAACGGTTCTTAACGTATGAATTAAACATTAATACGTTGGAATATTATGCAGGATTATTATAAAATACAATACTAATAAAACATAAATGCATATTCAGGTTAATAAAAACTATATCAGCCTCACATTCACCACAGAGTGATAATAAATAAATATTATTTAAGTTGATAATAATTTTTATTCACAAAAAATTGTCAAAGTTTCTAGTTTATTTAAGCGAGGTTAGCAAGATATCCGATGCAAATGCTTCATAAATCCACATGTTATTAAAGAATTTGTTATCTCATAATTTTGAATCAAAAATAAATCAAAAAACAAATTATGAGGTGCCTGATTAAAATTTCAAATAGCATTTGAAATTTATAAAGCTGTTGAACGTCTCGAAGAATTGGGAGGGTTTCTTTTGGATATATATATATATATATATATATATATGATTGGTCATGGAATACTTTAAATGAAATAATATGTCCAGCTCAGAGTTAAAAAAAAATTGAATTCACCACCTCTTATAAAAACTTCGAGTGCATTAAGCGTCTTTGCTTATTAGTCTTAACCTGAAACGCTTATGAAAAATACAAAATGTTCAGTACCTAGTTAAAAAATTTTAAATTTCCCGCGTCTTGAAGCGGTTGAATGTTTGAATAAACTATAGCACCAGACCACCGAACATTAACAAGGGACTAGAAAGTTCACTCTCATTCGGCACTTTTGATGTAGCGCTTACAAAGGCGAGACGCCAGAGTCTAGACCAGACGGGGTGAGACGTGACATAAGGCCTGAGCGGTTAACCAGTATTTTATCAGGTTCCGAGACGTGGCAAGGAGGGAAAATGCTCGGTGACCAGACTTACCATGTCCAATACGCTGTGCATTAATTTCCGAATAAGAAATAGATCTTTGATCGGTTAAAAAAATTCAAAGTATCACGAATTAAGCAAAATAAGTTTAGGGTATACTAATTATATCGTAGAATGGAAGAGCTTTTCATAAGAGAATAAGCTATAATAATAAAAAAAGAAAGCTCCGATTTGGCTTGCTGAGAAGACAATTAAATTATCTAGAAACTGTGTAAATACGTAAATAAAAATATCACCAAATGATCAATTAGGCTTAATTGGGTACTTCCTCATTGTCATATCTTTAGTTGCTTTCTTAGAATGAGACATCTTTTGAATTAATATCGTAAATATGCTACAAACCATGATACAAGGATATTACGATATACAATATTTCTAATCACATGTTCAAAAAATATCTGCATACATTTATAATGTTTTCATGCCCATATTAATCATCAGAAAATTATGATAGAGAATTGAATATAGCAAAGCAAATAGAAATTATTAACGCATTTGCATTTTTTTTTGCAGTAAACCGGTAAAAACATAATTAATGGCACTATCATTACACTACGACTTTCTCCCAGGTTCGAAATTTAGAACCTTATGTGATGAGGGCGCATTTTTAAATTTTTTAAGTATTTTGACATGAAATCATATATTAAAAAAATAAATAAACGGATTCTACTTCTAAGATATGCGGATTGAAGAGTTACTGCTTTCCCAGTTACATGGATGTATTAGTTTGCACATATTTTGTTATGCAATATTGTATTTAAAAAAATTAATTTGACTCTATTTCTTGGTTATTTACGTCTACATCAAATTCTTCTAGTTTACCTCTTTGGCATACTCAATATGGACAATTAATGATTCATGCGTTATAAATTATATAAGGATGTATTAGTTTAGAGGGTTAAACACTTCAGTTTGCGTCGAAATTTAGCTGAAGCAATAAATTTTCCCAGTGTGTTTCAAAATGCTACTTAACATTATAATTATGCAATGTTTATTACAACGTTCATTATATTCAGTGCAATAACTAGTAACTATTTAAATAAAAAATGTACCTATATTATAATGGTTTTTTTATTCTGGATACATTGACCTTTTCCTCACCATCAAAATCAGATAAAGATGTGCTAATTTAAATTACATCTTAAAGTGTTATTTAAATTGGACCGCAGGAGAGCTAATAGATTTTTTTTTTCAAACTAGTATATCGTTTTTTAATTGTAATACACATCACACCTACTCAATACAGTATCCGATAACTTTTTTTGTTTTAATCCAGTGTCTTAAATGAACATGGCATATTATTATTTATAATAAGCGAATAAAACAGGACCGTGTTATTTAATTGTGTGTTTTATTTGACCTAAAATAATATCTTACAATTGGCTTTTTAGAGCTCGATATTTAATAAAATTAATAATTATGGAATAAACTATCGTCTAGTTGTTAAGCCTAAAATCTAAAAATCAACCTTAAGAGGGGTGATATGGACTTGTAGTACGTATCTACAAGTAAGAAAACGACTGATAGAATGCAGAATGTTCAGGAAAAAATGTGAATCGACATTGTATCAACGAAATAAGTTACAGTCTCCCTCAACTAGTTGTGGAAACAACGCGGCATCGAGCATGGGAGCCGGGTTTGTGTAACAACAATCATTCAGGAAGAATCCAATGGTAACCGGCAGTTGATTCTTCTGAGGCAAGATAAACTAATATAGCTTAGACGATGATTGCTACGAAGCAAAGGAAACGAATGAAGCGGCTACATAAAGCGAAAAAAAGACGAAAACGCGTCTGAGAATTTTAGTGTTCAGATAAATAATGTAGCAATACAAGTGTAGTTACTGAAGTCAAAAACTTGAGAATTCATTTTCATCCACTTTTGACTTTTTCGGGACATATTAATAACAGACTTAAAGTTGTGTATATGCGGTTAAATAAACTGTACAAATTGAAAAAATACTTGTTATCTAAAACTTAATAATATGTATGTAATATTCTCACATTATCGTTATTTGATCACGGCGATATTGTCTCTGATACTTCGGTAACTTTGAGTGTTTCAAGATCTATTCAAAAACTTCAAAACACTTGCATGCATTTTTAATTTAATGTTCCCTTTAGAAACCGTATTATTCCGCATCTTAATTGGCACGAAATTTTATCTATGCAAAATCGGCGTAAGGCTCATATGTTTTCATTTGTGTATCGAATTGTAAAGACCGGACAGCCACCGCAATTGGCATGCCTTCTGAACGTCCACGACTTACAAGGAATATAGATTACTTTAGAGTACCGCAACACAAAACAGCAAATTTTCAAAAATCATGGCTTTGTTGCAGTTCAAATGTGCAATAATTTACGGAACAATATAAAGAATTATTGTTCTTTATATAAATTTAAAAAGTATGTTAGAGGCAAGCTCTTGGAAAGTCAAGGGAACTACTAGTAGGTATTAACCGGTTTTTAATTTTTTTAAGATTATATTTGTAAAAAGTATTTTTTCTCCATTTTGGGCATGCCTGGGGTTAGTTTTGGTTAGTTCCGGTTCTTTGAGCCCCCGTAGCGAGCGAAGGGATCGGAGGGTCATGCGTGAAGTGAAATAATACATTAGGTTCATTAGGTGCCGTACTAGGGCTAGCTTCAAGTTACTTTTCGTACTTTCCTTCAAAAAATCGAAATATTTGAATATCAATGAAAATGCGTTTTCTAACTAGCTTGCTAACGTAGATGACGACAAAAGTATCAGTTATCCTTTATACATATCAGTTTTCCTTTATAAAATAGCCGATCTGGATTTCCAGTTTTTCACAAAAATTTTATTATGGTTCAGTGCCATATCTTATTATTAATATAATTGATGAAGTGGTTTGGTTTGAATGCCTTAGCTATCATGAATTGTTTTGCTCGCATCCCCTATGCTCTCTGATCTAATAACATCAGACCAAGTTTAAACTATTTCTTTTTTGTTCCCCGGTACAATATCTTTTCTCTGCGTGTATACGCTTGGCGAATCCAGTCGATTCTCTTCCTGACTTACCTACATTTATTTTAACGATAGTAAAAAGTATAAAATAAAATACTAATAATAAACTGTTATTATTATTATTTTATTTTTCCTAGGGCTGCGCAACATAGTCACATGAAAGCATGTAAAGCTAAATCGAATGAGAAACCGTACTTTCATCCAAAACTAAAAACGCCCGGACTTATTAATGCTTACAGATTTGATACTATTAAAATTAGGCATCAGGGTACTTCACACTTTATAAAATAGTCTGGGAGATGTATCGAGAATACACTTCATTATTATTAGTAAAGCTTAAGGTAATAATGCGATTAAAACCACGAATAACTGGAAGATTTCAGAAGCTGATGCCATTCAAAACTTCTGACCCTAGCGTCCTGTGGTCAGTTGAACATGCAGGTTGTCAAAGGCTAATAAATCGCACAGACAATAATTGACAATGCAGCATATAATTCAAAAACTTCAAAATATATATGAGAAATAAGGGATATGATGAAAGATCGAGCAGTTCACATGCTTTAGGTATTTTTAGCTATTGGATTTCATTGGAGCTGTGATGAAGGTTCCAGCAGGTTTCACAGATACGGATAGTACTGTCTCTAAATATCTTATCTTATCCAATCTTATCTGCAATGTAACCAGTTATATTTGACAAATAAGCAGTTCTCAATCAAGCAACGAACTCAGTGCCGGTACGCATTTTTCCGTTTCCTATGCGGCTAGCGCAACCGAGTGCGCTAATCGTGTAGGAAACGGAGGTCTCCGTTCGTTAACGCACTGATTTGGGCACATGGAATACGCTGTTATATAATATTTCACTTTGCGCATGGCCCTCCGCTCGCTTCGTTCGCTACGGGGACTCAAGAAAAGGAAACTAACCAGGTGCTAACCCATACTAACCCAATACATACCCAAAAGCAAGAAAAAAGTTGTTTAGAGACTTAAGCTAAAAAAATAACCCCGGCCGCCGATAGGCGCCGAATTGAGACCTAACTATCTAGAACTCTCGACCTCGAGGGCTCTTGCCGCAAATTGATTGCATCACGAAGACATGGCGCGATTAGGTGCGTTAACCCCTTAGGGAACGGAGACCTCCGTTTCCTACACGATTAGCGCACTCCGTTGCGCTGGCCGAATAGAAAACGGGAAAAAGCTGCCGGCACCCCACAACGTCGAGTGGAGGATCTGGAATGAGTAAACGGATTCCCATGTTCTTAAATCGAGCAATAGTTCCAAATGGCGAAAGAATTAACAAATTGATCACTTACATGAAGATGCAGAAGGTAGCGGGCAGCCTTTGGATTAAAGATTCATATCATCATACGTTTAAGAGGCTTTAAGGCATAGTTTTCTATGACAACTACGGAGCTATTCAGAGCAGCTGTGAACAGAGTAATGGTCAATATGGTTGCAAACATTCGCAAAGTATCGAAACCTTAAGAAAAAGAAGGGCAAGAAATTTAGTCTAAAGTTAAAATCACAAACGGTTCCTAAAAGTGGGTCAGAATATAATAATAAAATCCGAGAGTGCGAACGTTAAAAAAAATGTATATATAACTACAAGTAACTGCTTGAAAAATTATTTAATGGATTCTTAACATTCTAATACTTTTCACTAGAAAATTATATTTACTTATAATTTCTAAGAACTATTATTTCTTTATTTGCACCTATATTGTGGGTTCCTCCGCGCCATTCAGAACTAAATTTTATTCCGGTCCTGTATGTAATTATAATTTAAAATTAGATTTTAATGCGTATAACTATCTTTCTTTTAGGACGCTATAGAAACTGTTGTTCTAAAATTATTAGGCATCTAGTTTAATACTCACGAATTATAACTAGCTGTAAAAGAATAATTTTAGTTTTCATTTAATGAATGTCGGCCATCACTGCCCACTTCATGCATAATAAAATTTAAAGTAATTGGTTACTCTTGCTAACGATATACCGAGATTCGATTCTTCATTGTATTATAAAATATTTGACAATATCTTGTACGACAGTTTGGGTCTCAACATGCATATCCTAAATTGTCATGAAACACAAGATGGTAATATTTTGTATGAAAATGACCATTCATTGGATCACGAATTTAACTTATGCTATGGAATAAAAACAATATTTAGTTCAGTAGCAGTAGTCCACCTTACTACCGCCCTATTAAACGAACACCTCGTATTTCTAAATTAGCCATAACAAATCCATTAATTTACTTTTACTTGAGTTAAAGCATTAATTATATATTTTTCATAAAATTGCTTATCTATTAATTATTTCAATCCTGTTACTTTTTCTTGCATAATTTGCAAGAGTATCTGTCTTGTTAGGTAGGCTTGGTAATTGTCAAATTATGATAGTTTTTATCTGTCAAATAAATCCCTATTATTGGCTAGGTCAATAATGAAGGTAAATAATTGAACCTCTTGGCAAAATATAAAGATTTAAATTCCAATGTAAAAAGTTTGAAAATTACGATTTTGCAGTATAAAGCTTTACTTCAAAAGATGGAAAAAGGTCTGTTGTAAGAAATAACTAATAAAAACAAATTATAAAGTTCTAGCTATATTTTTCCTGTGTCATAGAACTTTTCCCATTTTCTAATATTCTATGAATAATAAAATTATTATACCTGTTCCTTTCCTCGATCTGGCGATTACTTTACTCTTGTTGTGCTGCGATTATCGAAGATATAATAATGTTAAATAGGAAGAGTTTTAGATTTTTTTTTTAGCAATCTAATTCAGTTAAATAATGATCTAATCATATTCGAACACCATAATGAAAAAAGGAAATAAGAATTGATTCCCTTTTATCAACATATATTTACAAACACGAATGAAAAGCAAAAGTCAAGAGCGGAAAACAAATCAAGCCATTCGAACCCATACCCGAATTCGTTAACGAACAGATCGAAAAATGGTCGGCGAAATAAAGCCTTTCCCGCCTATCTTCCTATTAAAGTTAACTAGAAAAAAACAAAATATTATTGAAGGAGAATTGAAAACTAATAAAATTATCAAGACTTATTTGAAAAAAATAAAACAATTTAGGAAAATACCTTCTTTATAGAGCAACGATGCTGCTGGTCAAGGTACAAACAATCAAGATAACACCGATCTCGTATAATGGTTATCACACAGAAAATATTAGTTCTAGTTTAAATTTAAAACCATATTATGCAAGATATATCTCTTTTAACTTAGTCCTTATTCAAAATACATTAACCCACTTATATGCCAATTATTTAATTATAACTAACCAACTAACACAATTACTCCCTGATAATTATAATTTGATGTTTCAATTAAACCGTTTTCATACTCAGATAAAAAATGCATTTAATAATCTCCTTAATTAAGATTTGTCCAGACAAATCAAAGAAAGCGAAGAGTTTGGTTAACTTTTTTGGCTCTTCAATACAGTTTATTGCTGGAAATTTAGATCACGATGACTTGAATGATATTAATAACCATTTTGAATGTATCGACACAAACTGCTAATAATTGTAACTTAAATCTTAAACCATTGTGCTATTATCTTAGATTTTATAATTTAAGTTTTAGTGTAATGAATGAAATGGAAATTTTACAATTTTAGCCAGATGTTAATAAAATTATCAAGTTAAACTTGAACATTTGCAAGAACCTATTAAAATGCATGATGATTTGTTGGAACCAATAGGATTCACCAGCTTTATTACAAAAGAAAAAAAATCAATTACTATGTAACTAATTTTATTATAATTTTTCTGGTACATATTATAATTTATAAAAAATTAATACGTGACTGCATTCCTGCAAAACTGCTGGGAAAAATACTCAAGTAGGACGTTGCGATACTTTGGAAAAACCTAAATGCTGGATTTTCGAAAATTTGTCAGAAATTATTTATTTTTTTAAACATTTAAAATCTGCAAGCTCATTATTAAGCAACTTTTTCGACTTATTTCAATTATTCAAATAAATTGAGATTTCGCTATAAGTATTTTAAAAACCATCATCACCTTTTTCCTTATTCCCGCTATGCCATATCGGATTTTCTACTACATATTTTATAAGTAATTACCCTCCTTCAATCTAGCGCTACATCGAAATTTTTCTTTCTATTAAAATAATAAGCTTAAAACATTTTGCAGGACAAATTCAGCAGCGTATTATATTAGAGTTCAAAACGTCGACCGATTTTTTCAATACATTTTTCACATTTTTTTAGCGCCGCTTTGAAAATTTCGTGAATAGTATTAGGTGTTCCCCTCAATTTAAAGTTAGCTATTTTAACAACATTAGTAAATCTCTGGGTTTTCCATTGGCTAAGACGACATTTTCCCTTCTTCGAAATATCAAGAAATTACTGCAAAGAGGCATTTTGCATCTATGAGGACAATATAAGAAAAAAACTGAACGAATTTAACTTAATACGCCAGTACTCGAACATCATACGCAACATGTGTGCGGAATTATTGACGGCAATATCATTCACGAAACTGCCAGAGCGGCGCTAAAAAAATTGAAAAATATATTTAAAAAATCGGGCGACATTTGGAACTTAACATTAGCATATTATTAAAAACAATGTTGGACGTTTTATCAGAGCTAATCTGTATTTTGTTTAGCTTTTATAGTTATCAAATATTTCTTGACGTGTTCCTCCTTTTGCCATAATTTGTATGGGAAGTATGCCTGCGACGCGCCGGCATAATTTTTCACCAGAAATTAGAATTATAGCTTTTTGGCCGAAAAAAATGCTAATTTACATTGAAAAGTAAACTAAGAAAATTACAAAATATAATATTTATTAGTTTGAACAACAAAAAAAAAATATTTTAAAAAACGTTATAATATATCATCCATACATTATTATAGGTAAGATGGTATACTAAAACAAACATAAAAACTAAGGTCTGCAAGTGCCACATATGTGTATTTTTACCAATCTATCTATATGAGCACACTCGGTTTGGGACCATTTCGCACAACGTCGAGACCTGACCATTTTTATTGAGAACGATATGCTGAGAATAGTGAGACGAAGCAAATCGCATTATTTCCACAGTTGGAGAGTTAGAAATATATTTGCAGCATAATAATTTTTCAGATGCTTTTGGCTTCAATTATATTCGGATCTTCTGTGTAAGAGTATCAGTAGTCTCTGCTGGGAGAAATAAATATTTGCATTCATTGGATATATCCCTGTTGAGAAATACACTCTAAGAGTTTTTCAATGTCACAGCTTAGCGTAGCTTCTTTAAAAAAATCGGCACTTGGTACTGAGTGACAGTTCTTCCTGGATAATTTCTGATCCTGCTAATAAGTCTTCAAAGGCCCATAAAATCATTACTAACTGGTTGCACTTTACGCGTGCAATGTAGCGGAAAACAAAAGAATATGAGGTCACCTCGTGTCATTTATGGCTACCGTGCCCATCTAGCAACACCAGCACTTTTTGCAGTTTTGTTACTGGCTTTGTAAACTTCAGATAATGCTTCATACATTTAATGAAAATTTCATAATTCTGCAGGTGCATTGTCCTCTTTCATATTTTTTTTTATGAAACGGTTGGTTTAGGTTAGAGCCGACAGCATTTATAAAACACGTCACTGTAAATGCTGGCCGCGTTCTGCACTTGTCAAAATTCAAACCTCTCTTCCACCTAGATTTCTTAAAACCATGCCATATAACTGCGTAAATAGAACGTTGTACATCTTGGATACTCAATACCAACCCATTCTTTGTTCTCGAACAGCTAATATGATCTGCTTCATTTGAATCTCATCATATGACTGCCTAGACGATTTTCGATCATAACATCCCATACCTAAAGAAAAAATACAGTATAAGTAAAGGTATAAGAATGTAAACATTGATAGGGATGAGATGGCATACTATGCCATTTCAGACTGACATATTAATGCTATTCCCCATCTTTACGTCAGAAAATTTAATTGATTTTTAAAAAATTAATCTAGGAAGCAAGGCATCCAATATATTAAAACTAGCTTGGTAACATTCTCATTTAAATAAATTTATGTACGATACATATTTAATGATTTTGAAATTTGTCGATCTAAAAAGTCTGCCGAGCATCTAAAAACTTCCGTGCCTCTGAATTTAATTAAACCTCAATACGAAATAAATACGTTATGCAGCAGAATATATCTTCTACATATAAAATATCGCATGGTTCGCTTCTCAGCGATGCCAAAATTATTGCAAATGTAGTAAATTGCGTGATATGCCATGCCATTCAGTATGCCATCTCAAGCATACTTCCCATAAGTGTTACTCTACAGTTCTTGAATGTTTCTAGTACGATATTTATTATCTTTTGATTCTTTTGAACTAATGACATCACAATAGTTACTTTAAAATAGCAGTGTTTCCAAGTTGCTAATTTTGTTTTAAAAAGCTTTTAAGATCTTTTTTATTAAAATAACATTTTCTGCTGAGGTATATAGGTTAGTACAATAACGGCGTCGTAAAATGGGTGTCAACCTCGAAGCAAATCAGGTAGAAGGTTTTATTTTTTTATCTTCTCTATATTGTCGAAAGTATGCCGAAACCAAGTTTTCGACCTCCTGCACCCTTGGCACAACTAACTGTAAACATTAAACCTCAAAATGTTGGCACTTTTTCCGGATTTTCAGCTATAGCTCCTGTTATATTCAATTTAAATAGGAATAAAAAGCCCAACAAAACTTTCATATGAGTTTTTTCCTGAATTGAAAACCAAGCGAGCTACACTTCGTCAAAAATCTGAAAAATTTATCATTTTTTACTTTATAAGTTGGATTTAAACCAACTTAGTAAAGTAAATGACTTGGAGTCCCATATGAATATATTAAGTATAATATTGTATTTGTAATTGGTATGTACACATTTGTGTTCCTTGATACATGTATGCAACGGGATTTTGCCGGCACAAATTTGCTTGCTGTGGGAATTTCTGATAGCATTTCTGGAAAGGTTAGCTTCCTCTGTAAACATTATTTCATGCTCAAACAAAAGAATATGAGCAATTTTCTCCAGAAACCATGAAAAAATTAACTCGCAAAGGAAAGTCTCTAGGAAGTAACACTTCGACCCGTTGAATATGATGCGGGCATAACAGAAAATTGTGCAGCATTTTCCAAACTAAAACGTGCGAAAGATTCAAATTATTTCCAATTTTTCTAGCACTACGTTCAGGATTTTCATCAATCAAATTTAAAATTACTTCTTCAATTTCTGGATTTCTTGCAGTACGATGGACCTTTTTTAATTGATTATTTAGCTTCAAATTACCTGTTTCAGTCAGCCTTCTATGTATGTTTGCAAATGTTCGTCATCTGTTATGACTCTATTAGGAGAGCGCTCTAGATATAATCGTCTAGCTTCCGGCTTTCTACCATCAGCCAAACCATAGGTATTTTCGAAGTTTTTCAGTAGAAAATAATTATTAGTTATCATTTTCTTCTAAATAGGCTGTGACTGTAAGAATTATTAATTCTGTTGTCATTTACTTTAACAGTTCAATATTTAAATTCAGGTCTTCGCGTCTTATTAATTTGGTGTTTAAAATAACTGTGCATTACTATTTTGAAAAGGAATGGTTGAGTTTACCAATAAGGAGTTGTCAGACATGCATTACATGTATGGTTTGTCTACCAGATAGAAGAACATTTGCAAATGTGCATAGAAGGTTGCCTAAAACAGGTACTTTGAAGCCAGGTAATCAATTAAAAGGGGCCCATAAGAAGTCGAGAAATTGAAGAAGCAGTTTTAAATTCGATTGATGAAAATCCTGAGCTGAGTACTATAAAACTTGGAAACAATTTGAATCTCTCGCACGTTCTAGTTTGAAAAACTCTGCACGGTTTTCTGTTATACTCGTATCATATTCAACGGGTCCAAGCGTTACTTCCCCGAGACTTTCCTTTGCGAGTTAATTTTTGTCATTGGTTTCTGGAGAAAATTGCCCATAATCCCTTGTTTGACCATGAAATAATGTTTACAGCTGAAACTAACTTCTCTAGAAACGCTATCAGAAATGTCCACAACAATCGTATTTGGGCCAGCGAAAACCCTCATGCATATACGTATCTAGCTACAAAAATTTATACATATCAATCAAATATACAATATACCTAATAATATATTCATATATGCAGGGACTTCAAGTCATTTACTAAGTTGGTTTTAATCCAACTTAGAGTAAAACAATGACAAATTTTTCAGATTTTTGATGAAGTGTAGCTCACTTAGCTTTTAATTTAGGAAAAAAACTCTTTTTATGGGAGTTGTTTGGCTTTTTATTGCTTTTCAAACTGAATATAAGTTAGTTTTTGCTAGGACGTGGAGAATAGGAGTTATAGCTGAAAATCCGGATAAAAATGCCAAAAATATGAGGATTTATGGTTACAGTTAGTTGCGCTAAGGGTGCAAGAGGTCGAAAACTTGCTTTCAGCATACTTTCGACAATATATACAAGATAAAAAAATAAAATCTTCAACCTGATTTGCTTCGAGGTTAAACGTATCCCGTTATTGGACTAAAACAAACATTATACACATTTTAAACAGTTCAAGATCCAATAGACTGCCAGACGAAATAGTATATTATTTTATATGGAGGAAAAGTGATACTTTTCCTCCAAATAAAATATGCTGTTTTTTCTTCAAATGTCGACAAATTAATGCAAAAACATCTCTTTTTAATAGTAATAATATCTAATTATTATTAAAGATAAATGGGTTCGCAAGGCGGCTTAGACCACGGTCGTAGGTGGCCTTGCTTAGACCGGTGTCGGTGAATATAATGTAACATAAAGCTATCAGTGGACACTGTCAATTGATAAGCAGTTATTGAGTAAGTTCGATTAAATACCAATTTGTTCCTAAATTAGTGATTTTTAGAAATGCAGTCACAAATTGAGTGATAAATACAAATTGTAGTTTAATAAATCTTGAGTTGTTGACGCTTATTTTGTTGTCTGTTTGTATTGTATCTATGTTGCTATGACAACACTTTTACCTCCGCCGGCGGAAAAGTGAAAAGTAAAGCTCCGGCGGAGGAAAAACGAAACTTCACGGCCGCCTACACAGTCGAGTAATGACGGATTTACTGACGTTTGAAGAAAAAAATATTTTCATTATGGTTTCAAAGAACGGAAACTTCGATACCAAAATTTAATTGAATCATTAAAATCTACCGTAAAAACTGCCCTGAAATAATTGAATTATGACAGATTTCAGAAAAATTTGGTATTTTGGATATTTCTCAAGTTTCTCAAAAACTGAAACAGATGAACCGCTCCGAAAACGACTTTTACGACAATTTAACAGTTTTTCTATTTTTGATAGTTTCCGAGAACGCACGTTTTAATACTGATTGTGATCCATAATAAAACGAACTGGTTATGTAAATTCTCATTTTTTGAATGGTTGATATTCTAAACTAGAGAGAAAATAATCTTATTCTCGTTAATTTTTACCAACGTGAAAAGAATTTTTCGTGTGTAAAACCCAAACATCTGTTTCAGTAGAAATTAGGTAACCGTAATTAATTGATTTCCAAATATATCAGCTACGATCAGACAAAAGATGATTCGTAAAAGTAGTAATGGGCTAGTTAAATTTTATTAGTTCTTGCCTACCGTCTATGGCTAATAATTAAATATTTCATTTTATAATATGACTTAGCACTATGTTTATCTACATCTTAGCTATTCACAATCATAAATTGTACCCAATTGGCCAACGGGAAACGATTCAAGTAATAATTCTAATTAATTGTTGCTATAATGAGCCACAATTAATTCATAATCAAAGTAAAGTGTCAAAGCCAAACTAGGAGATCTTTAAATTGAAAATGTTGTGTACATCCGAGTTGAGAACAATGAGAATGCTTCTTGTCTAAACTTTACACAAACGCACACATTCTACAATATATACTATTTAAATTGCTAAAGGACCTTATTCAAACAATCATATGTTAAAAGTAATAACAATGCAATCGGAAAGATATGTCCATGCATCTACCGTATACGGTACTAACAATTAAGCTTCATATACTTTTACTAAAAATATTACAAATTTTTATAGAAATATTAAGCACATACAGTCTCAGCTGCAGTTAATCCGTGCGGTTGGTGCGGTGGCACATTGTGCCCTATTATACGCATATGCGTAACTAGTCATCTGTTCTGGAAGGGGGCGGGGGGGGGTGGTTTGGGTTAGGGGGGGGGGGGGGGGGGGGGTTGGGGTGGGGGGGGGGGGGGGACTAAAAAGAGCCAAAAAATACTTGGAGTAAATTTTGCACGGCCCATTAATTACTTTGTCAAAAATAATTTTTGAAGTGAAAACTTCTTTAGCAATTTCGATACGTTGCCTTCCCGACAATACCACTTTTATTCAGCAAATAACTTATAACTCTTTTCCAATACCCAATAATATCAATAATAAAACACAAAAATTACTTAAACACTAACCCAAACTACAATTATCCTTCGCATCTCCGCCGTCCCTCATTACACTTTGTAGTATACAACTTTTTTCCAATCGGTACAATTTTTAAAGAAGTTGTCTAAAAACATGGTGATTCAGCCGACCCTGGCTAGCCGCTCGAGCTCATCGCCTTGATGCGTCATTACAATTTTATACCGATCGGTGACAAGAAAGAATCCGTAAATCGGTTCTTTCTTTTGGTTTTAAGAAGAAAAATGCTAAGAAATCGTATTTCAAGTACAGTGTATGTGTAGTGATACGTCTTGCTCGCAAAGAAGGCGAAAAAAGGGGGCAATATTCATCGGAAGAAGCGAATCAGGGGGTGGGTCCATATAAGATTATATGCCAAAATTTCAAATATACATAAATACCTGGTTATCTTAAATATATAAAAACAGAAACTATCTCTCGTATAAAAGCAAAATGTGTATAATACTAAACTGTAGTATTATGAATAAATATGACACTTGTAACCCTTAATTTTTTACTTAATAAAATTAAAATGGAAAATACTCTCACTTCTAAAACTAACTATATTAGAATACGGGTTACAGTCAAAAATTACTAACAAACTGTTATTTATATACGAGGGCATGACAAAACATTGTTACATTTGTCGTCTGTCCACAATTACACAGAATCAAACAATATATTCGCAATTGAAATATATTATATCGAAATGAATATAAGTAATAAGCAACAGTTAACGATACGAGCTATTCGAACCGTTCTCTAGTAATCTCGTCTAATCGACAATCGTACATCCTACCAAAGAAATACTATTCAATCACAAAAAGTGTTTACATAACACAATCAAAAGGCTGACTAAGGAAATAAATACCGGTCGGCCTGCACATTTATTAATGTTTTATATAGAATAAAACGTTTATACCATATAAAGGAATATAAAAAATAGAAACAAATGGTTATAATGCCTTCGTATTATCACGTTTTCGATATTTGACTATAAACTACAATTCGATTTGATGCAAATATTGCAAAACAAAAAACTAAAAGTTATATTTAATTATGATCCACTGACTCATACTGCAGATCTATAAGAACATTTAAGAGTATGGCAATTACATAAGGTATTAAAATGTGAACAGAATAAACTTATCTACAGGATAATAAATAAAACTCAAAAATCAAATATTATCATAATAATTTCAAAGGATATTCATAGCCACAATACGAGAGAGTTTATAGGAAATAGTACTGTTATTATTATTAATATGCAATTATCCTCAATACCAGTGTTCAAAAACACTGTCTAGAGGAATAAGGACTATGTATATTGTAATTATTGTTATTACTGTATTAATAAATAATTTTCAAAAAAATAAAAAATTTTAAGTAAGTCGAAGAGTGCCCTTTTCTCTCGAAGTTAACCCCTAAAAACTAGCCACAAAGGCAAGCTGACTCATAATTTACGAGCGACTAAAACCCAAGTTGGGTATTATTATAGCTTTGCATGCCCCTCCGTTCGCTTTGCTCGCAACGGGGGCTCAATCAACAAGAACTAACCAAGTGCTAACCAAAACTAACCCAAAATTGAGGGAAAAAGGTAAATTAATAGAAATTTTGCTAGGACGTAGACATGGATTCGTGTCGCATCGCGCGCAGTATTTTGGATTGCAACTTGGGATTTAGCCGCTCGTCATAAATTTATCGGAATGTTATCGTTCGGCTTTGTCGAAGCGATGTATACCAGAACGCATTATATTTAAACAATTCGTGTTGATATGACCCGACCCGTGAGGAAAAAAATTGGAGTAAACATTGCTTGCAGGAGATGTTAATAAATAATATCAATACCTATTTACAAATTCGCATTTGCAGATGCGAACAACTTTAACTAAAGTTGGCCTTCACATTTGCAGATGTGAAGGGCCCCCAACAGCCTCTACCTCAGTAGGTGTATTATGTTGGAGTGGTTAGAGGCACACTATATCCCTACATTTGCCGATGTAAAGGATATATGTACTGACAAAAATAAAACGGTATAGTGCTATGTATTTGCAGATACAAAATCAAATAACCACCAAAAACAAATAACCACCATACTATTGCAACCCTCTTACATAAAATCATTGCAGTGTAGGTAGCGAATTATTACACTCTTGGTTTCTATTCAAAACAGAAATTACAGTATTTGCAGATACTGTAAATATGCTAAAAAATCGTTGCATTTGCAGATGCAGTCGAAAGCATAACCAGGGTTAAGCAGCAAGCAAAAAGGTGAATAGTTCGTTGTATTAGCAGATACAATCGATCGTACCCACTGTCTGCAATTGCAGTTGCAGGTAGTGAACATATTCATGAACCTATTTTTCTGTTCAAAAACAGAAATTGCAGCATTTGCAGATGCTGCAAATAGGCTAATAGATCGTTGCATTTGCAGATGCAATCGATATCATAAGTAGCAAAACCAAGGAAATTCTTTTGCATTTGCAGATGCATTAGAAGATCCTCTCACGCTAGCTGAGGAAATAACTTATCCGAATCTTATGCCAACATCAGAAGCACCAGATGGTCCTGAACAAAGTACGATTTGTTAATAGGAACAAAAAAAACGACGAAATCATACCTGCGAAGCCAGAACTACATACTCAGATAGTTTTTAGATGGGACAATCACTTATTAAAAGGACTAAAAGAAAAAAAACAAACAGTATGATAGAGAAGTATCCACCAGCTGCCAACTGCAATGTCCTCAGACCATCAAAATTAAATCTCGAAGAGAGTACTAAATCCTGCCAAGACAACTACTGTATCAATTACAGAAACAACTATAGTCCGTGGGATTAGTGCCTTAGCCCTCCCTTTCAATAATTTAATTAGCCAACCGTCTGAACTAGAAATATACGTTCAAAATTGGCAGAAATTAAAGGTAAACAGTTCAATAATAGAGTGGGTACAGGATTATAAAATCCCTTTCAATAGGACACCACTCCAGTTAGCAAAGTAGAAGACTACATAGGACGGCAAAAAATTTAATTTCAAAATACGCATTCTTGGGGAAAACTGATCTTATGCACAGTAGTCAAAAAAGTTGTTAAGATTCGTTTTTTGCAACGTACTATACCAATGTAATTGTGTTTCATTTGGTTTATGTACAGCTCCATATCTTTTCACAAAACTGAAACCAGTTCTAAGATATGTAAAATTAAAGGGTATAAAAACTGTACTCTACTTAGTCGATTGGCTAGTTATTGGTAATTCAAAAGAGAATTGCTTAAAAGTATAAATAAAATTACATAAACATTACAAGATTTAGGTTTTATATAAATTCCGAAAAAAGCGTAGTTATTCCCGCGCAACAATGCTCATTTTTGGGGTTTATACAAGAGAAAAGAGGCCTACTGGCAGAACAGTCTATTATCTTTTACCCTGGAAAATACTTACTCACATCTCCTTGCAGAGAGAAACAACCATTGTGGAAGAAAATTTCCCTGGCTGTAGGGAAATTAGGAAGTCTCCTGAGAAATTAAACTGATTATTTTTTATTGCAAACTATAGAACAGTGAAAAAGAAATCGATACGTATTTTTTTATTTCCACTAAAGATGAATATTACAAGAGCTATACCAGTTTTTAGTTTTGTTTATAAAGATATACTATGCATGGTGTGACGTAACAATTCATGTGTATTATGACGTCATAAGCACATCTCAAGGCGTTGTATCTGCTTCATTTTTCGGCTTATGGAAAAAAGAAAAAACACTTATTTTTCATGGGCTATCGAAATCAGCAATAATAAAAAAAAATAAAAATAAAAAAATAAAAAAAAAATAAAATTGATGAAACTTCCTCATTGTCAGGAGAGCCTTTCTATAACAAAGCGTACCTAATGAAGCGATAAAAGTGATTATTTCTTCATTGACGGATAGTGCCCTCAAACAATACGGAAATACTTACAATAAATAGGGGAATTTCTGTTTTTCTAAGCGCCAACATATATATAACAAAACCGTAAACTTATTCTTGAGTTCCTAAACATTCAATTGTCTTCGGAGTCATCCTACTCTACCATGAACTCACACAAATCAGCACTTTCTCCAATATTGAATATTGAACAAAAGAGGACGACGCGGTTATAAAATGGTTTCTCATTACAAATCCACCCAGTCTTTACCTTCTCCCTTTCACCCCAAATGCAATGTAATCAAAAATCTCACGAACCAAAATTGTAATGACGCATCAAGGCGATGAGCTCGAGCGGCTAGCCAGGGTCGGCTGAATCACCATGTTTTTAGATAACTTCTTTAAAAATTGTACCGATTGGGAAAAAGTTGTATACTACAAAGTGTAATGAGGGACGGCGGAGATGCTCGGATAATTCCGATCGATCTTCCTTACAGGTAAGTCGATTGATCTTGTAATTTTACACACTAAAATCAGTGATTAATTCGAACAACCCTACAGTGGTTTTGACTCGATATTGATGGTCCGTTTTACAACTAAAGTGAACATTTAACTCGAACAGTTTGGCAGATAGAATTAAAAAACGCAAAATACCTGTTTTTTGCTTTGGAAACGATTTGTCCAATTACTCAACCTACCTTATTCTGTGTAAATTAATGGAATGGCAAAGTTAATTTTTTTTTTCAATAAACTCTTACCACACTATTAAATACATCCTGGATAACACTATTTTATTTATTTTATTTCATTTGTTAAGTTGTTGTTTTATAAGACCCTAAAAACTTGCTTACTGAAGACATAAATGTTTATCTGGTATGGATGGATTTCGTTTTTTCATAAGCTTTTCAACGAGCCCCCATGGCCCATGAGGCGACATGGGGCTAGAGGGTCGAAGACAATTTAATTATTATATAATCGAAAAATGAAAAAAGGTCATGATCAATTATCGCTCAAATACTATGCATTTTATTCCAGACTTCTGTCCATTCCTGTATACTCCCTTAGCACCGACTTTCTCCCACACCAATCATGCCGCTGCACTTCTAGACAGTGGTAGTTTTAACAAAAAAAATATGTAAAACTCAAAAAGCATTTGCATTTTTAAATTTAAAACATGTTTCAAAACTGTGATTAATAGTTTCCATAGTTTCAGTTACAACATTCTTCTTTAGGAAGAAGGGAGAGGACTGGAAAGCTCTAGGGGAGACCCGGTCGTATATTCATATCTAGCATACAGAATAGTACCTTGCCATGAAAGTACGTAAATAATTAATATTAGTAGCAGAAGAGGATGTAACTCGTATTGGTGCACCAACATGCATTATTAGGATATACGACTGCATAATGCTCACAAGTGCAGTCCGCTGTGGTATGGAAGCATTGGTAGAGTTAATATATGTTTGATGTTTGATATGAGTTTATCTATAAAGTAATATAAGGATTGCGTTATCTATGGTAATAAAAATATTACACCGACCTTTGTCTTCGTCTTGTAAGAAGATCGCTGACCAGTTTTTTTTACATTTTGATAAGGTAAGATAAAACGTATATTATACATTTTATCTTTGTATGGAAATTGTACGTCTATAATATAGATCGCTAATTAGCATATGTCTGAGAACTTCTGGTATGCTCTGACGAATAGCACTGATGATGACAAAGTCCCTTTGATAGGATCAAAAAATTATATGAATTCACCATCTTTTCCTGAATTTACTATAATATCCTATTGCATAATAGATATTTTGTATCCTTCCTCCATATCAAGACTGATATCATATTATATATAATATCAAGTTGGTAAACCTGAATTTGCGAGGGGCTTGGTTTGGTCTTGAAGTTGCAAGACAAAACCAGCATCGATTTGTAAAAAACAATATTTCAATTTAAATTTAAGTTTCGACAAAACAATTAAAACTTAATATGAATAATTTTTTTTTGAAAAGCTGACAATTTTTGTAACTTCATAGTTATAATTCCATCGCATATATTTAAAGACTCTAAACCTCAAAATGTTTATTGCACAAGAACTTTGAATTACACTTTTCCTAAACATAGACTTGCCTTATATGAAAATGGAGCATATTATACCTGCATTAAGATTTATAATAGTTTACCGAGTAATATAAAAGGACTAGAAAGTATAAGGCTAGTTAAAAAAGAACTTTTTAGAGTTTTAGTTGATATTGAACCATATAGCTACAAGGAATATTTTGAAAATATTAATAGACAATGAATCATTTGTGTGAAAAAAATATATATATAAAAGTAGAAACTTAGATAAGTAGTTACGATCTTATTTTGTATGTGACACTATTTCTTTTTATGTATTTTTTACATAATTCTGAAATCAAGAATTTATTATTATTATTATTATTATTATTATTATTATTGTTATTATTATTATTATTATTATTATTATTATTATTATTATTATTATTATTATTATTATTATTATTATTATTATTATTATTATTATTATAGTCGTAAATTTCACGAAATGGCATAATATGTCATAATAATCTTTTTACGATTTTCGATTTATTAATAACGAAAAGCTGTTAAAGTAAAAAGTTTGCTTTATTTTTATTAGCTAATAAAGCCAAATGAGAATTTCTATAATTTTAGGAAGTGGCGTAAACGAATTAAGATACTTCGTGAAATTATAGAAATGGTCATATTACATCCGTTCGTAAACTTACGTGCTTTATGAAAATGTGACAGGTCCGCTGTAATTTCTTATATAACTTATAACTATTATAAATTAAGTTACGACACTTCGTTCTTTTGTAGAGCAACCTTTTTTATGTATTAAAATTGAGTTACGTCACTGATATTGATGACAATATGTGACTCTGAGATGCACAAATGAGTAAAATTGTTATTTAATCATTAAAAATAGTTTTGCCAGTAGATAAAATATTTATAACAAGTTACATAAATGAAATATTTAAAAATGCGGTCATCAATAATATGCTTGCATACGTTTGTCATTCAGAGGGTTTCAGGAGGTAGCATGGATAATAAAATACGGGGCCCACGTTAAAAGTAAATAAGAAATTTGAAAATACCCAGTCATTTTTGTTGTAAAAAACTAACACTCATCTCATTGCAAAAGTCGAAGTTTGACGAGTTTTTTTACTAAATAAATTGCTAATATTTTCAATTAGTCTGTATATATCGGAACTGTCACAGAAAGTACAACATAGGATAAAGTAAGTAAATACCGTCAAAATACTTATTTTGTTATTATTTATAAAAATTAGTTGTATATGGTCTTCTATCCCCGTTCGGTGGGGTCAATTGGCCAATGCAAAAGAGAGATGACCACAATGTAAAAACGAAAATAAAATGGGAAACGTGAAATAACACTATTTATAAGAACAAAATAAAAAAAATGCCCTTAACCACTATTTTGCTTCCTTTTAAATGCGGTTTTACCACAACTTTGGCATCTGTTTAAATAGGATGAGCAATTTTGATGGAACCACCCAATATGTGAACCAGGCGGCATTGAATCAGTCCACTCGGTCTTTAAATTCTTGCCATTAAATATACAGACAGTCAGTAGAAAAAAAACCCTCGGCGTTACAGCAAGTTATGCACGAGATTGTCTTACCCTTTTACCCTGATGTCACTGTAACAACATCCTTTGCTCCTTTCAAAATAACCTATATTTCATTAAGATAGGGCTTAATGCAAGATGTGTCCCTATAAAAATATTGTAATATACAAGGTGATAAAATAGTATAAGTCCAATATCTCTTTTATTAGAGAAACTGTATAAACATGGCCAGGTCGGTTATTTAATTGAAGGCCTGTTTCATCGACATTATAACTGCACCCAGGTTTGTCGAAAAGCTCATTTTTCCCAGTGTTCCTTGCAAAAGTTTTAAATAATTTCCCACATCTAAACGTTTCATACCCTCACCTCGCCCTAGAGATGCACCCTCAGCCTTACAAATAGACAAGTCGGGATGTATTTTCAGAAAAGACCTAAACCAATTATTGGAGCCGGCATATCCTGTTTCTTTATTGAACTTGTGACTGATATGTAGACTTTCTACGAAATTATAAGCAAGCATTCGAACTTCTGGTACAGTCATAGGAAAACCGTATTTTTGTACCTTTTTAATATGTTGCGCCAATTTATTTTCATTTGCCTCCCCCAACATGCTGTCCGATCCCAGTTTACCAGTGGTCGACACATTATTTTTTATTTTCCTCTACTCGCTGCTTATTTTTAAATGTTGTTTGAGGTTAGAATTATGTAATGAACATTGACTCACCTAATATGTTGAAACCGGCAGTAAGTTTCCTTCCAAACAGTCACAGTAGCAGGTAACAAAACTATTATAACATTTTGTAGGGACGTGATATTGTTTTTATTTTTTGGGCACGTTAGAAGACGTGAAAATGGGGGTCAAAGTTAATGGAGCGTGGATTAACAATATCCGTTAGGCTGATAATCGCCGACCTAAAACAACAGGTCAATATGGTAGGAGAACCGAGTAAATCAATGGGTCTAAATATTAATACCAAAAAGATATTATTTTTGATTATCTCCAGAAACCTGCATTTATTTGAAGACTCCAACATAACATTAAGCACAATGACCGTAGGAAGATTGGATACAAATACCTAGGCACCTGACTTTTCAGACTGGACAGGAAAGTAAAATGTTGTATTAAACTAGCCTGACAGGCATTCTTAAAATTCGGAAGAGTGCATACCTGCTGTGATTTTGACCTTAACTAAAGACTAAGGTTTTTAAAGTGCTACATTTGGTCGGTATTCCTTTACGGTATGGAAGGTTGGACACTGAAGGCGAGTTTAATTAGCAAATTGAAGGTTTTCGAGGTATGGCTATAGCGCAGAGTCCTTAAGATACTTTGGACGGCGAGACTGACAAATGATGAGGTTCTGAGACGTGTCAACAACAGAGAACGCGAACTATTTGAAATGATGACGAGGAGAAAAACGGCATATCTGGGAAATATCATCTCAAACGAAAAATATCAATTCTTGCAGCTGTAAATCAAAGGCAAGAATGAGGGTAAGAGAAGAATAGGAAGAAAGAAAAGGTGTTGGCTGCGAAACAAGGAACAGAGAAGCAATGGAAAATGTGATCGCAAACATCCATTTGTGGATACGCAATACGCATCAGAAGAAGAAGAAAATTCCATATTGATTTTATTTTGATAATTTCACTGGCCACTATTGGTATATATTAGTACAGCTCTATACCAGGACTCGGTGTATAGTTTAATATTAAATTGTTTATAAACGTGTTTGGGTTAGTTACTGAGCTACCAAAACATGCAAGTATCCCTTCTTGGTCGGTTGGTGGCGGTAAATTAGATTTTTATTGATAACAGTTTGCCATCTATGCACCACCCTATATAACAGTTTTCTATTTTGCGAGCAAAATGGTTTCATTTCGAACTTCTTTTTGACAGTACTTTTAAATTTTTGCCAAGGTTGGTTACACTGATATTAACAAAATTGTTTATGTCAAGGTCCACCTTAACAAAAGTTGTGATACTGTCTTGAAAAAGATCTCTAGTAGAGCCGACGTAACAATGAAAAACTTTCAAAATAAAAAAAAACAACTTATTTTAAACTAGGATTTTTGCATCAAAATGAAAAGCAATTGATTGTCGGACACGAGAAATAAATTTATATTTATAACATTTTAGGTCATTTCTCATTTGAACCTCATTCTTAAGTAGCATTTTCCGACTACCAACTTATAGAGGACCGCGCCCAACCCAACGTGACGTAGAAGGCAATAAAACAGCCGGCCCATGTTTGTGAGTCGAATTTTAAACTATAATTTTAGCTTAAATCGACGTCTACCGCGACGTTTGTAGTATCTCGTATCGCCGACAGAGGGCAAGTTGGAAATGTAGACAAGCGTCTGTAGACCCGATATAATTTTCGATACCGACTCTAGCGCCATCTAGTGCAGATGCCGTTGACTCAAGCGATTGCATTCGCGCTATGTCATCGTGATGCAAGCGATTTGCAGTATAAGGCGTGGTGGTCCAGAGGACTAGATGGTTAGGTCTGAACTCGACAGCGGCGTTTATCGGCGTCGGCGGCTCGGGTTCAAACCCCGTTGTTTTCTTTTAATTTTTTTTAAGGTTAAGTTTCTAAACAGTTTTTTCTTGATTTTGGGTATGTCTTGGGTTAGTTTGGGTTAGCACCTGGTTAGTTTCCTTTTCTTGAGCCCCCGTAGCGAGCGCAGCGAGCGGAGGGCCATGCGAAAAGTGATATTACTTATTGTAATACGTGCCCGTACTTTGGATGCACTTTTTCCAAAATATGTTGCTTTATTTAACTAAAAACCAGGATATATTTAATAAAAGCCGTATTATAGTCGATATACAGTAGCTTGCATGTGTTTCCGCGAGTACATTCACAAAGAATCCCCCTTCTTTGTGAATATATTCCACGCAAGGCCACCTATGTAGTATAGGTGGCCTTTGGTATCGAAAATTTGGTCGGGTCACTAGACTCTTGTGGAAATGTAGTAACCGGAAAGCAGGAGGCCAACTGAAGTGAGTAATTTGTAGAGAGGTTTGTGATCTGATGACAGTGATGACGAAACGTTGGTAAATAATTATAATTCTATAAAAAGCCAACGACGTCATTTTTGAAGGCTTATTTGCAGCTGGAAAATGTCGCTGAAGTGAAAGTAAGTAAAAAATTTAATTTTTAAATAACTTTTCAATAAAGTAAGAAGTTATAACAAAATATGTATACATTATTGAAGAGTAAAAGCATAGTTTTAAATCAGTTGTTGAAAATTGTCATTTAAAAATGTACTTATTTGTTTAATATTTTATTTCATTTAGCATTTTAAGGCGCCTGTATCAGCTTTCTGGTCTATATTTATCCATAAATTCAAATTCGTTTGAATTAATACTCTTGGAGATGATGTGTTTTCGCTATCATCTATTTATCTACCTTGTGTGCGAAGACCCATCATTATATATTTCATATTTCTTTCCCCCAAACCGAAATTTAAAAAATTTTATTAAATAAAATATTAAATAGGGTGGTGGTTGATAATAAATAGTTAGCTACCTTTTTATTATAGGTCCTATCGGCTTCAATGGAAAAAACAAAACAGGGAGGACGAAACAACTCCACGTAAAAAAGGCTACCTACTGGTGACGTCAGACAAAAATTTCAAAATTTTACAAACTAGCCTTTGAGATCAATGGAACGGTACCAACCATAAATATTGGAGAAATCCTATGAGAAGACCATACCTGAGAAAATGGAAGTTGGCGAGGAAAGAAGCTGAGAAAAGAACCATAGTTCAGCATCATTTGAAAGAACAACTTCCAGAAAGGTCTGATTATATGCTATAGTGCTAAACATTTTTAAAATGTGCTCTTGATGTGCCTAAGTTTTGGAGCAATCTAAAAAGTTTGCTTGTCAAATTTACACTTGAAATACAGCAAATAATATACACTTTGTCATTTATAAAGATCCCCCGTAAGACAGCTTCTGTTGGCATACTCATATATAAATAAAATTCACTGATCGAGAAATGTTATTATTGTGGTGCCGCATGTCAAAGACATATTGGCAGTATGTCTGATATGCATAAATTAGTGGAATATCCCAGAAATATTCTCTTAAAGATAGCAATATGGCCTCAGCAAAATTCTTCTTTAGTGTACAAACTGCGGACCGTCTTCACATTGGGCGCCACTTTCTCTTTATGTCTATGTCTGATATACAATGCAACTTTTCATCTTGACGATTTTGTTAAGTTGTCAGAAAGTTTATATATGCTAATATCCATAATGAATACCTTCATTAAGCTGGTCGTGTTATCTGTTAACGGGGGTGCATTGTTGAAACTTGTCAGCATATTTGATACTTCAAGTTTTACAAATTCTAACAAATTATATTGCTCTCTAGTAACTGATTTTAGCAAGAAATTTGAGACTATCGCGCTTTTTTATAAGATCCCGGTTTATGGAGCTGCGATATGTATGGCAATATTTCCTGGTAATTGATTTGTTATTATGTATTAAAAGATGTGTTCAAAGGTATATCTATAACGTGCATTAAAATAACTCATCATCGAATGAAAAGCATGCATTTTAAGTGTGTGAAGAATGCCAATGTATTAAAAAATAATTGTGAAAACGAATGGAAATTATTATATGACATATTAACTAATAATTGACAAAATGAAAAATTGTATGATCTAGTAAGTATTTAATTTTAAAATAAGTGAAAATATTGCATTAAAAGACAAAACTTATTCTTTTTATGGATTTTAAATTAAATACTCAATTTTTCATAAACATACAATTTTGCAACTTAAGTATTTTTGTTGTACAGTAATTATCGTAATGTAGTAATTTCTCTTCCTTTTGCATATTTTTAGTGTTTAAGTTTCCTTTTGTTTTGTTGACGTTCTTCATACTTCATGCAAAAATGTAAGGTAAAATATTGAGATACTATATGTTTTGTAATTTTGACTTTGAGACTCTTTTCAATTATTCAAGTGTGAATTACTATTCAGTACGGTACAATATCGTACAATTAATTTATCATTGTGCTTACTGAATTCGTAGAACATATATTATGGCATCAAGTGTTACCAATTGGAGTGCGATCAAATCGCAAATACTATTCTAGATTTATATTCTATTTGCTACAAAACAGTAATCGCGTCCACGATAGTGTGTCTATCGTGAAAGAAATAAATCACATTGTTCGATTACATCATCAAACACGACAACTAATATGTGGTCGATTTTATTTTATATTATAACTAACTTTTACCCGCTGCTTCGCCCGCGTTGAAAAACCTGAGCAGAGAGTAAGGATTAAGAAAATACACACCTAGACACCTAACCTCAAAAATAGAAACATATTAACTATTGCTTAAACGTGACAGAAAAATGGAAATATATAAAGAGAAAATAGTTTAATATTAACCCAAACTAATCAAAATCATATTTTTTGCATTTGCATTCCATTTTGTTGATTGAGCTCTCATTTATTAAGTTTATTATTTTTAAAAGTACAACCGAAACAGCAGATGTTATACTCAATTGATTAGTGAGCGGACCGCCGCGCCGCGCCGGTATTTACTTATTGGATCAGATGGCGTCAAATGTCCTTCAAATGGAACGCCAGATGGAGTGAATTCTATTGAAATTTCTCAAACTCTTCGTCGGACGATCATATATGCCAGCAACAATCTTTTGCACAAGAATCTGGGGACAGCCCCACAACTGTGAGCAGAGTAGTGTGGGTTGCCTAAATTCACTTTTCGCATGGCCCTCCGCTCGCTCCGCTCACTACGGGGGCTCAAAAAAAGAAAACTAACCAGGTCAAGACATACCGAAAATCAAGAGAAAAACTGTTTAGAAATATAATCTTAATAAAATAAAAAAAAACGGATGGGGTGTGAACTCGAGTCGCCGAAGTGAAGGCCAACCATGCAGACCTCTAGACCACCAGAGCACATACAGATGACTGGTTGTATCGCGAAGTACATGAAAACAGTTGACGGCTCAAAGTTGCGGGGCTATCCCCAAACATAAATATTTTTGCCGTTCAGAAACATTTTTTATATAAAAAGTGCCCTATGTCCTTTACTATATTCTTGAAGATGTACATATCTGTACAAAATTTCATGAGGATCGATTTGATTAGTTTACGCGTGAAAGCGTAGGTAAAGACAAACTCAGATTCGCATTTATAAAATTAGTTTTGGGGTAAAAATTGGCATATGTCCTTTATTATACCCTTGAAAATATCTGTACAAAATTTCATGTTATCTTACTTTTTAACGATCTTTGACAGTTATTTAAGTACATCAACACGAGCGATGCCGCGATTAAAAACTTAACAGTTTAAGCACATGCGGCAACAATTTTACGAAAACTCCACAATTTTTTGGAACTCTGACACGAACAACACTTTCAAACGCCAAAGTTTTGACACTTAATGATCAATCACAACATTACGTTTCTATAGTAATGGAACCCCCGTATACATTGTCCACAATATACTCATGAAAATATCTGTATAAAATTTCATGATTTCTTACTTTTTAATGATCTTTGGCAGTTATTTAAGTAGACCACTGCGAGCGAAGCCGCTAGTAAAAACTGTCCGATATCCTCTACCATACTCTTGAAAATATCTGCAAAAAAATTCATGATGATCGGTTGAGTAGTTTACGAGAGGAAAATAATATTAAAACTAACCGTAAAAATCAAGGTGAGCGAAGTCGCGGGTAAAGATTAAACGTGTCCTATGTCATTTAATATACTCTTGAACATATCTGTAGAAAAATTCATTATGATCGGTTGAGTAGTTTACGCGTGGAAAATAGCATTAAAACTAACCGTAAAAATCAACGCGAGCGAAGTCGCGGATAAGGATTAAACGTGTCCTATGTCCTTTACTATTATTATACTCTTGAAAATATCTGTGCAAAATTTCATGATGATTGGTTGAATAGTTTACGCGTGGAAAATAGAATTAAAACTAACCGTAAAAATCAAAGTGATCGAAGCCGCTGGTAAAAGCTAAAAGTGTCCTATGTGATTACTATACTTTTGAAAATATCTGTCCAAAATTTAATGATTTCTTACTTTTTAATGATCTTTGGCAGGTATTTAAGTCAATCAACGCGCGCGAAGCCGCGGGTAAAAACATTCCTATGTCCTTTATTATACTCTGAAAATATCTGTACAAAATTTCGTGATATCTTACTTTTTAATGATCTTTGACAGTTATTTAAGTATATCAACGCGAGCGAAGCCGCGAGTAAAAACTGTCCTATGTTCTTTACTATACTCTTAAAAATATCCGTAAAAAATTTCATGATGATCGGTTGACTAGTTTAGGCGTGGAAAATAGGATTAAAACTAACTGTAAAACTCAACGCGAGCGAAGCCGCGAGTAAAAGCTAAAAGTGTCCTATGTGATTACTATACTTTTGAAAATATCTGTACGAAATTTCATAATATCTGACAATGATCTTTGGCAGTTACTTAAGCACATCAACGCGAGCGAAGCCGCGGGTAACAACTGTCCTATGTCCTTCACTATACTCTTGAAAATATCTGTAAAAAACTTCATGATAATCGGTTGAGTAGTTTACGCGTAGAAAATAGGATTAAAACTAACCGTAAAAATCAACGCGAGCAAAGCCGCGGGTAAAGACTAAAACTGTCCTATGTCCTTTACTATACTCTTGAAAATATCTGAACAAAACTTCATGATAATCGGTTGAGTAGTTTACGCGTAGAAAATAAAATTAAAACTAACCGTAAAAATCAACGCGAGCGAAGCCGCGGGTAAAAGCTAAAAGTGTCCTACTTGATTTACTACACTCTTGAAAATATCTGTACAATATTTCATACGCGTGAAAGCGTAACAAACAAACTCACATTCCAATTTAGGATATTAGTTAGGATAGCTAATATTGTAAGAAGTGCTTAAAGAAATTAAATTCTGAATGTTTCGAAACTTATATACCAGTATCACTGCGCTCTCATGAAGGAAGGCATTTGTATCATTTGATATTTTTATATTTTTTTAGAGCTTGATGTCCTTAATTTCACAGCGAGTGGGAATTTAGCGTCTAGTAGTAACGATTACGAATAGGCGGATTAGTAGAATATGATACTACGACGGCCAAACATATTTAAAATAGTAGATTTATTTTGTTTTCGCAAATGCAAAGGAAGGTTTTTTTTATTTCAGGTTTAGTTGATGTTGTTTTTTATCTTTTTCCAAATATTAAGATTTATTTTGATTTTATAAATACAAAGAGAGCTATTTAATTTTAGTTCTAGGTTTAGTTGACGTTGTTTTTTATTTTTTGTTTCACAGATTTGTATTTAGTTTGATTTTATGAACCCAAAGAGAGCTATTTAATTTTTGTTTTAGGTTTATTGATATTTTTTATTTCTTTTTCACAGATTAGGACTTATTTTGATTTTATAAACACAAAAAGAGCTGTTTATTTTTTGTTCTAGGTTTAGTTGATGTTTTTTTTTCGTGCGAAAGTTTAAATAATATGCATAATACATATTTTGCTTTGAGGATAATTTGCATTTATTTTGTTTTCCAAAGAGAGCTGAGCGAAAGATTAAATAATATGCATAATACAATTGTTTTGAGAATATTTTGCATACCATCATCTTGCAACCCTAGTGGGATGTTCTATGGAACCACTCGGATCCTGTATAACGTCTAGTTTTTCTAGTCGGTTCTAGATTATGTATAAGTCAGAAACGTATTTTGGGGTGTATTGCAGGTGTACGGTTCACAACTTCATGCAGACCACTTTTTAATAAACATTTAAGTTTGTTTGTACCTTCTTCTATAGTTAAATTTGAAGTGTGTTTGTTTGTGTTTAGAAATAGTAACATGTTTCGTAAAAATTGATATTTTCACAATTATGAAAACCGTAATATTGATAAGTGTTTGTTAATGTAGCTATGCATATGTCGAAAAATGTTATATTGAGGATAGGTTTCAAGATGTTCAATACATTAGCATATAAAAATAAACCTAGCAACTATTTAGCAAGTAGAAAAATTTAAAATTGTTTCTATTTGCTAAATGTTACTATTATGTTAACCTAATTTTTAACTGACCTATATTGATTATTTTCAGTGCATTTTTTTAAAGTGTATCATATGTAGGTATGTAAGTGTGCACATACTGTTCTTATTGGCAAACTCCATACACTTGGATTTTGCATAATAAATAGTAAAATTAAGGAAAATTACAAATTTTAAATATGATAATATTTTAAATTCATATAAGAGGTATGTAGTTTAAAAAAACGCAACAGGTAAATTCAATATATTATTCAGATAAACGTGCTCCCTGTTGGAAATTTAGAAATTGCTCTTTACGTTATAAGAATGTTGACAAAATGGTGTTAAAAATATTTTAAGAAGAATAAAATGGTCACTTTTAAAGTTTGGTTTTAACTGTGTTGTTTGAAAGCAAAAAAACATTACCTAATAGTTTAGACAATTAAATAATGCTTCTATTTACATGTTTAAAATTACAGTGCTAATTTCTAATAAAATATTAAGTCTGTCGATCGGAAATGTATATATAAAATAATTCGGGGCATACCGTACTAAATGCGTTAGTTTACTCTCTGCTATATCTGCAAAAAAATTACTTGATCCCTCCAGACATAAAGGAGCTTTCCTATCTTTTACCTATGTCTTTACGATGCAATGGATTGCTTGGAAAAATATTTGTAAATTTTTTTTCATGATTTTGGGTATGTTAGTTTTGGTTAGTTTTTGTTCGTTGCGCCCCCGTATCGAGCAAAGCGAGCGGAGGGCTATGCGTAAAGTGTAATATTATACATTCTAACGCAAACGTTACAAATGTAAACATTAAACAACGCATATCAGGCGGTGTCTGTGTTGGGAAGGTATTGCTCACCATCCCAAAACATATTACAGCAATAATAACGTACGTATGCCGATGATTGCCGCAGTATGGATAGATTGTGTAAACTGCTACGTAGACGTAAGTACCAACACCATGGAGCATGTCGCGGCTGTCGCTTGGATACAGACGGAACTTTTACCACTTATCTTGACCACTTTATTGAAAAGTTCACCTATCTGAAAATAATCCAATTCTCCTCATCCTAGATGGACCTAATACCCATACTAGGAACGTTGATCTTATAAAGAAGGCTAAAGAAAATTTTGTGATAATTATTTGTCTTCGCACGCACACATCTCATAAAATGCAGCCCCTTGATAAAACACTGATGGGGGCACTGAAGACATTCTATAATGAAGAAATTAGAATGTTCTTGTGAACAAATCAGCGTGCTATCACTCACTTTATGTCTGCGAACTTTTTGGCCGGACTTACATAAAAGTTCATTTCACCGAAGGAGCTGTTAAAGGTTTTGCTGTTAAAGGAATTTATCCCCTTAGAAGGAATGTTTGACTAATGAAGATTTTTTGATAGCGTCATATCATGATGATGAAGAAGAACAACCGCTTGCAAATCTTAATCGCGAAAATAGAGAAGAAGCAATATTCACCCATTTTAGTTAACCCAGAAGACATTGTTCCGGTACCCACCGTGAAAAAAAATAGCCACCAGGGGTAGAAAACCTGGACGGGGAAAAATAATAAGTTCAACACCGAATAAAGAAGATTTAGAGAAGTCTATAAATTCAGGAATAGAAAAAGCGGAAATTGTGAAGAAAAAGTTTTTGAGCTGATAATTCCTGCTAAACGTCAAAAAAGAGTTTCATCTTCATTGAGCTCAGAATTTAACCGCGTTCCTTGCAAAATTATGCAGGCGATGAAGAAAACTGTCCGCTAGAAGCTTGGCCTGCAAGCAATTTGTCTTTTTTGTGACCAGTGTGATTTTCAAATGATTCTAGCGGAGAAATGTGGGCAATGTGTGCCATGTGCAACCACTGGGCACATAAAGAATGTGCAGGTGCCGAGAAAAACCCATACATGTGCGATTTTTGTTCTCAGTTATTTTGTTCTAAGTTAATCTTGTTCTCGCCACTTTTTATGTTCGTTTATTGTTGTGTTTTTCGTATTTTATAATAGAATTAAATAAATGTGTGTTATTTTCCAATAATCTTTTACCTTACTTAAAGAGACAAATAATTAGTTTAATATCAAGTCTAATAATAGACCTATTCCACATTAGTTGTTTTTCATACATAAATTTTTTATAATTTTTCTTATTTCTGTTTTTTGTTTAACACTTCACGCTATCTATATTCTAAAATGTGTGAATAATAATGGTAAATTTATCATTTTTACTTTTACAAAAAACAAAACAGTATTCCACAATCGGCTACTTTACTCTACACTACATAATGATATTCTTTGTGCCTCTGATTACTTTGCGTCGTCAATAGCTGTTGTTTTCGGCAAGGATTGTTATAGATGGACTGGTATAACCAGAGTTTCTATGTCCGATATGCCGAAAATTAGTTTTTCTATATAAGTGCTCTAACATATCAAAATTATTTTTTTTCTCAATTCTATAGATCTACAAATAGAGTACCAATGGTTGATTATATTAACATATTTACATATTTTTTAGTCTTTGAGTCTAAGTCCTTACCGATGGACTTTCCTCATTTCAATAATGGCACTTTCCACTACCCTTTTTATGTTTTTGAGGTGATTTCACTTTACATTGCCGCTTATGGCAACTTGGCTTCAGATTTATTAACAGTAGGTGTTATATCAATAGCAGCTATCCAGTTAAAGATTCTTAACAGAAAGCTGATAGATACCGAGAAGAATGTTCAAAGTTTGGTTAACTATTCAGACAGAAACTCAGAAAGGCTCATTTTGGAATATTTGAGTAAATGTTGTGTCCATTATAGTGATATTGACGAGTAAGTAAATATATATATTATTATTAGGTGATTAGCTTTCAATACCCAGAGTACCGGAGAGAAGTGACAGAATCATATCTTATGAATGAATAATCTGTTCATAAAATGGATGGGATTTGGGCGCTCTTAGCTCGTCAAACCAGTTTAAACGCACCTTCTACACCGACAGAAAAATCACGAAATTTATTAAATTCGCAATGCAAGGCTTTGTAGACTGAAAAATAAACACTATGCATTTTTCTAAATATTTGTTTTTTAGTAAAGATACAATAATTATGATGTCACTAAAGTATATTCCCCAATAATATGAAATAATGAAAAATAAAAAAGTTAGTTTTCGAAATTCTATATTTAATAAACAAAATATGATCTTAATCAATAATTTAAAAATAAATGTTTTAAATAGCAAAGAAATTTTTTTTAAATATTATTTTTCCAATATTTCTCCCTCTTTATTAAATTTTAGGTCTGAATTCGTATACCTTATAGAGTAAAATATTTTGATTTTGATTTGAATTGCATTTCACACATTTTGTATAGGCTCGTAGGTGAGTAAGACGGTAAGTCTATATTTTTTATTATATCCAATAATATATCTGAAGTTATTTGATCGGTACAAATGTTTTCAAAATTACAGTTACATTTATTTTCTATTTTATAAATAGATTCAAGAATTAATCCGGTGGATTTCGTAAGTTACCAAAAGCTTTATCTGTGGGCTTGTTTTTGTCAGTTAACGTGACCAGGAATAGTTATCGCATTTGGTGCATTCTTTCAGCTTCTTCGTTAGCAGTGTTTCCCTTATAACTACTAATTTTATTTTCAATAATATTCGCCTAAATCATCTCTACTATTCATACCAATTCACGAATTTCGCAACGAATCACTGCGACAGAAGGATTCGAGGCTGTTTATATAAAAAATTATGCAATCAAAACTAACTTCCCTATACAGAAGAGGGAATTTCTAAAATTGCATAACGTTTATTCTGTCTAATATGGATTTTTACCTATAATCGAAGCTTAAAATAGGTAACTTAATAAATAATGGATACTCATATAATCAGATACAGATTAAAATCAGAGGTTAAATCTATTTTTTTATCATATAAAATGGGATGGTCATACCTTTCAGTATAAAAAACTTTTTCAACGAAAAAAATTGTTTTCTCGGTGTATACGTTCCCCCCTCTAAATCTTTGACCTCTTTTCAGTGTACAAAATGACTGTAATGCCGAAATTCCAAGCACCGGATTTTAAATTCTGCCGCTTCTCTGCCGTTACACTTCTAGGATCTTGCTAATGAGATAGTTATGATTGTTATATAATTTTATAAGTACCTGAAATAAAATCTGAGTTTTAAACTCTATAAACAAGGCAAGTTTTAAAAGATATAAATGCTTATAGTTATTATTACAAATTTCAAGTACGTTTTGCTTCTATTTCATGTTGTGACCTTTGCAATAATACAAATTTTATTGTAGTGATACAAACACATATTATTTCAATTTTTACTTCATCATCATCTAATGAGACCCTTTTCATCCACAGTTAGAAAAATGTTTGTAATATGATATGGTGGTAATAATGTCCAAGATTTGCTGGGAAAAAATAATTTATTATAAAGGTTTTGCTATAAAATAATTAAAAAGCATTTTCTGAGCAAGGTTTTGAAGTTTATCTTTTTTTAAAAGATTTTCATCTCATTTGGGAGTAAGAATCTTTAATTCTATACCATGCACGCATAAGAAACGAATATATTATTTAAAAAAAATCGTTTTTAATATATAAATGTTACTATTCGGTCTTCCAATGTTTTATAGTTTTAGAAGCTTTAAATGTGTGGAATTGTTACATTAAGTTTGCGCCTGCATGATTTTCGTGTCTAAGTTTTCCCCCTTTTTTTATCTCTCTATTTAAGTATTATCTAATATATTATAAGCTACTAGATGGCTAAAAATTAAAAAATTTTAAATATTACCGAAATATCAACTACCATTGACCAATAAACACCAACCACAAAAATATAAAAACATACATCATAACATACAGCATATGTTATAATTGAGGTAATACCAAGTGCTTGAAAATTGCAACTACAAATATGATTTTCTATACAATTAAATGTGTATATACTAATTAGTATATAAAATCTAACTATTTCCTTAAATTTTAATATAAACATTAGAAGCTGATAGAGCCCTTTTTTAGATACGTGAAATGTCTTCTAACGGTATTTTCTGTAAGTATTTTTGTACAATTAGGTACAAGTATTGTTGCCATTTGCAATTCTGGAATGATGATCTTAACGGTAGGTATTTGTAGTGCTTACATTTCTATTATACATATAGTCTTAAAATATGCCTCTTAATTTTTTTTTAGGTTGAGCCCGTTTCTGTGGAGTCTATATCACTATTATTTTATATAATTGCAATGATTTACCAACTTGGAGTATACTGCTGGTTTGGTAATGTTGTGTATTTAGAGGTAAAATTAGTTATTTATTGAGTTCTTTGATCGTAAAGAAGTAGTTCTATAAAGCTTTTCTCGAGTTCCCAAAAATTATTTTGCATAAATGTTAACATCCCTTGTTATAATAATAAATTTAAATATCATATTTTTTCAAGTTTTAAGAGTGCAACCAATATTTTTACATTTATCATGCATTGTGGGCATGATAAAAAAGCAACTTAAACAATTTAAAGACAGTATATAGAAGAAGTTACAATTCTTTTAGTTTTAATCATTAGTTGTCTAATTGATTACATTAATATAAAAAATCATTCTCTATTTGTCCCTTATAGCCATAAACATAACCGAAGAATCATTGTAAAACTGTTTTGGCAAAAATATAAAATATGCAATTTATTTTATTTTTTTGAAAATATTGTGATATTTAGAAGATTAATAATAATCAAACATTATTCCTTTTGAGAATACATCAAAATTATATGACTAAGGAGGTAGTATCGTAAATACAAACCTATATGGACCCTGGAAAAAAATAGTAAATCCTAATAATAACATCTAATATTAGCTTAAAGGTCTTGTTTTTTTGACGACATATGAATCGATTAACCGATTCAACAGATGCTGTTAATTGGTACATATAATATATCCCATAATTATGTTTAAAAAAACCATGCAGAAGTGGATATTTTTATCGATTTTGAAACAATTTTGCAAAACTTCGGTTGAAATATTACCACAATAACTGTAAAAAATACTTATATTCAACACTTTTTAACGGTTATTTTCTTCGTTTTTACGCTTACAAATAATAACGCATATTGATCTACATGTTTATATTAAAGTAGAAATGTATATCAACGGTATTAATTCTCAAAGAACATTTAACATTTAATATCACATACTTGTCATAATATCTAAGTTATTTGTGATAATTATCAAATAGCGAAAGTGGGCAGCAAGCAATGATTCACGTAATGCACTGAAGATCAAAAACAATAAAATTTAAGAAAATGGTGTGTGCTTAAGAGGTACAAGACAGAAGTAAAAACTTCAACACGCCGAGATGAACATTATGAAATACAAATTTTTTTTGCTCTATATTCACAAAGTGATAATAATAATAATTATAATATATGCAAGTTATAACTGTATATCAATTATATCAACAAATAAACTTGTTAATTTCTATCAAACTAAAAGAATGAATCAATAGATTAATGGCAAATATGAAATGAATACTTTCGATTGAAAACTATTGCGATACGTGCGTGCCTTGTAAATGTTAGAATTTAGTAAACACAATATTCATAATTGAATTCATTTTGGAGTATCAAATTGGTACCTTTTTCTCCACTTCGTTTCATAAATTTGCAATAAATTCAACTAAAAAAATATAAGTCCTGTACTTTCCTGGTCCCAGGGCGTAAATAAGCAATTTTGCAATTTGCACCCTCGGACCATAACCTATTACGTCTTCTAGTTGAATTTGATGCAATTTTTAAAAAAGAAGCGAAGAAGAGGTATGAAATTTGACACGCAAATATTCATAAAAAATCTTTAGCTGTAATTTAATATACCTAATAAATGTAAAATGTTTATTAAAATATATAAATGGGATTATATTATGCGGACCTATGTATAACTAATGTACCTAATTACTAAAATTCTTTATCTGTATTTTACATCTCCCCTTAGCCAGTATTATATAGGGCATATTTTTTACTAACATGGATGTAGTTTACACCCTCTGCCGTAACAATTAACCTATAACCGCTTTTCAATTTAATAAAATAAAATATGCTTGCCGACATATTTTCCGCTTATAAATTATTTTATTTTCTTTGCTCACTCTTTGTTTATTCTTGCTCATAAGCTGTTTGATATAATTGAAACAAAACGCATTTTTAGAGTTCAGAGATCATCACATCCTGTTACATGTCACAATGGAACCAACATGGACCGGCTGTTAGAAAAACGCTATTTATATTGATGGAAAGATCAAAACGGCCCTTAGAAATTAGAGGTCTCAAATTCGTGACATTATCATTTAATACATTCCTTGCCGTGAGTATTCAGTAAAGTAATTTGCAAATCAACAAAAAAAACGTAAAGATGGCGCCAATACTACGATACCATTCAATATACCTTTTATTTGCAAACTTGCAAAGCGATGTTTCATAGAAATGTTGTATAGGCAACTTGTAGTGGTCGCAAAATGGCAATATTATTGAATGAATACGTTTGAGCAGTTCCTTACATAACTACTATAATTAACTATCAATGCACCATTCATAATATGTACCTATTGGCACCATTCTCTTGGATTTCTTAAATATTAATTTTTTATTCGCCATTTTATCAAGAATCCAAATTTATTTCTTTACGTGGGCTGGTTTAATGTTGAGATGAAAATTCAAGAAATGGCACACTTTATATCGTTATCTTCCATAAAGGAGGGAGTTATACACTTGCTTGCCTTAAATAATATAAAATATTTAATATTAAATGGATTTCTGGAGCTTACTTGTTCTGCTATTAAAACACTAGACTTTTTGGTACACATCCCACAACCTGATGCTTCAAAAAAGTAATGGTTTTTGGATATTTCATGTTGTCTGCAAGATTTCATAGACTTGGCTTTTTCGACAAAATAAACTAGAAGAATATCGTCGTATATGGTTTTGTTCAAATTCCGCCATTCAGTGAAAAGGTGATATTCGTGTTCATATCTTGACTTCGTAATAAATTTGCGCTCACGTGTGTCGCTTACTTTAATGTGTAATCAGGAAATTCGAGATTTTCTTCTGATTTATATTAAGCCATAAATTTAACCAACAGGAATAATAACAGCTAGCAATACATAAATCGTTACTATGGGAATGTTAATAATGTTTGGATTGTATAATGAGTTTCCATGATGATATTCAAATCATCAAAAGTGCTTTTTTTTCTACTACCGTGCGTAAAATACTCACTTTACGCACTCTCTAAGATTCGTAAAATATGTCTTTTTAATGTGCAGTGCGTAAAATAAATAACTTTACGCACTACTGCGTAAAGTAAATCTGACATATTTTTTGACATTTAGGGCAGTGCGTAAAATAATCTATTTTACACACTAGTGCGTAAAGTAATTTAATAATATTTTTGTTTTTCATATATTTTTCGGTAGTAAAAAAAATTTTGTTTGCTACTCATGTGTTAAGTACCTACCCTTTTTTTATTCATGTCATAATACATTTTGTATTCAAATGAAAGCAAACGTCAAACTTGCAAGACAAGCAAGACAGGTATTTATCTAATATTCATCAAGCAATATCAATATCGCTATGGAAATGCGTTTGTATGCTTTGTTGTAATTGAATAGGCAGCTAATTTTGAAGTATTTGTGACAAGTAAGGTCAGAATAAATAAAATAATTTTACTTAAAATTAGACTATTGACGCTAAAATGTACAACTAGATTAATCTTGTAGACTGCATCGCTGTATAATTTTAACCCAATTTATTATACTTTATGCTTATTCTGTGACTAAATAACTGCAAATTTAGCACTTAAAATCAGGGAGCGGGAAAACTTTTCCCGCTCCCTAATTAGGGACCGGGAAAAATTTTCCCGTGCCCGGACCGAAAAGACTTACTTTCTTTGCTCTACCAGAGACGTCGAAAATGATAGTTTTCAGAGAGGTATTATGAAAAACCTACTTGACATTATTGCAAACCTGGATGAAAATAGGGTGTTTTCAGAGAATCATCATAAAAAATCAATTCTTGACAAATTTTATGTCATCTAAAGCAATGATCCGCGCTTTTTAAGCCCGTTGTATATACTGCATGGTTTTTATATTGTGCGCTACTATAATTGCCAGGACAATTTTTCTTTCAAAATAATTTATATATTGATTGATTTATGGGTTCAAAATTTTTAGCTTTCAAAAACATTGAATTGGGAATAGTTTCCCTAAAAGTGATGTAACAGCCTTAATATAATGAGTATTTTTTTGCAGATCATGAAATGGTCGTATTCGTATTTTACCCTATTGAGAAACTACACACTGAGGCACTATTAACGAATACTACTCTATGCAAGGAATATATTCCATAAAAATCACCGGCAAAGAAAATCGTAGTTTTAGGTTTATAATGCTATACCTATAACTTCACAATTACGCACGATATTGACTACATATTTATAATTCAATTAACTTTCAGCCATAGTAAACACCTGTGAAGCAAAACTATAAGTATTTTATTCTAACAGCATATAGGTATATGTTCAGTTCGGAATGATTTTAATTTACGCTATTGAGATTGTCGATTGTGATTATTATATTCTCATACTGACTGAATAAAAAATGATGATGTATTTTGTGTGATACTGCCGATTCCCTTTCTAATTGGTGCAAAAGTCATAAAATATTACTCCAATAAGCTGGTTAATTTCCAACTTTTGAACAACGGGAAGATCTATTTACTGATATTCCTTGCAATATAGACAGAAAAGTATGCTAAACCTTAGTACTCACCTATAGTTTCATCAGCTGGAAGCACCACCACTATGCTTTTAATATTCATCAATAATAAGATGAAATTCTCTTAAATAAGGTTACTGGAAGAAGGCGTCCAACTGAGTGGCCGCTAAGATCTTCAGATCTTACGGCACTTACTTTTTTTAAAACAATTTTAATTGCTACTAAAAACTAATTCTAGAAAAACAAATAGTTACCAGTTTATGCATATCCGATCGGGGCATAGAGAATCCCGAAATTTTAAGTGAGTGAATAATTATTGGAGCACATAATTATTTTTATCTACTTTTATTTAGTAATATGAATTTTACAGTTCTATAAATCGTTTTGTAAGGGCACCTATTACAGAACTAGTGCTGTAATAGATGCCTTTACAGCACTAGTGCTGTAATAAAAAAAAAAGAAACGGTTTTATTAACATTTTGCTGTTAAATAAAACCACACTTTTTAGAAGAATGATTTATTTATTATTAACAATTATAAAATTAATTATCAATTATTAATGCGAAACAGTAACCATGCGAAAGGTAACATAAAAAACTTGATTAGTAAACTTAATAGCAGGTGCATTTTTACAGGTGCATTTTTATTTTTAAAAATGCCTTTTGCCAAATATTTTTATTCATAGATAAAAGTAGATAAAATTTTGTACAATATTCTTGTTGTAAATTCACATTACTACACTCGATGTTTAATACTTTAACATCTCGTGTTGTAATATGAATCTTTACAACACTAATATTGTAAATAACTATTATGATGGTATTAATATTTATTGAAAGTAGGAAAAGATATATCCAACTATGTATTTTTTTTTAATAGTCACAACTGTCTATAAAAATTTATTCGTAAATTGATAAAAATTATTGATACGGTCCAAGTGAAACCTTAAGCCGGATTAATCCAGTTAATTAATGTTTAATTTTCAGGATAAATTAACAGAAAATATTTGCAAGAAACTCTTAACTGATCATTTGAGAAAAGCTAAAATTTTGTTTTTAATGCTCTCCAGTAACCTTTATTCAATTTTGGCCACGTTAGCTAATAATTCAGTCAACACAGAGACAAAATTTTGCAAAATTTAATCCAAGGTGTTGCAACAACCCCCAGAACAACCCTCTAAAACCTAGACAAAAATTTATTTTTATAATTTTCAATTTTCGCACACAGGTTGGTTTTAGAATAATAGGAGTTCGACTAGCAATACGATAAGAAAAGATTTTTCAAAAATCGAAAGCCAAGGGGTTGAAACGACACCCTAAAAATTTTAAATATTTCTTATCTCAAAAAGCATTTGAGATCTTGAAAAATCGCGAAACACGTCAATTGTATTACATTTTTCCTAGTACACCATTTTTATATATTTGAGGATGTAATGTGTAGTAATGCAAGAGGGTGAAATCTACCCCGTATTAAAAAAACATTGAAATTTCTTACAATACACACTAAAATTTAAAAAAAAATACACTTTTTAATCGAAAGTTGAATTTTGGTTAACAAGTTGATTTAAAAATGTAGAGGTTCGACAAGCGGGGTATTTTTCAACAATCAAATTCCAGAAGGTTGTAACAACCCCTTAAAAATTAAAATGTTTTCATCTCAAAAAGTTTTTGCTGTCTTAAAAAAACGCAAATCACATCAATTTTATTTTATGTTTTTACGTAATGTATCATTTTTAGTATATTTAACATGGTAATACCTGAGGGTGATCTCAATTCAATTCAATTCGACCTATTTTCGCATTTTTTTCCAAAAACCGCATATTTTTTATGACAAATTTTATTTTGTGGGAATAAGGGCCTTACAAATAATTACTGCTCGTCAAACAAGACCTTTCTTTTATTTTGTTAGAAATATTTTTTTTAATATCGTGGAGTACACTTGTGCCCTACGTGGGAATCTGCTTCTACTGTTTTAAGTAGTGACCTTGGAGACTAATTGCACGTTAAGAAGTTCTACGGCGTAAAGACAAAATGGTAAAGCAATATTCCGCTCGCAGAATTTGCAATCGATGGCCAATGGCAATTTTTGGACAATTATTTATTGCATCATTAAACGCCTACATTTTATAGGGCGTAAAATATCAGGAAAAGACCAAAACTAAGGATGACCGGCGGTATTTTTCACTGCAATTGGGAGAAGCTCTGGCAAAAGAAAATATTATCCGGAGGACACTTTAGCAACAGGCTAAAGCAGTATATGCGGGATGTTGTTCCAGTCTTGGTGCGGCCTCAGTTAAACCACCAATAGAAAGACATGCATTGATGTACACGAAATAAAAACCGGAAATCTAGGCAATTTTGCAAAGAGTGTCAAAACTCCGTATGCGCGAAACACCATGTGAAAGGAGTAATGTATTTTAAATGCAAAGACCATTAAGTATTTTTTGTATCTTTTTGCAATCAACATTTTCATTTTACTGATTATACTTTGTTCTACGTTTATGTATTATTATTCTTTAGTATAATTAAAGACATGTTTACATATTAGAAGCATTATTTTCATCATGGGGTACAAATGTACCCAACGTGGGACGTAATTCTTCTGACGTGGGAAGACGAAGGCGTCCAACTGAGTGGCTGCTAAGATCTTCAGGTCTAACGACAAACAATTTTTATTGCTTCTAAAAACTAATTCTAGAAAAACAAATAGTTACCGGTTTATGCATATCCGAGCCGGTTCATAGAAAATCCCGAAATTTTAAATTTAGTGAATTATTGGAGCCCCTAATAATTATTTTTATGATGGTATTAAGATTTATTGAAATTAGGTAAGAATATATCCAACTATGTAAATTTGATTATTTTTACGTGTGACAACTGTCTATAAGAATGAATTCGTAAATTTATAAATATTATTAATCCGGTCCAACCATAAACTGGATTAATCCAGAAATGTATTTGTATATTTTTCAATATAAACTAACAAAACATATTTGCATAAAAATCTTAACTGATCATTTCCAAAAACTCAAATTTTGTATAGGATCTTTTGGCGCTCTTCAGGAAGCTTTATTCAATTTTTGTCACAATAGACAATAATTCAGAATAAAACGTAATATCATTTTATAATAAAAGACCGGTAGCCTGTCCTCTTAACAAGGTAATGCATAAGGGTGATCTCAATTCTTAACGCGGGTACCAGCATTCATATAACATAAAAGTGGGCATCAGAACATAAAACAACACTGAGATAAAAGAGAAAAACAGCACCTTCTTTTGTGCGTGCTTTAACAGGTTCACATTTGTTGCTTCAAGACCCGCATTGCTGCTAAAGCGAGTAAAAGACACACATTCAATACGGGGATTTCAAATATTACAGGTAGATCTCAAAGATTGCAAGTGGATTTCAAAGTAATGCGCTCGGATTTCAGATGATTGCAATAGATTGTACATGATTTCAGATAGTATTACAATATTTCAATATGATTTCATTGGATTGAAAATGGTTTATGTACTGATTTCAGACCGCGGTTTGCCTCTCGGAAATCATCGTCAGTTGAGGATTGATTATATTTTTTAATTTTGTTCTTGATGGCAGCAGAAATCATTTCGATTAGATTAAGTAGGGAGGGAGTATCTTTCTTCTTTATTGCTGTTGGGAACTTTGTTATGAAGGCGTGAATTGAATCATAGATGAGGAGATTTGGGAGAGCTCGAGCGTTGTTGAGATCTCGTGATTTTTGGAATTTTGGGTTTTACTATCGAGTAAATATTGAATTTGTGCGACACATTCTTTTTAACAATTGACTTGCTTTTAGTGCGTAGTTTGGTTCGTAATTTTTAAGTGCTTGGATTTGTAAAATAATCAAAGTCGATTTTGGTGAGGTTAGATTTGCACGTGTATGGGCATGGCCCCTACTGGGGGCAAAAAAATTAAATCCGAAGAGACTGTAAAGCCTTCAATAAGTACATCGGATAAGATTGTAAATAACGTTAATAGTAATGTATCAGATAATAGAGTTAGCAAGGCAAAGAGTGATATTAATATAATGGATACTCAAGATACAACTGGAAATAGGGAAACATTTAAAGAACCGGTTAAGTATAAATGTACAGATACGGGACCATTTATTGTTATTGTAGAAAGTGAGAAGATAAATATTGGAAATATATATCCTTCAGACATAGGCAAAATATTAGAAAATGGTGGTATAGTTGGACATCAAAGTCTAGAAAGAAGAGACATTAATCGTGTTGGTGTGAATTTTGGCCTCTATAGTGAGGCCAATGAATTTATTGATAATAACACTGTATTAGCTGAAGGATATAAAAAGTATGTTCCGGTGAGGATGATATCTTGTAGAGGTATCATTAGAGATGTTGGGTTATCCCACTCAACGGAATAAATTGTCGAACAAATCAAAAGTCCTTATAAATGTATAGCTGCAAGAAGATTATCCAGAAGAAGTTTGACAAAAATTCAAAATGAAGGAGGAAATTTAATAGATAAAGTAGAATTTGTCCCAACAGGGACTGTAGTACTTACCTTTGAGGGTAAGACATTACCAACTTATGTAAAAATGTATAGAGTAGAACATAAAAGTACCATTTATATCTCACCAGTAGTTCAATGTTTTGAATGTTTAAACTTTGGGCACACAAAGAGGACCTGTAAAGGGAAAAAAGGTGTTCTAAATGTGGAGAGTTGGAACATGATAAAAAAGAATGCGAACAAGAAGATATTCAGTGTTACCATTGTGATGGAGAACATTTAGCCACAAGTAGGGAATGTTTGGAATATCAGAGACAGAAGCAGATTAATATACACATGGCCTGTGAAAATGTATCATTTTTTGAAGCGTGTAAAAAATTTCCTCAAATTAGCAGTTCGAAGAAAAATAGTAAAGACAAGTTAAGTGAAGAAAGAAAATGGGATGTAAACACAAATCTCTTGTCTAAAGAATTCCCACCCCTCAAGACAAAAGTGGTTTCTGAATGTATAACAGTACAAGATCGAAGACGGTACATGGATACAGGAAGAATTGATAATAGAGAAAGGTATAATAAAATAGCAAGTAGTACAAATAAAAGAAAATTGCCCATTTCTCCAGGGTATAATGACATAGCACATAAACAATATTTGTTATTTCCTTCAGGAAGAACGGAGGGACATATGCAATATGAAGATGCAGAAAGGTCAGGTGTGGGCAGTCAGGTGAACAATGTAAGTTTTGATTTAAATTCAGAGATGGGAGATACCTCTGATAATGATAATAGAGTAACATTTTCCCAAATGTTACAGATTATATCAATTTTAAAAAGCAGCAATTTAACTGAAAACGATTATTATTCTGTAGTAAGGTTTTTGCAGGGTTGTATGGATAAAGTACATTTAACAAAGATGTCAGTTATAGATAAATTACTTATTATTCAATGGAATATACGTAGTGTAAATAGTAATAAATCAGATCTTTTAAATGTCATACATAATTTAAAACCATATATACTCATTTTACAGGAAACATGGTTAAAACCTATTTTTATTTTTAATATCCCTACATATAATATTTTTAGACAAGATAGAGATGATGGGAAGGGTGGTATAGTCGTTTTAGTTAAATATGGGTTATAGGTAGAGTTAAAACCAACAGAGAATCTGGATATACCAGATAATTGTCAGGTTATGGGCATAAAAGTTATTGATAAATATAATATTAAATTGGACATAAACATGCCGTTGGAACTAAATAATTCATACTAAAATACCTTTATTCTAGGAGATTTAAATGCTCAAAATGCTTTGTGGGGTTCTACTTTAAGTAATGGCAATGGGAAGGTCATTTTGGATTTTTTGGATAGAAGTGATTTTGTGTTATTATATAATGGCGAACCTACTCGGGTCCTTTTTCAGTCAAAAAGCGTTCCAGATATGTTCCCCAGAAGTTTGTGCCTTATGTAGTTGGGAAACTGTGACGGATGCAGGGGGAAGTGATCATTTTCCAATCTATATTCAATTTAATGTTCAAATCAATATCATGGAAAATCCAAACGGCTATTGTCAGTATTTGCAGAATTTTAATTTTAAAAAAGCCAATTGGGAAAATATAACGTTGGATATTGAAAATGGTATTATGTGTAATGATATTAACAATTATGATGACTTTAAGGTTGTAATTTTGTATACTGTGTTAAAAAATATTACCCAAAATAAAACCTAATGTTAAATTCTCCCCGAAAACCCCAACGCCCTGGCGGGATGAAGAGTGTAATGATTTAATAAAAGAAAGGAAAATAGCTATAAAAAATTATTGGGAAAATACTTCTTTGGAAAATTTTTTATATATGAAACAAAAAATAGCAAAAGCTAAACAGATATTTAATTTTAAAAAGAAAAGAAGTTTTAGATCATTCTGTGAAAATCTTAATAGGACCTACCCTATTAAAAAAGTTTGGAAAAATATCAAGAGATTAAGAAAAGGCCAAAGCCAAACTGAAAATAAAATCGTTATAGGGGACTTAATATATGAACAAGCAATTATTGATCTATGCCCACCTTTTATTCCTTCGAGTGAGGATAGTGTTTCATTAAATAATGTAAGTAGTAAAGAGTTTTCGTACAGAGAACTTAAGATAATATTGGACAAAAAAAGGATACAGCTCCAGGGATGGATGGTTTTCCATATAGCCTATATGGAAAACTACCTCACAATGTGCTAATGATTTTATCGGAAATATTTAATAAAATCCTGCGAACAGGAGTTATTCATATTGATTGGAAAACACATTTAGTTAACGTCATACCCAAGCCAGGCAGGGATCATTCTGTAATAAATGGTTTTAGATTTATAGCAATGTCCAATTGTGTAGGAAAAATATTGGAGAGTTTAATTAAAAATAGATTGGAGTAATCTTTGGAGAGCGCTGGCTCACTGTATCCGTTGCAGTTTAGTTTTAGAAAGGGTAAGGGCATTAATGAAAGTTTAGCATATTTGGTAGGGAATATATATAATTCATTTAGAAAAAAAGTCAAAGTAATGGCAGTCTTCTTCGATATAGCAGCTGCCTACGATAATGTTAATGTGAACAAATTGATGCAAAAATTAAATTTTTTTTAAATTCCAAAAGGCTTGATATTGCTAATTCAGAATTTATTTATTGGAAGGAAATTATATTTTAAAAAAGTTCAAGTTCGGTGGGACCTTACTTTACAAATAAGGGTATACCACAGGGATCTCCCTTGAGACCTGTGCTCTTTAGTATTTACACAGAAAGGGTAAGGGCATTAATGAAAGTTTAGCATATTTGGTAGGGAATATATACATAATTCATTTAGAAAAAAAGTCAAAGTAATGGCAGTCTTCTTGGATGTAGCAGCTGCCTACGATAATGTTAATGTGAACAAATTGATGCAAAAATTAATTTTTTTTTAAATTCCGAAAGGCTTGATATTGCTAATTCAGAATTTATTTATTGGAAGGAAATTATATTTTAAAAAAGGTTCAAGTTCGGTGGGACCTTACTTTACAAATAAGGGTATACCACAGGGATCTCCCTTGAGACCTGTGCTCTTTATTCATTCTTCATTCTCTGTATCAAGTAATTGAAAAGGACGTAACATTATTACAATATGCTGATGATTTTGTCTTGTTTACTAGTGGAAGAAATTTAAATTTAATGGGGGAAAAAATTAACAAAATTATAAACAATGTGTTTAACTGGTTGTTTGAACACGACCTGAATGTATCAATTGACAAATCTTTGGCTATTTTATTTGAAAGAGGGATGATATCACCATATCCAAATATAGTTGTAGGAGATCAGAGTATCAGTTGGAAACAAGAAGTTACATATTTGGGTGTAACATTAGATCGTAGAATGACACTTAAAAGCCATAAGTGTCGAGATATTAATTTATATTTCAAAATCACATCAATCACGTAACTTATTCCGAATTATTTCTAATGTCGGCACTTTGCTTTTTATAAAATCCATATACTACTGGAAGTCTATCATCTTTGGAAACACCGCAATTTTTTTTTCGATTAAACTTTTACGAGAAGGTCGATAATTATGCACCAGCTTTAATTAATATTATTATTATGTTGACAATCATACCTTTTATAAAAAAAAGACAGCAGGCGGTCTGAGCTATACTCCCATGTGAAGATGTCCTTTTTTCGAGCAAAAACGATCCCCATTATGATCCACAAAAACTTTTAAGATTGTATCAAGCTCAGACCTGGTTTCCTTGCTCTATAAATACTTCTCAAGCTTTTTCCATAAAATACCGTGGTGCCAAGTGTTAAAAGCTCTCCATAGATCATGGAATTCTTATTTTTTCGGCCTACATGATTGTCAACAGAGTCATATACTGCAAAACCTCAAAAATCTTATGCAAACTGCAAGGTCTGGAGTTCTTAACTATGAACAATTTCAAGTTTTCTGCAAAGATCTTATATTTGAACGGGTTATACGACACAGAAGCCTTGCAAATTCTTCAGCCACCCCCTGATCTATTATTAACTTGTAACTTCATCATATCCCGATATGTTGGTTTCTGGACTGGCAGTGATGTCCAATACCACATTCAGTTACTGGACCCAAAAAAACTGCAGTTGAAATGTATAGTAGGTACTGCGTACTTTGCTGCAGAAAGATTAGCTATCTCTGCAAAGCGGCACATACATATGAACATACCCATCAACATGCCGACTCACAACCAATAGAATATCTAGGCGTTTTTTACAATCTACATATTTGGCTCTGCTACTAGTTCACAGTAATTGAGACAAGATATAATGACTTGGATATATATACCATGGTTTATTCACTCTTTTCTCAAACGTGCTGATGGTATTATCTGTCTCCTTCATGATGACACCCAAGAGACCGATACATAACGCGTTTAGAGAGTCTAACAGTGCTGCCACAGCCAGATCCATGAATTTCCGTGGAATATCTATTTACGTACCGTCTCAAATTAAATAACATACTTATAAAATATGTCAAAGGACTATATACAACAAGAGATCAAAAAGTTTAAATATAACGCAAGCAAACATCTTGAGCAGATGTTTTCCTTCATATTCCTAGCCTTTGATAAGTGATTATATTATAATATATTATATTCAAATATAAGTATGTCCTAAAATCGTTAATGCTTTCTATACTAAATATCCTTTTGTTTACTCTATGCCTTTTTTGTACCTACCTCAAGTGCAACATACTCAAAAACGGCATCCTCTGCTTATTACATTCAAAAGTCGTTTCATTTGACAATTGTTTTTAACATAGTGTGTTACTTCAACCCCTTTCCCAATGGTTGCTGAAACACCACCGTCATACAATACCCAGACAGCTGCCAATTGACTGATAATTGAGTCGGTCAAGTTTGCCCTCCGTATTAAATAAATTTCAAAAATAGATAAACCATAATTTTGCACACATTTTGCATAATTTTGCACACCTTAAATGAAATTTTGCATATCCACTAGAGCTGTTTTATAAACGGGGGACAAACTTGCCCCCGTCTGATACAAAATTTAAAAAATTAGATTCAGGTGCCTAATTTTGCACACCTATTTTCAAATTTTGCACACTTGTCTGGGGAAAGTTGAGAAGAACCAAAAATTTGCATTTCACCTTGCTTTGTCACAAAATTGAAATTTTTTTATGCTACTATTTGCAGCTAATTTTGCACACATATTCTCATATTTTGCCCACTCTTCTGGGGAAAGTTATGACGCGTTAAAAATTTGCATTCCCGCCCACCCCGTTTGTCAAAAAATTTTAAATTTTTTATGCTACTATGTTCAGGTAATTTCGCTCAGTTCTGCACACGTATTCCCAAATTTTGCAAACTCTTGTGGGGAAAGTTATTAGGTGTTAAGATTTGCATTTTTCCCCCTGTTTCCAAAAAAATTAAAAAAATGTATGCTACTATGTTCAGGTAATTTTGCACAATTACGCACACATATTCTCAATTTTTGCACACTCTTCTGGGGAAAGTTATGAGGTGCTAAAAATTTGTATTCCCACCCCCTGTTTGTAACATAATCAAGATATTTTTATGCTACTGTGTTCAGCTAATTTTGCACAATTTTTTACATTCTCAAATATTGCACACTCTTCTGGGGATAGGTATGAGGTGTTCAAAATTTGTATTTTGCTAATTTTGCACAGATATTTTCAAATTTTGCATACTCTTCTGGGGAAAGGTATGAGGTAACAAAAATTTGCAGAAAAGAAGCAGTAACAGTTAACGGGTATTAAGTAGCAGTTACTGATATTAAAAGTAACTATATTCGGAACAAGAATCGGTAAATAACAGTAGTTTTCCAACATTCCAAACCCGGGAATAGGGATGGGTGTCTTAAATCCAAACCGGATTGCAAATTTTTAACGCGTCATATCTTTCCATATCTTTCTTTGAAAAAACACCTCAGAAGTTTCCCCAGAGGAGTGTGCACAAGTTGAGAATATGTGTGCAAAATTAAATGAACATGGTAGCATAAAAAATGTTAAATTTTTTGACAAACGGGAGGGAAAAAGCAAATTTTTAACACCTCATAACTTTCCCCATAAGAGTGTGCAAAATATGAGAATATGTATGCAAAATTGTGCAAAAATAGCTAAACATAGTAGCATAAGAGTTTTTTAAATTTTATGGGGGAGAATGCAAATGTTTGGGGGGGGGGGGGGGGGGGGGGGAACGGTCAAGTTTTCACCCCGTTTAAAAACAGCTCTAGTTTTCCTTGTGTGAGTGTGCCAAATTTTATTTACGGTGTGCAAATTTGTGTAAAATGTGTGCAAAATTATGGTTTATTTATTTTTAAAATTTGTTTAATACGGGAAAATTCTAGTGATTTATTTCTACTTTGCAGGTTACACCTCGCTATCCTCGCTGCATTACCCAGATGTGGCTAAACTCTGTCAAAGATGGGATGATTTTCATATACAAACTCTTGATGTTTAGAAATATGAATCTTTTTATTCACACTAGTCTCGCATAGATAATAGAGTTGGTCCTTTTCCGATATTGGAGCAGTAACTGCTCTTCTGAATGTTTATTTGAGTATCATATGACTATAGTAATCATTGTGAGTCCCTAGAGCCTGAGAGACAAGCCTATTAATTTCATATACTTTACCGCACTTGTCACATATGCTATCATAATGATAATCACAATTGTGGAAGTCAAGGAATATAGTGCTTTTATGCTCAGACAGGCCAGAGGGAGCTTAAAGCGATCGAGCAGATCAGAAACAAATATTGTTCAAGTATGTGAAGAGGCTCTAATAAGTTATGTGTTACTGGATATTACGTGGTGTGAGGTAATGAGAATGCAAGAGAAACTTTATAAGCTTGAAGGTAACAGTCTACGCAAATTAGTTCGAGTAATCACAGAAGATCAAATGAAGACCCCTCTTAATGTGCGAACATGCAAGTCTAAAGATTGAGGGAGCAGAAGTTAAGCAGGAGATAATGGATTGTTAAGCAAATTAACAGCATACGGACTACAACCAGCACTGCTTCTATGGCTTTCCAATTTCTTAAGGAATCGATCCGAGTTGATATTGATGGACGTCTCTCGGAATTTAAAATCAATGCCGAAGTTTCTCAAGAAACTTATCTCTTTACTATCGATACTATTATGGAAGGTCTTCGAACAAGCTGGCACTTATGATTCCGCCTAGAGTTGTGCCAAACAGAAACACCCGTCAGACACAAGCTGCCATCAACATATGATTTAGTTGCGAATACCTAGGACGTGCTGTTGCGGGACTGTTGGACGACTGTCTCACTCTGAAATGAACTACAACCGAAAACTACAACCTACAGCGCTTCAAGTCCAACATCCACACTGTCATCTCAGCACACGCACCGCTTGTTGAGTGCCGAACATAAAAAAAACTTGGAATTCATTGGCTGCTTTTAGGTAATCCGTTTTATTCTCCCTTAAGGCTGCAACTGCCGCTGAAATTAGCTCGTTCTTCTACAACTTACCTTTTTTATTTGAATTCGGCGGCATCTTCTTTCTGGAAAGAAATATCTTTCATGTGTTGTGGTCCTAATGTGGAATATATCCAATATTTAGAAGGGGCCGTAGTATTGAATACGTTCCCTATTTGGGGCGTTTACTAATTTCATATTAGACACTAACCTCACATGAAATTAAATTTTATTTTTTGGAAAGAAAACCCGAAAATAACGAAAACCAATGTCTACATTATAGAGCATAACATTAGAGGATAAACTTGACAAGACATGGCTATCAATAGTCCGCTGCAACGCATAAATGCACGTTAGCTGGTGTGTCCTTGAATTCAATGGCAACTTTTTCATATTTGGTCACTTTACTTTATCGAAAATATCGAGCTTTTTAACATAAAATCAATAAGAACAAATAATTTATAGGTATAGTACTGATATTTTACCGTGAACTAGGAATACTCAATAAAGAAAACGTTTGCCGAAAAATTCTGGATAGCAGGGAACCACAGAATCCAATACACGTGTTGTATTTAGCCCTTCCAAGCCGTTAAGGTCCAATTGTATATTCGTAATTACTAGGCAATATCAAAAAATATATATTTTGTAACTGTAATTGTTGATCTCACACTAAAGTTTAATTTTTACAACAAAAATATTTATGTCAAGATACTTATTGCTTTCATATTGGTGATAAAACAAATTACAAAATAATTATCAAAATAAATATATTCTTAAAGAGAAAATGTAAACGTATAATAATTCATTAATTACAGGGTTGATAAAATATAGATCTGGTTTAATGGTAAAAAGTATGGGAGATATCCTAAGATAATCTACGGTTTGAGGTTATTAATGATTCATGGGACATAGTTGGCAACTTTAGTATAAACTCCGGGCCAATTCTGCATTCCGCAAGGGGATGGACCAATAGATATTACGCCTGTAGAATACCAGTTGATTTCTCCTTCTGGTGTTGCTTCTACACCCATCAATGGATCTCCGCTATCTCCTCGACAGGAATCCTTTCCTTTTTTGGCACCAGCGCAGAGTTGGCCGGTGCTTAGTCGAACGTTGGCTTGGCTATATGTTGTGGTACACACCTCATCGGTATTCACTGGGACCTAATAAAAGATTACTGGTTATTAAAATTGTTTGTTAAAATAAATATGTATATAAAAAAAAAATTAGCTAGTCTGCTAGTACTCGAGACACTGATGTGTAAATGTATATCCTATATCGACATCATGGGCATGAAAATCTAATACCGCCTTAGCAGCTAGTTTTTTAGAAGCGCCACTTGAGTCGTTGCAATCGCGGCCATCTTGGATTAGCTTGCTCCTCAATGCGCATGGGCTATGATATCACATCGGTTTACATATTTCCGTCCTCACATTTCCGTCCCATTTGCCAAGATTTACCCTCATACTGCCGCGTAAGATGTTTACACATCAAGAGTATGGTAAAATTTCTCGGGATTCGTAGTTACATAAAATACTTAGATCTGGTAGACGATTTTGGCATACGTTCAGTTATGTAGATGAGTAATTACTTAGACTTAGGTCGTGATATTAACTACTCAGAAATCATAAACGCAACTGGCTACAAATTTCACAAATGTGCATTAATTGGAATCGAAGATAATGAAAATAAAATGTATTTTTAGATTTATACAAATGTAGCAATAGCTTTATCTGTACGTGTGCAACAGAGCATGAACACGACAGGGAGAACGATACACCAAGTGTTCTTTTAAAGAAATTGTCAGAGAATAATGGAATATAAATAAAAAATCGGACATTAAATTGGAATCTATATTAGTACATCCAATGAGGCATGGTGTTATCTTTTTAAAAATTTGATAATGTATGCGGTCAGATGTCTTGTATCGGCAACTTATATGCCGAGCTATTTTTCGTCTCTTACCATATATATAATAAGCAGTTTAGTTTTTGGATATTGAGCCTCATTTTTTGCAGATGTTTACAGGTAACCAATATGTATATTAATAGATCAATATTGAAGTGATAATGATGATGATTATGTGTGTGTGTTTGTGCATGTGTGCATGAGCCAAATCTAACTCTCTTTTGCCACAGGCTAAATCAGATGTCCCCTACAGTTTTTGCATATTCCGAACCTTAGTTTTTGGTCACTGTGGTGATCTACTTACTGGGAAGTATCTAAAGATAACTTTATTTGACAGGGTATCTTGTTCCATCCACCCTGGATGAAACTTTGTATTTCTATGAATTAAATATTTCACACAAGAAGAAAAAGCCACAGAACCAAAAGCTATAAAATTTTTATGTTAGCAGGTAAATATAATATTCACCAACAATGTTTTTAACCTTTTTCAGAAAAAAATAAGCATAAACTTTGGCCTCGATTCCTCGTGGGATATTGCGATGGTGTTTTAGTGCTAGAATAAAAATGCTTTGAGACAAGTGCTCCTATATAGGAATATGTGAGGTATTATCGGCTGCACACACGTGTGTTTCACATAACGTGATTTAGTGTTGTTTTGCTGCTTTTATTGATAAATAATTATTGGCCTATATTATTATTTAATGACTAATATACATTAAAATTATAGGAAATATCTGATAATACTACTAATTGAATTGAAATAAATACAAATTATGAGATTTCTACTGAAGGCTACTGGCAACTCGAAATCTGCCCCCATACCGTGCAACAAGACAAGATTCATCGGATAGTGAAAATGAGTTGTGTGAATGTTATCGGTTGGGACATACCTACAAAACGATATTACAAATCTGCCCATATGTTTGAACAATAATGAGATTAACTCGGTAAGTGATAAAGAGTGGTATGATAGTTATGAGGACGTTTCAGATTTCTAGTTTGATCGGTGAAAAATGTAAAGTTAATGTAATTTTCGATAGTAATTCTCCTACGGTAAAGGAGTTCCCTCAAAAATTTTAAAGTGAAGATATTACATGTTATGATGATACTCGCATAAATGAAAAGCTAAGTAAAAGCTTTGCGATATAAAAGGTTTAATAGAGATTAGTTGGATAACTTGAATGACTTCTTAGAGATATGGTTCTGCAAGGACAGATAAAGTTTCCCTCTGTACGAGAATTATTCTCCATGAGTCCTCTTTATTTATCCCGATCACCCGTTGCACTTTATCTAGTAGACTGAAGATATGCTGAGATGTTTTAGTTGCTATTATGGAGAGCAAATTGATTTAGCTGATAAGCTACATAAGATAACTTCTTTACTAAATAAATACTAGAGAAATTTCAAGTTGCCTATTTTCCCGAAAAGAACCTATCACTGAATGTGACCTTGCTTCTTTTTTTTGCGGGCGCCTTATGATCCGGCAGTAGGTACAAAAAGAGAGGTGTACCAAATATAGCATACAGTTTTACGAGCTCTATACTTCGGATAGATTTCTACTCAGTAGGAAAAGTTATAAAGGGAAATCTGAAAACACGAGAGGAATATTTACAACTGAGAGCTTGGTGTTATCACTATGAAATCAGTTGTTGTAAATTCAGGGCATCATCTTCTTATGGGCAATTTTTATAACAACGTATATCAAAAATAAAATAAATAAGAAAAATTATTCGACTAGAACTCTCAGCTGAACTGAAAAAGGTGAACACATATAACGAAAAAGTGGTAACGTGCATGTGCCGAAATAGAGGGATAAGAACGAAGTACCCTGCATTACAATGAAGTACCAGCCGAAGCTTACCATCACAAAGAATAGATTTGGTGCGATTAAGGAAAAGCTCGAAGGCATAGCGACGAATAACAACTATGTGTCAGGTGTTGATTGTCATGCGTTATTCTTCTCCGGATGGTATGTAAATTGGTACAAAAAAGTTATGTTCCACCTGCTGGATTAATTTTATATTATGATGAAATATAAGAATTAGTTCACACTTTTGAATTTTATAGAAGAACTACCAAAATAGCTGCACAAAATTCCAACTGAAACGAACGACGCGCGGCGCAAGGAGGTTGGTACATTCTGAGCTTTACATGGTGGTGATAAGCATGTAAATTATCGCCAAATGGCATGTAAATGTAAAGAATGGAAA
>MU182444.1:297666-347722 GCA_016904865.1 Pissodes strobi | reverse complement strand
TACAGCTATTTTGCAGACAATGGTCTGCGGGTGATATTTTAGTCAAAACAACTAACACCCTGTAAAATATACAGCTAGTTTGCAGACAATGGTCTGCGGGTGATATTTTAGTCAAAACAACTAACACCCTGTAAAGTATACAGCTATTTTGCAGACAATGGTCTGCGGGTGATATTTTAGTCAAAGCAACTAACACCCTGTAAAGTATACATCTATTTTGCAGACAATGGTCTGCGGGTGATATTTTAGTCAAAACAACTAACACCCTGTAAAGTATACTTTATTTCTTCTTTTCCTTCTTCCTTCTTCTTTCCTATTTTTACTACTTCATTTTTCTACATATGTCTATTATACATTTAATCTGTTATTTCAATTGTTTTTGGTTTTAGCGTTGCTTTTCGTTCTAGGATATATATATTAGTTAATAAGTTACAGGCCTCAACAGCTTCGAAACTTTCGTTTCGAAAGCTGATCCCAAGGCCTTTTAATATCAAACATAATGTTATAAACTGTCGAGCCATTTTTGCGGGTGACATTTTAGTCAAAACAACTAACACCCTATACAACAGACATCAATTTCTACAGACAATAATTTTTTAATTAAACTTCTTTCTCCTTCTGATAATTCTCAGATCATTTGTTTAGAATTAAACATATAGCCCAAATATTCCACCTCCTGTCTAGGCGCAAATATATTTTTCCTTATTTATGATAAACCCTAAGGACTCTTAAAGTGCTTTGGCCCCTGTTATGGTTATTCACCAATTTAGCTATCATAAAATCGTAAATATTTTCATCTATTTAGTGTTTTTTGCTTACTACGTGTAATTCGGTAGGTATCCGAATTATATAATATAACACGGCATCGAGAGTTTTAGTCATACTTAGTCATACGCCGACAGCGTGTAAGTTGTTAAGAGTTTAATACAGTAATTTGGGGTGCTTAATTAATTTTCGTCGTTTTATTTTAAACCCGAGTGATTACACTCGTCTTAAATATTTAACGACTGGCCTAAGGAGTTTTGTAAAAAGTAAAGATGTTATATTTAACCAAATGGTACACAATTTAAATTCCTATGTGATCTTTAAAATAAACCCTTAGATATGTTTTATATTTCCTGCTGTAATTTTATCAGCGCAGCGGCCCAGCAAATGCGGAGTAAGGCTCGTTTCACACTTATGAGGTGGTACGAGGCGCGGTTCAAATTCGGTTTATGTGAGGCGGCCGCCTGACATGTGGGAATGGAGAATCCTCGCGAAACCTCTCCCGCGTGATAACCGAAGAGACGCCGAGTGCCCACCGCTTATCCCCCGAGCCGCGTCGGCGCGAACAGGTTTCAACGAGGCTCCAACGCGGGTCAATTGGTTAACAAGCTTATTTAGCCGTTCACACTTTCGAGATTTACTTTCGTTATTTTTGTATCCTCCCTCATTTGTTTTGGGATAAACCGTGTATAATTATTAATAAATTTCATCGAAATGAGTTGCATTGATGTAGATATTGATTGTTTGATTATGCTGGTCCAGGAGAGACCAGTTTTATGGGATAAGACATAAGAAAAATATAAAGACAGAAATAAAACTTTCCAAGCGTGGAAAGAGGTTTTTAATCATCCAATCAATTCTACGTCTTTTTCTTTTTTTTATCCGTCTATAAAGGACTAGCGTTGCAATCGCACGTCTTCTATCCATTTATGAAAGACTACACCTATTCCACAACTTTACCGAATGTAAACCTCTAGGTGTGAACGGGACTGGGGTTTGCGAGGCGGGTGCCGCATTCGAGCCGCGCCTCGTAAAACCTCATAAGTGTGAAACGAGCCTAAGCATTCTACGCCGCCCGTACCGCCTCGCAAACATTTTTTAGCTTAGCGGTATGACTAATGCCCGATGCGCAGTTATTTTTCGTGTTTACTTATGAAAGTATGTTTTCTACGTTATTAAAGGCTGTAAAAGACTGCAAGTGTTTTCTTTGACAATACAGGCGTTATCCTTTGACACTATCAATAGGCAAAAGGAAGTATGCATCCTGCAAATCTATTTTGCTATATAATAATTCTTGGAAATTAATTTGAATGCTTTACGATAATCCTCTAGACAAACAATGATTTGTAGGTGATATTTTCATCACCATATTATAATTCAAAAAGATTTAATTACCTAAAAATTATGAATCACTGACTTATGTTTCCCAACTCGTCAGCATGTCTTCTCTTTCCATTTATTTTCGGCATCGCACTTCGCACTAAATAAAACGTACTGCACGTGACGGCACAATAAAATGAACTGATGGATATGGCTTGGTACAGGGCCGGCCGGGGTGATTGTTTACTTATCACATTCTTAAAACTCTGTGCGCTGATAGGACATAAAATGAGACCTACCAACTATCTGTCATAGAAGGACGTAGAAGCGAAGAATAATTAAGCCTAGATATTTAATTTTTACCTGTTCGAATTGTTGATTATTTATTACAATATGTGGATCCCTAATTACTTTAGTTTTTTCTTCAAGCAGTGTTAATTTTGTCTTGTCTATATTTATTCTTAGGTTATTACGTAACAACCAACTTGTGTATAACTTGAAATCCCTATTGACTATAATTTCTAGTTCTTCGATTCTTTCTGCAGTATATAGGAATACAGTGTCGGCTACAAAAGTGTGATATTGAGACTTGAGGCCAGCAATCTTCAAGCTTCAGACATACAGCGAGTAGAGTAGTGTCCCAAGGACAGAGCCCTGGGGCACTCCAGACTCACTAAATTTTATTTTACTTGAGTTGTTACACAATTTTACATACTGCTTTCTGTTTTTTTTAATGTTCCCAAAAGATTGAGTAACGGTCTCCGAAAGCCCATACGCCTTAGTTCATCTAGCAATATGTCAGGATACACCACATCAAACGTGTTTCTTCAGTCAATGATACCACAATCACTATTTTATATTTATCAAATTCGAATGAAATATTGTTGATTAAATCTATACTTATACTTAGCGTTGAGCTAGCCTTATTAAAACTATATTTATATACAGGTCAGTATTATGATATTTTCTATAAACGTTAAAATTCTTGGCTTACCTATTTTTTCAATTATTTATGAAAAAACACTAACTGCACTTATTGGCCCATAGTTATTTTTATCTTGCCTACTACCAGATTTATGTATTATTATAAGGCTTATTTTTGTGATTTGAGTTCTTCAGGAATGCTCCCAGTAATAAGAATTTAATAAAATTTTTTATAAATATGTATCAAAGGGTCGCTTAAATTATTGATATCATGAACAGTAATCTGATCATGCCTTGGGGATGAATTTTATTTAAACTCTCAAATATCTCCTGAGTTCCTCAGTATATGTTGATATTACGAATAAGATATTTTCACAATTGATTTCTTGAAATTATTTTAGACTATTTTGTAAATAATTAACCTACATCATACTCATTCTCTCAGCCATACTATAAGGAGACCCGGATAACAAATTATTTGTAACAGCCATTTTAAATTTGGTATATGGTAAGTTTTCAATTGTATAAGTTAATTAGTCTATAAATTAGTATATGCAATGGTAATAGTTTTTTGGCCAAACTTAACCAGGAAGGATAATTAAGGATGCAAGTGTAGTATCATAAAAGTTTATTAAAACTTGTGATTGAATACAATAAAATACGATAGATGAGACGTCAGAATATTTGCATAAAAAATGTGCAAGTACCTTGAGTTTTAAGTATTTTCATATTAGGCAAGCTATATAACATATTTTCTATAATTTTATAATTTGTCTTAAGGCTAAGTTATCATGGAAGAAGGATGGTTTGCTCTAGTATTGCATTTATCAGTATTGCATTCTTGACAATTAAAACCATCAATGTCGATCCATACACTTTTAAGGTTATTATAGACCTCGCTGCATCCATTCTGTACGCAACCTCGAACATGCCTACAATAAAAATAATACAATGTTATAACGGAATTAAAAAAAAAACAGAATACCCGAAAAGAAAATGAGAAAGATAATTTAAGCGGAACAAGAACAAGGTTGTTAGAAGTTTTTTTTGCATAAATTGGTCTTAAAAATATAAGCTTTTTGAATACAGTCGAATATTCGGAGCAGTCAAGAGTTCTCAAACGAAGCGACATAATTAACTCTATATTGATTTACAATCATACGTTTTTAGGGAACAAAAAAGATTATCATTTTTTGGCGATGTGTGAGCGTGAATGGTTTTTCTTTGTATATTGAAACTACTTGATCAGTATTTTATAATACAGTTGTGTAGTTTATTTTATTTTATGTTAGAAATAACGGAGATGAACTATAGTTGATTTCAATATCTCAATCCGTGGAAAATTCATTAACTGTAGGGCGAACAGCCAAATTATTGGTACTATACGAGTTATTGGCATCCTGAACTTTTTAAAATTCTAATTTGAGTTATTATCTTTTTTTTCTATTAATATTCTGCATTTGTGTAAGCATGACATTTGTCCCTCTTATTAAATCTAATATGGCCGTAGGCGCTGCAGCAAAAGTATACGTGCTCATTTAGAATAGAATTTAACGAATTTAGGAGTAAAGATGTTACTAATCTGCATGCGTTTAATCCTACTTCATGTTTAAATTAGGTATATTTTGCATTTTTATATATTATTGCGGCTTTTTAAATTAATATTCAATAAATTTTACAGATGCCAACTCTGGTGACGGTAACTTACACCAAATGATGCCAAAGTATCTTTTTTTTCAGGCTCAAAAATCATGCGCAAAGCAAAAAAAGTGTAAGAGGAATATAAAAGAAGAATATAAACGTCAAAAGGAAAATAAATTAATAATGCTAAAACTCAATAAGTAAAGATTATGCGACGGGTTACAATACATTTCAAGTAAAATTGCGCCATCTATAATCAAATGTTGATCAGAAAAAAATGGAATGGGATACAAAATAGTTACCATGAAAATAAATTATAGCAATGAGGTGTTAAATAAAAATAAGGGTAAAGAAAATATATGTAAGCAACAACAAGGCGTTTTTATAAAAATAGGACAAATTTTGAAGGTTGTCTTCGTGAATTATTTTATAAGATTTATTTCTCGGCTTGGTACAAAAATAACTATTTTACTAAGTACAAATTATATTTTGTATTACTTTATTTATATTTTAGCTAAATATATAATTTATAGCAAATCTAAGGAACAGTCTGGATAATGTGATTGGTGTTTTCTACTTAGTATAAAATAGGATTTAAAATGTGTGCTTAATTATCTAGTTACTACAGTCCTCGTAATAAAAGTTTGCATTTTAAAATATAATTTTTTTGCTGAAAAAATAAAACACTATGTGCGCATATCAGAAGTGAAACTTCTCAAACTTAAACGCCCTAGCCTCAGATTTGGTTAAAAAGAATTTTTTTAAAAATATACCACTCGATTAACAAAAAAGGCAGGCCTAAATAAAAAAAAAATATTCTTCATAAAAGTTTCGCTTATGTCTTGACAAGGTAATAGAGCAAATCCCATATTTTTATCTCTTAAACTAACAAATATATCGCAATAACAATATTCTCATATTTTTCTTTCGCCAGGTCGTGTCGCTCATCGTGTATCGCCCGCCGTGTTCGCGACCTTCAAATTTTCCTCCCGGCGCGCGTTAAGAAGTTTCACTTCAAAATAGGAAACAAAATTTTCAGAAATAAAACCTAATTATGCACTACATCTTAAGATAATTTCTTATTCTTCATTGAATGACATGTCATGAATCCAGCATGATTTTAATAAGCAACATGTTGGATACCGAAACCACTCCTCTTAAGTGATCACTATTTCTTTCTATCAGGAAACACAAATAAAGCTTTTATATTGTATTGTATTGTAATTACCAATAAGACTACTAATGACTGGATGCCAGTTATACCAATATTGTGTCAATGACTGAAAAAAATTATATTGTTGATTTTTGCAGGCTTTTCTCTCTATTATACCGAACTGCATGCTTTCCTACTAGCTGGCAATGCGCTCAAGTGCAGCCAATCCCGAAGAAAGGTAAAAAACTATTCCAAATAACTACCGTCCAATTGCCTTAGTTTCCATTATGTCCAAAGTCATGGAGAAACTGATCAACGAAGAGCTCTTAAAATATCTCGAATCGACAGGCATCATAAGCGATCGCCAGTAAGGCTCCCGCAAGCACAGATCAACGGGAGGCATATTTACGTTCCCTATACCGTGTGTGCAACCGGTTGCAGACACAGTCTAGGAAACGTAATGCGCACTGAAGCACTCCGATCCCTATACCGTGTGTGCAACTTGTGCGCATTATTATGACTAGGCATGGCCCTCCGCTCGCTTCGCTCGCTACGGCGGCTCAATCAACAAGAACTAATCAAGTGCTAACCAAAGCTAACCCAAGGCTGACCTAAAATGAAGAAAAAAAACTTTTTACAAACATAATATTAAAAAAATAACAGAAACAACGACGGGAATCGAACTCGGGCCGCCGAACTAGAGGTCTAGTATCTTAACTACTGAACCACCAGAGCATTTGAAACGAATTTGCTGAACCCTAAAGACATGACAGTTGGCGTTGCACACAAGGTATAGGTATCGGAGTGCTTCGGTGCGCATTACGTTTCCTAGACTGTGTCTACAACCGGTTGCACACAAGGTATAGGGAACGTAAAAATGCCAAAGGGAGGTCTCCTGACTGACGTGACCTACCTGTGGACCAACGCCATCGAGAGTTACGGCGAATCACGTGCAGTGGCTCTCGGCATATCCAAAGCATTTGATAGGGTGTGGCATGACGGATTGTTAAGCAAATTGCCGTCATACGGACTACCAGCACTGCTTCTATGGCTTTTCAATTATTTAAGGGATCGAAGCATCCGAGTTGGTATTGAAGGACATCTCTCAGAACAATTTAAAATCAGTGCTTGAGTTCCTCAATCTATGTTATCTCCCACGCTGTTCCTGCTCTATATCAACGATGTCTTAGATAGGACAAAATATTCTATTTGCAGCTTTGCAGACGACAGCACTCTTCTATCCTCATTCATGTCGCGAACTCCAATGACCGCTGCTCGCTCCCAACGCGAGCGAGAAAATCAGATGGCTGCCACCAATGAGGATATGAACGCCATCGTGGAATGGGGTGAGCAAAATAATATCCAGTTTAAAGCATGAAAGAGTCAAGCAGCTGTCTTCTCAAAAAAAAAACAAACACCGCAGGACCAGATTATTGATCAATGACATAACAAACAATAACTCTGGCCTCATCCATAAGCTTGCTGGGCATCAACGTAGAAAACAACATATCTTGGCGTAATCACGTTACCAAAGGCAAGCAGCACAAAAACTAGAAGCTCAAAATTTGTTTTATGTTTTTGATAATCCACTTTTTTTCGATATTCCTCTTTAAAATTGTTGCTTCGTAATAGAGAATAGCAAAGGACAGAATAGGACTCTAAATTTACCAAATGTCTGTGGTTAAGCACGTAAAAAATGTAATATTTTGAAACCAGTTTGTTCAATTTATTCTTGCCAATTCTGTTAAATTTTGTAGATGTTTACAACAGCTTTTCTTGGATTTTCTTACATAAGCCTTTACGATTTGCCACATTTAATATTTCTGGTAAACAAGATTCAATTACCTCCACTAAATATGTTAGTTTGAAATGGAACATTTTCACGTGACGCATTAAAAACAAACCCCTAATTTTTAAAACAACTCATTGTTATAATATAATCTGCAGGAACTCATTAACATCTGACAATGATTTTGTAGAAAATACAGAGAAGGAACAATAATGACATTCGTGATATATCTGTCATAACGGTGGCCGCCTAACTCCAATAAGCAAACTTACTGTTTTATAATAATTATTATTATTTGATTCGCTTAAAAAACAGAAACTATTCATTTGCTAAACACAAATACACTTAGTTCCTCCAATTTTAGTAAATCAAATTTAGCTCAAAAACATAAAATGGACTATATATAATCTATTGAAAATAATTTCACACAACTCCAGATAAACCCACAACACAACTAAATTAAGTGGATCAGAAGATATTTGATTTTTATTGTTAATCAATTACTGAAGAGACGCTGTTATTCACTAAACTAAAAAAGCGCATTTGCTCCAGATTTAGTAAATCAAATTTAACTCAAAAACCTGAACTGAACTATATTTAATCTACTTTTAATAATTTCGTAAAACTAGAGTGGGAAGATCAAAAAGTACTACTGATATTTTGACTAGTAAAGTAAATGTGTTTTATAGTTGTGGCCGATTCATCATAATATGTGAGTGTTATGGTAAATCAGTTACCGAAAGAAAACTATTGGTTAAAAACATATAAATCCACCAATTTTGGTAAATAAAATGTAGCTCAACAGCATGCAGTAAACCATATTTAAATCATTTTTAACAATTTTATATAACTAAAGTGGGTGGATCAAAAACTAGGTACTACTGAAATTTAAATTTCATTGTAAATTAATTGCCAAAAGAAACCTTATTTGTTAAAAATACATACTTCCACCACTTTTAGTAATAAAATGTAATTCAACAACATGCAGTAAACCATATTTAATCCACTTCTAACAGTTTTGTACAACTAAAGTGGATTCAAATTTACTACCGATATTTGAATTTTATCGTAAATCAGATTCCGAAAGAAAATTATTGGTTAAAAACACATAATTCCATCGATTTAAGTACCTAAGTAATATTTAACACCGTAACATGTAGTAAACGATATTTAAGCAATTTTGTACAACTAAAGTGGGTGGATGATGATATTAGAGTTTTATTATTGAGCAAGTGCTGAAAAAAGTATATAAGTAGATAAATATTCGTAAAAAAATTATTATAAAGTAATATCGACGCTGCCAAATCAATTTTAACAAATTTATTATTAACAAACATTAAACTACTCAATACACATTATCGTACTTAATTGTAACAAAACAAATACTATAACACTTTAACTACTTAATGATGATTATTGGTTATATTAGAAACACAGTTAATGTAAACTACACTGTTATTAAGATGATCTGTGGCAGTACCTCGTACTTTTGGGTTTCCAATCGTTGCAGAATGGTTCGAATCAGTATTTGCCGAGGCAACTAGCTCGTTATTTTCTGCTACATTATCAATGAGTATACTTTTTCTCAGTTTTTCTACGATATCTTGGTGGTGCTCAAAACCCATTTGTCAATACGATTTAATTGACTCAGGATTGCTTTGTCCAGTAATTTTAATTAACCGTTGTTCTGCAGCACTTTTTTTCGTCTAATTTTAGACTGCCGGCCGTTGTTCCGGATAATTGGTTGGTAACTTTTTTTTGTATCTACACCTATCACGGTGGCTCCCATTTTAAACCAACTAGATATTATGTTTCTTCCAACAGGAGAGTTTTTATACCAACCCTTTAAATTTAGAAAAGTATAATTTGGATTAGAAGCTAAAAACAGTCTACCAATATTTATTGAATTTAGTTACTTTTCTATTCATTTTTTGAATAAATGAACATGACATAGCTGAAGACTGTCTTCATTTGCTATCGACCATTTATTGTCAGCCAACATTTGGGATATCCCCTTGCGTCGCGTCGTTTTCGCAAATTTACCTGTAGGTAAGCTTATATTATTGATTTCCTCCTTAAAAAAATTGATGGCGTTACTCCTACACCACTTCTCGAACCAAGTTCATGTGAAGCAATATTAAAAAGTTTCGATTCAAGCCATCTGGTGTATTTTCATAGCACTTTCCATTAGTATTTCTGTATTCTGTGTTAATGCTGAAGAACTAAGTTTTCTTTTTGTGGAGATACTCTGTAGTTGCTTTCGTTTAACATTACGAGCAGCTCTCGTGTTAGAAAACTGGATACCCAGAAATGGATTAAACTTAATTTCATATTGACTGTAATATACACACATCGAAATAGCCTAGGGATATTGAAAATTTCAGGTAAGCTTGAAACTTCAAGAACTTTCTTAAAAATAAACGGATATTAACGAGCCATGAAGCTTAAAGAAGGCTGCTATTTCTCTTTGAAGCATTGGCTGTTCAAAGTAACTTAAAGTTATTAGGTGATAATATAAGGGGTTCTTCAAAGAACGTTTGAAATTTTTTAAAATAGCGCGTTTTACATAGAATTACGAAACTTAATTTTCAATTCGAGTTTTATCTCAAGCAAGTCAGAAGACTTAGTCTTCGGTTCAAAAAATTCACAGTCCTTCACAAAGATGCAACCGGGGGAGACATTGAAAATGCCGAAGCAGAATGCAACGCTTAATAAATTTGAGATCTGAGAAAACTCCTTATTGTGTGGAAATATAATAGTTGATAGAAGTTTGGGTGAGATCAGGTTAGATTACGTATGTTTAGTTTACCAAAATATACCAAATACATGCAAATTACTTCAAGTTTCGTTCTTTTTTACAATTTATAACGTTACAAGTGTGGTTGTAAATAGCAAAAGACCATTTGCATTCGATTCATCTCACATTCGTCGATCTAACGATATGAAAGACGACTAGTCTATCGTGAGAAACTAAAAGTCACCCTTATCACAATCTAATGTAAAAAATTACTTTTAACAGATTACGAAAGTTTTGTTTACCAAAATATACCAAATAAATGCATATTACTTCAAGTTTCGTTCGTTTTTACAATTTATAACATTAGTGGTGGTTGTAAAAACTGCATCCGATTCGTCTCTCAATCCCCGATATAACCCGGATAGTTTCACTTAGTATCAACTTATTTTAGTCATTTGAGTCGGTTCCAATACGTTATAATAAATTTTAATAGATTTTGTTAGTCTTAACTTATTTTAGTCATTTGAACCGGTTCCGATAAGTTTTAATTAATTTTATTAGATTTGGTTAGTTTAGGTTAGTCTTTCAATCAACTTTCGGTTAATTTCACTTAGTCTCAAATTATTTTAGTCATTTGAGTCGGTTCCGATCCGTTATTATCAATTGTATCGATTTGGTTAGTTTTGTTTAGTCGCCTAATCAACTTTCGATTCATTTCACTTAGTATCAGCTTATTTTAGTCACTTGAACCGGTTACGATACGTTATAATCAATTTTAATAGATTGGATTATTTTTGGTTAGTCGTCGAATCAACCTTCGGTTAGTTTCACTTAGTCTCAACTTATTTTAGTCATTTGAGTCGGCGCCGATATGTTATAATACATTCTAATTGATTTAGTTAGTTTTAGCCCATTTTGCTGCCACTTGTTACTTCTGGTTAGTTTTGGTAAGTCGTTCAATCAACTTTTGGTTAATTTCGGCAAGTTTTAATTTATTTGGGTCATTTGAACCGGTTCCGGTACGTTATAACCAATTGTCATGTTTTTGGATAATTTTAGTTATTCGGCAAAATTCGGTTAATTTGGGTTAGTTTCAACATACTTTAATTTTTTTTAACAGTTCCGATATGCTTTATCCCTTTTTGGTGCTTTTGGTTAGTTTTGGTTAGTGGTTCAATCAACTTTCGGTTAATATCAGTTAGTTTTAAATTATTTCATTCATTTGAATCAGCTCCGATACGTTATAATCAAAATTAATGTTTTTGGTTAGTTTTGGTTAGTCGCCAAAATTCGGTTAGTTTTGGTTAATTTTAACTTACTTTAATATATTTAATATATTCCGAATCGTTTTAGCCCTTTTTGGTGCTTTTGATTACTTTTGGTTAGTTTTGGTTAGTCGATCAATCAACTCTTGATTAGTTTCAGTTAGTTACAATTTAGTTTAGTAATTTGAACTGGATCCGATACGTTGTAACCAATGTTAATGTTTTGGCTAGTTATGGTTAGTCGCCAATGTTCGGTTTGAATTAGTTTTAACTTACTTTTATTTTTTTAAATCTGTTCCTATACAATTTAACCCTTTCGGTGCTTTTGGGTACATTTGGTTAATTTGGGTTAGTCGTTCAATCAACTTTCGGTTAGTTTCAGTTAGTTTTAATTTATTTTTGTCATTTGATCCGATTCAGTCCGCATAAACAAACCAACACGATCCCTCACGCGTATTACGTGATGTGCCAAATGTAGCATGCACTTTTTTGCGATTTGATGCCCCATACTAGAAAAAAAAACATTTCCAATGTTAAAACCTTAAAATAATGGGAAATGTTATGTATTAACATTGGAAATGTTTTTGTTTTCCTATTATGGGGTATCAAATCACGAAAAAGTGCATGCTACATTTGGCACATCACGTAATATACGTGAAAGATCGTGTTAGTCTGTTTCTGAGGACGGAATCGGTTCAAATGACAAAAATAAATTAAAGCTAACTGAAACTCACCGAAAGTTGATTGAACGAATAACCTAAACTAACCCAAACTAACTAAAAATAACCAAAAGCACAAAAAGGGTTAAAATGAATCGGAACAAATTAAAAAAATAAAAGTAAGTTAAAGCTAACTCAAAGTAACCGAAATTTGGCGTTGGCGAATATCCAAAGCTAACCATTAAAATTGGTTATAACCTATCGGATCAGGTTGAAATTACTAAAATAAATTGGCACTAAGTGAAACCAACCGAAAGTTGATTCACCGACTAACCAAAAGTAACCAAAAGCTCGAAAAAAGGCTAAAACTAACCAAAACTAATTAAATTTTGGCGACTAACCAAAACTAACCAAAAACATTAAATTCGATTATAACGTATCGGCGCCGATTGAAATGACGTAAATTAAAATTAACTAAAATTAACTGAATGTTGATTGAACGACTACCCACGACGACTGTCTAACCCAATCTAACCTAAACTAACCAAAAGCACCAAATAAGGCTAAAACGTATCGAAACAGATTAAAAATATTATAGTAAGTTAAAAATAACCCAAATTAACCGAATTTTGACTACTAACCAAAATTAACCAAAAACATTAAAATTGGTTATAACATATCGGAAAGTTGATTGAATGACTAACCAAAACTAATTAAAAGTAACCAAAATCACCAAAACGGGCTAAAATGTATCGAAATAGGTTACACAAATTGAAGTAAGTTAAAACTAATCAGAACGAACCGAATTTTGGCGACTAACGAAAACTAACCAGAAACATTATATTTGACTATAACGTATTGGAGCCGGTTCAGATTAATACTTTGGTTTCTTTACAGTGAGTTTCCAAGGTCGCATCACGACACGAAAAATTTGAGTGAACGTCACGACACGGTTTATGCATAACGTATCGGAACACGCTCAAGTAAGTAAAATAAATTGAGACTAAGTGAAAATAACCGAAAGTTGATTGGACGACTAACCAAAACTAACCAAATCTATTAAAATTGATTAGAACGTATCGGAACCAGTTCAAATGACTAAAATAAGTTGAGACTAAGTGAAACTAACCGAAAGTTGATTAGACGACTAACCAAATCTAACCAATTCTATTAAAACTGATTATAACGTATCGGAGCTGACTCAAATAAGTAAAATAAGTTGAGACTAAGTGAAACTAATTGGAAGTTGATTCGACGATTATCCAATACTAACCAAATTTATTAAAATTGATTATAACGTATCGCAACTGACTCAAATGACTAAAATAAGTTGAGACTAAATGAAACTACACACAAAAGTTGATTCGACGATTAACCAAGACTGGCCAAATCTATTAAGATTGATTATAACGTAACGCAACCGGTTCAAATGACTAAAATAAGTTGATATTAAGTGAATCTAACCGAAAGTTGATTAGCCGACTATCCAAAACTAACCAAATCTATTAAAATTGATTATAACGTATCGGAACTAGCTCAAATATGTAAAATAAGTTGAGGCTAAGTGAAACTAACCGAAAGTTTATTCGAAGATTAACCAAGAATAACCAAATCTATTAAGATTGATTATAACGTATCGTAACCGGTTGAAATGACTAAAATAAGTTGATATTAAGTGAAAGTAGTCGAAATTTGAATTGACGACTAACCAAAACTATCCCAATCTATTAAAAATTTTTATAACGTTCGGAAACGGTTCAAATGACTAAAGTAAGTTGAGATTAAGTGAAACTAACCGAAATTTGATTGGACGACTAACCCAAAATTAACCAAAACTACTAAAATTAATTATAACGCATCGGAACCGGTTCAGATGACTAAAATAAGTTGACACTAAGTGAAACTAACCGAAAGGTGATTGGACGATTAACCGAATCTAAACAAATATATTAAAATTGATTATAGTGTATCGGATTCGGCTTAAATAAGTAAAATAAGTTGAGACTAAGTGAAACTAACCAAAAGTTGATTGGACGACTAACCAAATCTATTGAAATTGGTTACAACATATCGGAACCGGCTCAAATAAGTAAAATAACTTGAGACTAAATCAAACTAACCGGAAGTTGATTAGACAACTAACCAAATCAAACCAAGTTTATTAAACTTGCTTATAACGTATCGAAACCGACTCAAATGACTAAAATAATTTAAGGCTAAGTGGAACTAACCGCAAGTTGATTAGGCGACTAACCAAATTTATTAAAATTGATTATAACGTATCAGAACCAGCTAAAATAAGTGAAATAAGTTGAGACTAAGTGAAACTAATCAAAAGTTCATTAGACGACTAACCCACACTAACCAAATCTATTAAAATTGATTATAACGTATTGGAACCGACTCAAATGATTAAAATAAGTTGATACTAAGTGGACTTAACCGCGTTAGATCGGAGATTGAGAGACGAATTGAATGCAGTTTTTAGAACCACCACTAATGTTATAAATTGTAAAAACGGCCGAAACTTGAAGTAATATGCATTTATGTGGTATATTTTGGTAAACTAAACTTACGTAATCTGCTAAAAGTCATTTTTTATATTAGATTGTGTTAAGGGTGGGTGAGGGTGACTTTTAGTTTCTCACGACAGACTAGTCGTGTCTCATATCGTTAGATCGAGGAATGTCAGACGAATCGAATGCAAATGGTCTTTTGCCTTTTCAACCACACTTATAACTTTATAAATTGTAAAAAAGAACGAAACTTCAAGTAATATGCGTTTATTTGGTATATTTTGGTAAAGTAAACTTACGTAATCTAACCTGATCTCACCCAAACTTCTATCAACTATTATATTTCCACACAATTATAATTTTTCTCAGGTTTTAAATTTAGTAAGCGTTGCATTCTGCTTCAACATTTTCAATGTCTCCCCCGGTTGCATCTTTGTGAAGAGACAGAAACAATCGTGGAAAACTCTATCTTTTTAACGTTAAACGTAACACAACAGCATCAGTGGTCGTTCAATTGTGATAAAATAAAGTAAAGCCGATAAGAGTACTCGAAAACAAAATAAATTATACAGGGTAACTCAAAAAATTGTTGTTTCCGATATTTCGATGTACTTTTTTATGATTTATGCGACCGTTTACATCTCTATATATTATGTGCATGGTAAAGCAAAAGATGCAAGAGGCAAAGGGCATTTTTTTTTACTTTTAATCAAAAACAATACTAATTAAAATACAGAGCCCGTCAAAGTGTCAAAATACCCGACTTTCAACTGTCAATATTTGGTAAACAGCTAAAGATAGGTATAGGATATTATACACAAATTGTGTTTAGATTTTTCTAGAGAGTCCAAAAATGTAGTAATATACAGGGTGTTCCATTTAAAAAATATCAAAGTGGCCCCTAGAACTTTTATTTGATGTTCAATTGTTTTTTGCTGAACATATCCGAATTCACGGGATTCAGATCGCTATTTCAGATATTTTTATAAAAGTACAGGGAAAGTCAAAAAATCGCATTGTCCAGTCCTCTTTGGATAACCATGTACCTTGGAACAGTCAGAATATAAGCAAGTGTTTTTGAACAACAGCTGCACTGATGCTTCTATATTTTTTACTAGTTTGGTTCATATTAGATTAATTTTAAAAAATAGCGATAACTCTGAAATACTTGTATGGCAAAATTGCAGGCCCTCATCAACGCGTTTATGTCGTCCAATTAACATTTATTTTGTTCCTGAGACTCCTGATTTAACCGTTGCAAAAAAAAACAAAATTTGGATCATCAAATTAACAATTTAAAACCCTTTTTTACAATGAAGGAACCCTTAATTTTCAAAATAATTTTTTAAAACGGTTTAAAACATACAAATGATTTTTATACATGATAATTATCGTTAGTGATAATTAATACACCCTATATATAAATATAGATGATGAGCCAAAAATTCAACAATTCTTTGTCTAAAACACGATATTTTAAACCTGTAAACTTTTTTTTGTGTTATTTCTGGTAAACCTTATTATGGCTAGCTTTCCTAGAAATTCGACCGGTGTGCGCCGGGTCAAAGGTCGCCTGCCAATATCCTGCTAGTTTACGCGCGAGAAAGGAGGCATGCCGTTGGCATTATAACATTATGACCCTGAATCTAGCCACGGCCAACCCTGAATCTACCCTGTCGGTCGCGACAGATGTTTTGTTTATTGTTTTTTATACCTTTTATCTTAATTTTGGGTAAGCCTTGGGTTAGTTTTGGTTAGCACTTGGTTAGTTCTTGTTGATTGAGCCCCCGTAGCAAGCGAAGCGAGCGGAGGGCCATGCAAAGCCATATTAATACCCCGGCTGACAGATCGCATGTGGCTAGATTCAGGGTCATAATGTTTTAATGCATACCGTTGGCGTAGCGCCGCGGAGAGTGATCCTTCTTATCGTATAGTTAACGTTCCGTGGTTTAAGCATGAAAACACCACAAGTGTTTTTGAAGTTTAGACTTGCATATGTCAAACTCTCAAAATCCTATAAATAAACTATAGCATTAGCCTCCTTCGTAATGTCTCATATTTTTATAAGAAAATTAGATTGATTTGAATTTGAATTTTAAACTAATTTTTCCTCGGAGTGCAATTCTCTTACCGAATATCCCGAGTGCACAAATTAATTACCCAATTTTTTTTTCGATGGCGAATATTTTAAGAAAATTGTCCCTCGCCTTCGACTCGAGATAATTTTCAAAAAATTCGGGCAATAATTTTGCACTGGTAATATTATAAGTATTTTTAAAACAAACCAAAATAGCCATTCGATGTATTCTTTTCTGCTAAATTCAAAAATTGAACCAAAAAAATATTTGAATCAAAATCAAAAGCTATCGAATGACAGTAAGCTCGAAATTAACCCGCCGCGCCGCGCCGATAAAATTACCTGGAAGTTTTAAACCTTCGAGATAGGTATAGGATATTATACACGAAATGTGTTTAGATTTCTTTAGAGAGTCAAGAAATTTAGTTATATACAGGGTGTTTCATTTAAAAATCGGTTCATCCATGGCGTAAATCTTTTGTTTTTGTTTTTTTGATTCAATTTTCGAGTTTAGCAGACAAAAATACAACGAATGGCTATTTTGGTTTGTTTTAAAAATAAAGGGAATGTAAAATATGCTCCTGTTCAGTCCACGTTGGAACACCCAGTACATCGTGATCACAAAAACTAGTGGACAATGAAAGAAAATATTGTGTATACGGTGTGAATATTCGGGAATTATTTGGTCATAAACATAAGCTCCAAATAAAGCCACAAGTCCGTGTACATCTTTATTCTTTGAATTACATAAGTCAAGATCAAAGTTAGCACAGATGAAACGTGGATGGATCACAATGGAGTTTAAAATTACCTTAGATTCTAAAACGTTTATAAAAGTCGCAATAGAACCCGGGAATCCCAAAAAACAACAACCATTTTCCATTTCATTCGTAGAAAAAAAAATACATTTTGGGGGGGCTCAAAAATACTGGCAATAATTGTCTCAACCAACTCAATATTTTTTAAAGATATACTACAGTATATCAAATCTGCCCTAACAAAAATCTTTTCCAATAGTATGAGGCAAGATTATATTTATCTATTTTCAAATAATCAATTTTATTTGTTTTAGCCACGTAAAGCACAAAATTTCTGTAATTGATTTGTGTATAAGAAAATATCTAATAAACGTATTCTGTATCTAATGCTCCGAATATTCAGATGTATTATTCGAATAAAGTTTTCAAAAGTTCGCTGGTTAGTGCCTATGGCGCGGCGGTTAAACCTGTGAACAAATCTGCTTATATTTTGATGACTTTGTCTATTTTGAAAATGATTTTTGTACCTACTATGGCTCATGGGAAAATCGTATAAAGTCACTCCCACATACAAATTTTAATGGTCTTACTTTTACTCTTAAAGACTAGAATCTGGTGACAACGCTTTATAAACTACATTATTTGGAGCACACACTTTAAAAAATGCGCACAAAGAGCTTGTTTTTAGAAGTTGATTCTAATGGGTAATATCGCCAGTATATATTTACACAACTAGCCTCTCTTTCTGTTGCTATCGAGATAAGATAATTGAATTTGTTATTAGATAGTGATTAATAGGCCAACAATTGTGTATTTTACACTAATACCAAAAGCGACAAAACATAATATGTAAAATGCTTGTTGAAACATAATATGTAAAATGCTTCTTGCGGAAACGATACTCTAAACTTAAGTGATGTATTACAAGACTAAAATTACTTCAAAGTAAGAGCCATATATAGTTAAAAATAAATATTAAACACGATAATTATAGTGTTTTTATTGTATTATTTCGTTTTTCTTACCTGTTCCTATGATTGGCGAAATTATCCAGTTTAGCCTGATAAGTTACGCAGACTCCTTTACAATCGTCAACTACAGCCCACGAGTTATAACAATCTCCGTCTAGAGCATCATCATGACATAAATAGCACTGAAGGGCATTTGTAATACCTAGGCCAAAATATAATTAGTAATTAATAAAATAACTATAGCCGGATTTGTCAATAGGCAAAATTAGCGCTAGTCTAAAGTTGGGTTCTCATTGAGTCGACATTGTCGATTGACTATGTCTATCCACATTGTCAATGTGATGTGTACGAGGCAATCGAGTTGGTCAACTGGATTTCTATAAGTTGTCGGTAAAAATCAAAGGGTAGTCGTATCTAGAGTGGAGACGTGTACTCGGCTTTCGATATTGATAAACTACAGCAATCACTAATCAGTGAGCGTGAGCATGTAGCCAGTGTCTTGTGGTTTGTAGAAGGTTCGTTACAGTGCCCTCCCCTTCTCTTTATTTTCCCAATAGATTTAGAGGTTTAATTTTTAGCACCCTATGGTTCTTACCTACGACTACCGCACCCAACTTAAAGAGCTAGCACCACACACCCCAGTGAATTACAGAATATTTTTGCTGGGTGGCTAATGCGACACGTGCTCTTCCCGTTTGTATATTGTAACTGTTGCTTCCATCCCCCGTTTTGTTATCGATTTAAAGTTCTACCACCAAGTACCCTATATTTAGCACTATCTAGTACCCAATTTACGGATCTAGCACCACACCCTCAGAGGAGTTACAGAATATTTTTACCGAGAGAGGTAATTGAAATGTTTCAAGTCGTTTTTTATCGGGTTTTGTCTACTCTACGTTAAACCGGAAGAACCGGAAGAACAAATAATTAAAACTAAGATAAAGCGCAAACCGTTTTGGTTCTGGAGCCTCTCAAACTGTCAAATGTCAATTGGGGTGGATATGTCAATTGCTTTGGATATGTCGAAAGCCACAGGTAGGTCATGTGAGTCAGGAGATCTTCCACTGATCTGTGCTTGCGGAAGCCATACTGGCGATCGCTTATGATGCCTGCCGATTTGAGATATTTTCAGAGCTATTCATTGATCAATTTCTTCATAACTTTCGACATAATGGGGACCAAGGCAATTGGACGCTAGCTACTTGGAATCGTTGTTTTACCTTTCTTCGAGATTGGATGCACCTGAATGCATTTCCAGCTAGAAGGAAGGCATGCATTTCTGTATGATAACGAAAAAAGCCTACATAGTGGAGCTGATTGTTCTGCAGCACATCTCTTAAGCACTATTGCGGCAACGCTATCTGGTCCTATGACCTTGTTAGTGTCTAGGCTTTTGAGTATTCGTTTCACTTAGCGTTGGCGAAATACCAGTCCTGGCATTGACGAATTCACTATCAGGATAGTTGGAGCAGTATTTCCTTGAGGATCTAAGGTAGAATTCGATGAAAACATTTCATCAAGAATGTTTACTTTTTCTTTAGCCGTTACCTCTATTGAGCCATCAACTTTGGTCAGTGGTGAGTTTTACATTTTTGAGAAACCCTGATTGTCAACTTTGGCAACTAACCAAAATAATCTCAATCCGTTAGGAAAGTTGAGAAGCTTGTTCTTCATCTGGTCGTTATGTCAACCCTTGCTCCCGTCATTGATCCGCTTACACTGGTTTCTAGTCGTGATGAATATATTTCGATTTTCCGCTGTCGGATCTCGGAGCCATTTGCGGTAGGCGGCATTTTTAGCATTTACCGCTCTTGAACACTTTTTCCCAAATCATGGTTTACTGTTTGAGATAGGTACGTTTCATAGAGGAGCGGATGAAATTTCCATACCAGCTAAGATAACTACGAAAGGAAAGATAAAATTCGCAAACTAACCCAAACACGCCACCTTGCGGTTTTGTAGTGCCACACCCTTTGGGGTACCTGCAGCTCCTGTGTTTTGATAGCAAGTTCATAGGTTGTAGAGATAATATTATGGTCTGAAGAGCCCAATGCAGGAGACAATGCTAAAGGTTTAAGGCAAATATACAAACAGGAGAGGGCGAGGGGAACAAGGGCTCGCGTCACTTTAGCCCCACCACTCTTGTAATATTGTTCTGCAATTCGCCCAGGAATGTGGTACTAGCTCTGTAATTTAGGTGTTAGATAGTGCTAGGTGGGAGCCATATGGTGCTAAAACATTAAAGCTATTGGAAAACCGGGAGGAGTGGCACTGTAACGGACCCATTTGTACATTGTGGAAAATTAAAAAAAAATCGGTTTTATCAAAATATTTCTCAAACCGCTGTAAATATTTCTTTACATTTTGGTAGGTATTAAGTACGTATAAACATAAATTTTTTTAAGCAAGAGTTTTTTTCAACTTCAATCAGTATATTTTTAAACGAAAAAATTAAACGCCACTGCTTTTTTTCAAAATAAAACTTATTTTCGCAAGCTCTTATTATTTCTTAATAAGAATGTCGTCTTGACTTTTTTCTGTCCGACGAGATAATAAATAAAAGTAATCACCAAAACTATAGATTTATCTACAAAATATTATTATTTTGTTCAGGCTTGATAATATCCAAAAAATTTGAAATATTTTTTTCCGCATGCTTATGGACCAAAATTGCAATTTTTTAAGTTGTGCTATTTAAATAATACAAATTATCATTATTTTGATGATTTTGATTCATAAATCTAGCCTGCCTTAAAAAAATAAACCTTCATGCCTTAAAACTCTATGCCGCCTAAATCATCACATTTGGTAAATCCGTCCTATAAGTAAGTATAAAGAGAGATAAAGTTCCTAGTTAACATAGTAATTGCTGACAAAAAGATGGTCGCATCTCAAATTGGATTTTTCTTCCTTCTTTTTCTATTATTAGTCACTCTGTAGTTTTTCAATATGAATTATATTTTTGAAAAAAGAAATGATTTACATTTTAAGGAAACTATGAATATTAGGTTTTTGATGCACTTGTTATTATTAGTTAACTCAATCTCGCGAAAATACTCTATACAGGGTGTTCCAAATTATAATCGGAAAATTTCGATAGCGTATTTCGCAGTTAAAAATTAGTAAAAAAGTTCATCTAAGTACCTAAAATTGTGTACGAAAATGTCTTGTTTCGGGTTAGGGTTGGAACTTTTTTTCCTAGGATTTTAGCGACCTGGTCGTTAAAATGCTAGAAAAAAAAATCCCATTTTTACAAATAAATTAATTTAGATTTAATTTATGTTAGATATCACGCGACAAAATTCAAAGAAATGGTAACCAGGCATAACTGAAATTTCAAAATAGTATTGAATTGTTTGCCAGAAATGGTTTTCGACAACAATTTATTTGTTATGTTTGCAATGAAGGATTTCGTTACAATCAATCAGTCATTTTTCGTGAAAATGCAAATTGTAGAAGAATTGGAATAAAACGCAGAAGTGAGCTATAATTTCATGATGACAGCTACTGTTACAAGGCAAGTAATTTACATATCGAATTTACTTAAACATTACGGTATAGATATTTCAATATTCATTTTTATTTAAGATAATCAGATAAATAATATGTATAGTCAAAAATAACTTGTAGTAGATACATTTTTGTTGTAAAACTATTGTGTTATTATGACTGCATCGTTTACAGCTTTCTTATATATTTTTTAAATATAATTATTTTTAAGCCATGATTTTTAATAGTTATAGTTATAATTTCCTGGGAAAATAAAACGACTTTTGGTTTATTCTTACGCATTTCTTGGGTTAATAACTTTTTTCTATTTTTTAGATTTTGTATCTATTGTTTACGAAGTATTAACCAAGAAATTGAAATGTTTTTAGCAAATCAAGGACGTTGACAATTTGTGAGCTAGGGGGGGGGGGGGGGGTTCCGAAATTATGACACTAAAACCAAAGTCAATTTTTATTTTTTTTTTAATGTTTGTTAGGTTAATATAATAGATATCTTCTAATGCTTAAGGCGGGGCAACTGCCCCCCCTGCCCCCCTTTCCAACGCCCATGATCCAGCAGCTTTAAAACTCGTTTTTTCGCATTGCCATAAATGTATAGTGTACCATGAGGAGGTATATAGTCGTATTACTTTAGAGGCTCGAGTGGACATATTTATAGAAAAGAACATATATAGAAAAGAACATATATATATATTTCAGAAGATTCTAAATTATGCCACGGTCATTTAAATGATCAAGACTTGCTTCTTTCTCCATTGCTACATAGTCTGGGGGTTGAGAATCCTACCAGGCGCGTCCAATGGCGGGTTCAGTTAGCATAGTCCAGTGCAATCTGCATCATAGCGGGGCTGCGACGGCAGTTCTCTGTCGCCACCTAGACGAAACGCAGAATGCGTTTTTTAGGTTACCCACAACACAAAGACCGAGGACTGCAATATATGTACCTCAGAACATAAAAGCCGAGCCATTATATCACTTGTCCACTTCTGACCTGACGGCCGTGAAGGTGGAATATGCATTGGCCAGCAAAATTAACTTTGTAGTCTTAGCTGCAGTGTACCTCCCCCAGGACTCGGCAACACGAGGGAAATGTAGGACCTGATAGCACACTGCCAGAACCAGAAAAGGGAGGTCATTTTGGGCTGTGACGCTAACGCACACCATGTGACCTGGGGCAACGAAGACAACAATGCTAGAGGTAAATCACATTATGATTACATTACAGGTAGCAACCTCAACATTCTCAAAAGAGGTACTGCACCAACCTTTATTAACTCCAGGAGTCAAACCATAATCGACATAACACTTGCCTCGGCGGGCATATCTCAATTAGTCATAAACTAGCGTGTCTCTGACAAGGTTACCATGTCAGATCATCGCTGGTTAACATTTGAGCTTAGCTTAATGAAGGCGCCCAGGAAGCCCTGAAGGACGGATCCAGGTCAGTTTCTCGTCCGGCTTCGGGAGAACCTACGGGAAGTGGAGGGGAATACGCCTAAAGACAATGACGGCCTGGAAAGTCGTATGCTAGGCCTACAGACCGCCATAACTAAAGCATTTGAAAAATCTTGCCATCTTGAGGCATCACAAAAACACCCAGGGGAAGCCACAAAATGGTGGAACTAAGAGCTGTGAGAACTCAAGAGGACAGCGAGAAAATATTTTAACAGAGCAAAAAGAATTAGAACTCAAGCCGATTGGGAGCAATACAGCACCAATCTGCGGGAGTTTAAAAAACTAATAAGGAAAAACAGAGGGAGGCCTGGAGAGCCTACTGTGAGGAGATCGAAGATCACTCGCAGACTGCACGGCTCTACAAAGTCATCGCAAAAGACAAAGTTCGCGACCTAGGTCTACTAACAAGGGAGGACGGCACTAAGACCGCTAACCTACAAGAGAGTCTTGAACTGCTTATGCAGACCCATTTCCCTGGTTCGTCGGTAACAGACGACAGGAACTGGTCAGACGAGATAAACCTTCAACCTACTGATCTGAACTGGCAAGATGCCAACCAAATAGTTAGTGAAGACTAAATACGATGGGCAATACTAAGCTTCTCACCCCTCAAATCGCCAGGTACTGACGGCATCCGTCCAGCTCTACTACAGTGGGGCTTGGACACGTTACTGCCGCACTTGGTAAAGGTGTTCTGGGCATGCTCAGCGCTGCGCTACGTCCCGAAGGCATGGAGAGAAGTAAGAGTGGTGTTCATACCAAAAGCAGGAAGGATGGATTACACTGTCCCCAAAGCCTACCGACCAATCAGCCTAACGTGCTAAAAACTCTGGAGAGGCTGTGTGAGCGATATTTGAGGGACTGTGTACTGCATCCCAACCAACATGCGTACACTGCGGGAAGATCGACCGTTACGGCCTTGCATTCAGCAGTGAGCCGGATAGAGAAAACGCTGGACAATAATGAGTCCACCTTAGGTGTCTTATTGATATTGAAGGTTCGTTTAATAAAACCACCTTTGGAAAAATCAATGCTGCCTTAACAAACAGGGGCGTCCCTACTGCTGTCAGTGGCTGGATTTCCAACATGCTCTCAAAGAGACGCGTGCAAATAAAGGTGGAAGACACTGTAGTGAGAGGCATCGTTGCCAGAGGTTGCCCGCAGGGAGGCGTTCTGTCGCCACTGCTATGGAACCTCGTTCTCGACAGCCTCTTGCATGGCCTCAACTCAGATGGATTCTACACCAATGCATATGCAGACGATATTGCTCAACGGAAAGTTCGAAGGAGTTCTGTGCAATCGAATGCATAGTGCCCTTCGCTTAGTCGAAAAGTGGTGCAGGGAGCACTCCCTGTTTGTAAACTCCAGGAAAACGGAGATGGTGCTCTTCACCAGAAAAAGGAGGACGCAGCCACTACGGCCTCCGACCCTCCTAAACACACAACTAAATTTTGCATCTGAGGTAAAATACCTTGGGGCTACCTTCGATGCTAAATTAACCTGGAATCTTCACTTAGAATGAAGACTAAATACTAATACTAAATAAAATACATCTCTTATGAACAGTGCCGCAGGACCGTGGGTAAAACCTGGGGGATGAAACCCAGGGTCGTAATGTGGATCTATACTGCCATCGTAAGACCTATGATTGCCTATGGAGCCGTAGTTTGGTGGCTCAAAAGCCAACAAAAAACGGCAATGCTTAAGCTCAGTCAGGTGCCTGCCTAACTGTAACAGGAGCTATGAGAACAACCCCAACCAGACCCATGGAAGTAATGTTGTACCTGCCTTCCCCCCTCTTCCTACATATTTATCTAGGGGAGGTGGCTCTGACTGCATTGCTAAGGCTCAAAGTCGTTGGTTTGCAACCCAGCATAGAATGTGGAGAGAATAGATGCCACCTGTGGGAAGGGGCAGTCGGAAGACTGCCACTACTGCATGCCAGTGCAGATAGCATACCCCCCATGTTTGTCTTCGACAGACTATATGAGGTACAACTAAATCAATTGAGCCTATAACCGAAGGTGCGGTTAACATTTTCGTGGATGGCTCAAAAACCCAGGAAGGAGCAGACCGTGGAATTTACTCCCGAAGCTTGCGAATTGAACTTAAATGGTCTATGGAGGGACACGCAAGTATAGTTCAGTCTGAACTAGCTGCAATATCCATAGAGATGCATAGAGATTGTTTGCAGGAATGCTGAGAACAAGAGTATTAAAATCTACATGGATAGCAGACAAGCACTACTGGCCTTGAAAAGTTATAAACTTACAGCCAGGTCAGTACTAGAATGCCATAATTTACTGGAGGATGCCGCCCGCAAAAACAGAATTTCTGTGTGATGGGTTAAAGGACATGCACAGTGCGAAGGTAACAAATCAGCGGACAAATTGGCTAGAAAGGCAGCCGATTCAAACATTATGGGAGCCGGCGGCCCTTCAAACCTACCTATCGCGACGGCGATACATATGATAAAAAATATCACCCATGAAAACTTTAGGGCAAGATGGGACGAAACAACTAACTGTCGACTGACCAGGGAGCTATTAAGCTACCCTAATGACTCTGCAGCATAAGCATACCTGGATATGTCAAGGAAGATTCTACGACTCATGGTAGGGATTCTGACTGGACACTGCCAGCTTAGGAAACATCTCCACCCGATGAGATTATGCGAGACACCTCTATGCAGAGGCTGTGAGCAGGAGGACGAAACAGTAGAGCATCTGCTCTGCGATTGCGACGCTGTTTCGGAACTAAGGGAATCCATTTTGGGAGAATGATGGCCAACCATGGCTTTTCTTAGAACAGCCTCCTCGGGCAACATCCCACCTTTTTGACAACACTAGGCTGGACGATGACCTAGTTGGATTGGTTGACCTAGGGAGGACACACAGGGGGTCCAATAGGGCCTAAGTGCCACGGTCTTTCAAGGCCACCCTCTTACCATTTCCAGATTCCAGATTCCACATGGTCTAAAATCCATTGAAAAGCCCATTTAAGGGGTGGAAATTATTTAAAACGTTCTCACGGTCGCCATTGGTAAAACAAAAATAAGTTAATCAGTGCTATAAAGGACATGGCGCCTATATAAATTTCTGGGCAGTTTAAAATAATGTTTTTCGTATTTCTGACGATTCAAATTAGCAAAATTGTGTTTTCTGGATACCTTTCATCAAAAATGAAAGTTTCTCCTCACTAAGATTTTTCTGAGTAGCAAAATATTTAGATGTCAAGACATACTGTTTCTTTCAATATATCATTTTTCTTTTCGGAATATAAACACTAAACCCCATTTGGGGTCTTTCTGTATATCTGAAAATATGAAACATAATCGAATGCCTTTCTATTCATAATTATACCAGTGCTCAATTAATGTGTAATTTTTTGAAAACTTATCTAGTACAGATGAAAAAAAAACTTTATAAGCAAAACTTTTTTGGTTATATAAGATACAGATTTAAAATCATTTTGAATTATACAGGTGTTTCGCAAAAACGGGCAACTCAAATTTAACTTTTTTTTTAATTGGACCCTATATTGTATTTCTGCATGTTTCAGTTATTTTTCTATTTTGGGTTAATTTAAAACAACTTTCGTTATTTGTAATGTCAACGGTTTCTGAAATAATAATACTTAAAACACCATTACTACAATTTATGCTGCTTGCAGAATTTTTGTTAAAGTTTTCGTACCTATTTATTGTATTTATTTTATATTGAAAATATTTCAATATTTTCATCTATTTAGGCATATTACTTTTAAATTGCACCGCCACTGATAAGAACTGTCAGATCGATTTATTCTACAGGTTTTGAATTATGACGTAGACTTCGTAAAAAATGTATGTTATATTTAAAATCTTTGGCATATTTATTAACTTGAACATTTTGCTCAGTAAAGGTTTCTTATATTTTTAAAATGAAGTAACATGTCTTTATGGAATTATTGGTTTTATTATACCTAATTTTTGCAATGTATGAATCACAAAATCAGTTTGTATAAGTTTTATTATATTTTGCACCGAGGAAATTACACGTTCTACAAAAAAAATTATAAAAACAAAAGTTGCAAGTTTTTCACGTATTCTTCAAAAATATCGCGACAAAAAAATGAGAATCGCAATCGTATTTTTTTTTTAATATGTTTTGTTTTTCAAACGGAATACCCTATATTATTACATATACTATTTTCGAAAATTGGTATATTTGCAACCTTAAAATGCTGTAGGCTCTAATCAGCTTAATTTAAAGCGAAACGGTTTGCACTTTCCCATCTTAGGTTTTTATCATCTATTGTCTTAATACATATTTATAAGAGTAACCCGGTATTGTTGCTGATTGGTAACTGTGATAGTCATACAATAATTCCCTTAATTGATCTTACAAAATAAAGCGATACTGTTTTACTCATCTTGCGACCACATACCAACTAATAGACCGGACTGCTTTCGGTCCTCATAAAACTTACTACAGCCAGACCATTAGCGGAGAACCAATTTCACTGTACCAAATCACCGAAATCACCAGGGAAACCTGTCCAAGAGCAATTACTCAAGAAAATATTATAAAAGAATTTTGCACAATAGGAAATTATCCCTTTGAATACGTGAACACAATGCATTTTTAAGTGCTATTACAACAGACTAACCAAATAACAAATACTAACATAAAAATATAGCAAGTTTTATATCTTATTCTTTTTCAGTAGTTTTGATGTTTATTGCTAATTTGCTAATTACATTATGGTGTTCAGTCTGCTGAGTTATTACATAATCAAATATATTGAATATATTTCGAATATCTTGGTCCAAATTACAACTTATGCGACCTAAACTTAAAACCAAAACAATAAAGATATGAGAAAAGTATTTTGATTCCAACAACTTTATAGAGCAAATATCGAAAAAATATCAATTTATATTAAATGCATATTATCATAAATGTGACCTTTCATAGTCAAAAAAAAATTTTTGACTATTATTGCAGGGAGATTGAATTGTTTAAAAGATGATAAGAATTATAACGATGATAACCAAGATGATAAGAATTATAACGATGAATCAGATGATTCTTATGTCTCTTTCAAAAATATATCAATTTATTCTGAACAATGTACTGCTTACCCATCAATATCAGTGCCATTATGCAAATAACAGTAAATAGTTTTTGAAACATGTTTAAACAGCTTCTGTTGAGGCAAACGAATTGAATTCTATTTATATGAAAACTACCACCTATAATTATTAATTACTTTGAAAATACATAAGCCAAAGCACAACCGTGGTTATCAAAAATAATTGTTCAATTATAGGGACCTAATTTAACCAATCATTTAGGAAATAATAACCCTAATTAAGGTTTATATAATTAGTATTTATCTTGGATTAAATTTCTATATCTCTAAAATTTTAATTTGAAAGATTAGCATAATAATCGTCATTAATTAATTTTTAAATAGGGCCGAAACCAAAAATTTTGAAAAACCAATTCATCGCTTTAATTTATAAAACCAATGCATATGGTGTTATTTTAATTTTACGTGTACCGCACAAGGACATGCTTTTGTCTAAAAGTTTATTGGCTAACTCAGTACTGGTACAAAATTTATCATTTTTTTATATCTTGTAGATATAAACACAGCCTTTCAAAGATGCAAAAACTCTAATTTTCAACTGCCAGTATTTCAAAAACATTTAGAGATTGGCATGGGATATTACACATAAAATATGTCTAGAATTGTCCATAGAATCTAAAAGTTTTATTTATGAAAACATAACGACAAAACATATTTTGAGACGATAATAAGGAAAAAAACCTTCACCTTTTGTACATAACATTTTTGTAGCACTTATAATTACCTCTCCAGGTACGGTGGAATATATAAAAAAACCCTGTACATGTGAAACATTTAAATACGCGAAAACATAGGATTATTCACGAGATTATTCAACACAATACCTTTTACGTACACATAGAATGACATCTCAAACTTTTTTAATTGGAATGAAAAAATACTAAAATTTCAAATCTAAAGATATTTGTTTTATTTAAACTGATAATGTCAAAAACACTAGAAGAAATAGCTTTTGTAATTATATATTTAGATGTTATGCAAAAAATGTCAGTCCTAACTTCGGTTAGAAAAATAACATTTTATAGTAAGATTCTATTCAAGATTATTACAATATAACAACAATTTTTTTTCCAGAAATGCTTTATTTTATTAACAACATCAATTTATTTTCATATAATAATTTAATTAAAAGTTGCTTTTTCATATTATAATTTTTTTATAATGAAGTAGCCTAAAAAGGAAAACGAAATTAATAAAATGTCTAGTTAACAAAAAAAAATCTATTTCTTCCCTAGTTTAGAACAGCAACAATAAATACGAGAGCTTTAATAAAATTCCTTAAGCCGCATAAAATGTAATGTTGCTTTTTAAAGCGTTATTATCTCAGAAACCGTTGACATTAGAAAAAACGAAAGTGATATGATATTAATACATGACTTGAAAAAAACTCAAAAAATAGAGAATACATATTCGTAGTGTTGAATTTAAAAAAAGTAAAATTTAACTTTTCTCGCTTTTTCGAAGTACCAGTTATAGTTTAAAATATTTATAAATATGTACGTTTGACAAACAAGAAGTGTTTGCCTTTGAACTTTTCTTTCTATCTGCACGAGCTTACAAGGTTTCGAACAACTACACACTAATGGATACACGATATAATTCTGCATAGAAAGACATTCGGGTATGTTTAAACGTCTTCAGTTCCCAACTATGGTTTAGTAATTACAGGACAAATTGCAAACATTATATTAGCGAAAATGTTTACATTTCCACTACTCAGAAAAATCCTAGTAATGAGAAACTGTAATTTTTGATGAGAAATATCCAGAAAATTTACCATATTTTAAAACGGCCCAAATAAAGATCCTAACAATATATTTTAAAATGTCTTATAAAGCGATTTTTGATTTGAATCGCAATTTCGTAATGTTCCAGTAAACTCGTTGAAAAATATTTCAGATATCGAAATAGCTTCATCATGAAAATCACATTTTAAAAATCGAGCTTTACATACAATCAAAATAATATCCAGATCGTGTTCCTAAATTAAGTTTTCTTTTAATTTCAGAATTTCTAGAGTAGTTGAAAACGTTTTTGCTTTGAAAAATAACCGGAAAACATGAAGAACAAAGTTAAACTGAATTTAGAATCGTTTTTTGGAGCATCTTTCTTGTATAAGTTAGACAAAGGAATATATTATTTAGAGCCCCGCCCTGACTTGCTATAACTTAGTTAAGTATACCTAAGAAATTAATTGCTAGGTTAACGCTAGCCCCTCCCGCATCTTTATAATTGCAATACTCGCTAGCACAGCTTCTTTGGAGCTAGCACAGTCTAGCACAACTAAAAAAAATGCTAGTACAACTACATTTTTGAAAATAATAAACCACCAATCCGGGGGGGGGGGGCTAAGTTAACGTTTGGGTTCTTTAGAGAGTTGGGAAAGATAATTGTTATAGGAGTATGCTTGACTTTAATAATTTGTAAATAAATCAATGTAATTGATCAATAATGCATCTTTATCATTATTATTGTTATTAATATATAAAGCGCACTTTATTAAATGGGTTTAATGGGAGCTTTAACTCAGAAAGAACCAAGAAACACTACCAGTGGCTGTTGAAGGAATATGTTTGATTAATTTTTTTCTAACGCTGACTCGCCGACACCGTTGAGTAGCCATCCGTCCATGAGAGAGCTTAGAGAGCTTAGTTGAAGGCACTCCTAAGCGCTATAATTATGGTCAAGTACAGGGTGGGCTAAATTGGACACTTTTAAAGGGAAATTCACATTTCTAAACGATATAGACAAAAACTGATGTCGATGCCTAAGGATCAATGTTTATGACAAAATTAATGGGGAATGTCGCATATCGATATCTGTCACCGTTTTAGAGATTACAAGGTGTTTTTCAGAAATGTGCATTTTTTAAAGAACTCCGTAACTTTTTTCTTATCGTAATTTTTTCGTTTCTATAAAAATATTTTCAAAATACTTTTTACGTAGAACTGGTGTAATTTGTTTGTTAAATATAACGGAGAGAAGATAAGTCTCCGTTATTGCCTCAAAATTTGACAGCTGGGAGTAAAATTTACAGTCTAATCATTTGACAGAAATTTTAATTACATCATAAAATTCTACTTTAAAAATGTTTTGGAAATGTTTTTATAGGAACAAAAAAATTGGACAGGAAAAAAGTTGTGGAGTCCTTTAAAAATGTACATTTCCGGAAACCACTTTGTATATCTTAATCGGAGACAGATTTCGATATGCGATTTTCACCTTTAATTTTGTCATAAAAAGTGAGCCTCAAGCACCGACATCAGTTTTTGTCCGTCTCCTTTAGAAATGTGAATTTGCCTTTAAAAGTGCCCAATTTAGCCCACCCAGTACTTGGATATTATTATAGCGCTTACGAGCGCCTTCCACTAAGCTCTCTCATGAACGGTTATTCAGCATGTTCCTTCAATAGCCACTGGTCTTGTTTCTTTCTGAGTTAAACGTCCTATTAAACCCATTTAATAAAGTGCACTTTATATATTAATAACAGTAATAATAATAAAGATGCATTATTGGTTAACTACATTGATTTATTGCTGATAAATTTGCCTTGCTAATGCATAACATCTCTTTGTTCCATTTGCCATAAAATTTTAAGTGACCTTAATTGATTTTTCTCTAACAAAATCGATTTTCTAAATTTATTTCTCTGGGCTGAACTTTGTTGATCGATGTATATGTGTAAATTGTGCAAAAATATATGCTACAGGGCTCGGATTTTCGAGTTCATTCGAACACCGTTCGTATGCGAACTAATACGAAATTCGCACGAAAAACGATGAACCGCATTTTCGAACCGCACCGCCCGTGCACGATCTAGTTCGTATACTTACGTTTACTAGAATGGGTTCCAACAATCGAATGCCAAAATTCCGCATGCGATTTATCCAATTTTGAATTTTGTTGGTTACATCAGTGTCAGTGCGCTTTTCCGTTTTAACTTCTTAACACTAGTTTTTCGAATAATTTGTGGATTGGATTGTGCTACCTTTTTTTGATTAAAAGACAAGTTTTTGACCTGGCCGATTTGAAATATTCAATTCAAAGGAACATCGAAATGTAAAGGTGTTACTGAATTTTCCACAGTTTAGTTCAGGATGCTTCTCCATAAAACTAATTAACTGCCTCTTCTGTTCCGCTGACACAAAACCTCCGAAAACAATAATTGTTTACTTGGTACTACACGTATGCATAAAAAAAACGCAAAGAGAAAGAACTTAGCGATAAAATACACAAGAGACACTTCACTTCTCATCTGTAACCACTTCAAGCATAATGTTATATCATGATAATATATGATATTTATCAATGATATTTATTGACATTAGAATATAGAATGTCAAAAATTCTTCTCCGTTTTGTATCGATCGAAATGGCTATTACTAAATACACGAATTTGCAGTGTTGCAAGCGAAAGTAATACTCGTATACGAAAACAGTTTCAAAGGGTGTTCAAAAATACGCTTTTCTGTTCTTACACGACTTTTTCCATTTGAATTATATCGCATGCGAGAAAATTCGCGTGGTATCAAAAATCCGACTCCGAACCCCCATCTCGAACCGCATAAATTAATACTTTTAAAATATATAATATTCCTCGAATGTGAATAAAAATAATTTATTTTAATTTACTTACATGACCAATTTGGGTCAGTTTTTAAGACCTAAAGGAAGGCTCACAAAAAATCCTTACATATTAAAATTTCTTCAGTGCCTATAAATTGCATACAAAAAAAAAATTAGACAAATCTAGTGAAACCCAGATTTTCATATATTCCGCGCGTCCGAAACAAGGCATTTTCGGGCACAAGTTTATATAAACTTTTAGTTATTTTTAGCTTGCAAATAGTATATTAGAAACGTCAAACATAAAAGACTGTTTGTTACAAAATATCAGAAGGTCAATAAGTAGAATTATCAAATAACCTACCCCAACCTACTACTACGTTTTCAGATTGCTCCAAAAAAAGCCCCGAATGATAAAATGGTAGATGATTCAAAAAAATGTAACACCCTGTATACTGCGACCGACGATTTTGACATTTTGCGATACAGATTCATAACGGTAATAAGTGTACCATATAATAATATGAATTAATTACCTGAGGTCATACGGAGGAGATACGAGAAAAACAAATAAATTTTGCCACTTTTTATTACGAAAATGACGCGTTGCTGACCATATATTTTTTCCTCATTTAGACGAGTACTATTACCCTTGAAACATCTATATATGCTCACATATCATTTTCTGCATTCTAGTTGCACTCGTTCATACTATAAATAAGCACTACTTATAATCCATGTAGAGTTGTTAAAATATATTGGTCTAGCTTGTCTACCTTAATAATGTTTTAACAGAAGTAATCTCTTTCTTTGAAACAGCCTTATGACAAGAACAGAGTTAGTGTTCCGGGGTTATAATTTACAGCAAGATCGAAAAACTATTTTTAGTAGAAAATAGAGCTTAGTCCCTGACTCAATAATTCGCCTCCTATAAGGAATAATGAAAACTGTATCGAAGTCAATGGAGTTTTATTTACGCTCCGCTGGTATTAAGGTCGAGTGAGATTTGATTCCTACTTCGTGGATGAAGACACCCTTACATATTGCGAACTACAAGAAAGATTCAAACTACTAATTAATTATCACCCTGTCCTAAGGTTTAACTTGAATTTGAAAAATATTATGTAAACATTCAACATAAATTATAAGCAACGCGATCAAATAGCGCAGGAAATTATGAACCTTAAAGTTACAATGGTAAGCAGATTTTATGATATAAATAGTCAAGCGGACCATCAGTCCGATGGGCTGTTGTCTCTCACATGGACGTGGTAGGGGTTCTGACCATACCCTAATCTTCAGATCCCACTCGGGAAGTGCAGTTCACAGGAACGCATTTCTTGTAAGTAAATAAATTTATATCTAGATTATTTTAAAAAGTACTAAAATCGAATCTACGGTAGATCAATCAAAATTCTAACTCAAGTGATTTTTTAAGTTAAATAGGTAGTGTCCCAAAGTGCTGAGTGAAATTAAGATAAATTAAGGACCTTAAATAATTATCTCATGAAATAACCAAACCTAACCATAAATTAAAATACAACAACCCTCTTAAAAACTTTATTATAATACAGGGAGTAAGACCTATAAACAATTCAAACCATACCCCAACCGAAAGGACATGCGTGTTTTAGTAATCGTATATAGTGTAAATTCATGAAGTCTTTGACCAATAGACGTTATTATTTTACCGAAGTGCCTTCTTTATTATCTCTTCTCACCTGACGTAGATCAATCCTTAATCTGAGCTATATAACCTGCACGCCATCCAAGGCGTCGCGTCACGGATAACTAGTCATGGCAATATTTTCTATAATAATGATTACAATAGTAATAATAATAATAATAATAATAATAATAATAATAATAATAATAATAATAATCGTGCTGCTTTACTCAATCAAAGACTAGAATGTTGAAGAATGAAGCAACGGCAACGATCCAAAAAACTAGTCTTCACCGTCAACGTCACAATACAGAAAAAATATTAATAATATTAAATAATCTAAATATATAATAATATCAATGTTATCTAATATATATAAAATAATTAGTAATCTAGTTTTAGACATAAAATCATATAAGTTAACCTAAAATCATTCATATAGTACCAATTTAACCCAATCACCGCTATCAAAGCACTCAACCATACTATAAGGAGAGCCGGATAACAAATTATTTGTAGCAGCCATTTTAAATTTGTTATATGGTAAGTTTTCCATTGTATCAGGTAAATCAGTGTATAAATTAATATATGCAATGGTAATAGTTTTTTGTCAGTGTTGAGGCAGAATAATTAAGGATGCAAATCTAGTATAATAAAAATTTATTAAAACATGTGACTGAATACAATAAAAGAAGATAGTTGAGACGTCAGAATATTTGCATAAAAAGGGTACAAATACCTTGAGTTTTAAGTATTTTCTTATTAGGCAAGTTACAAAAAACAGTTTCTATAAAATAATTACAGTTAAGGCCAAGTTAGCTCGGAAGAAGGATGGTTTGCTCTATTATTGCATTTATCAGTATAGCATTCCTGACAATGAAAATCATCAACGGTTGTCCATATACTTTTAAGGACATCATAGACGTCGCTGCATCCATTCTGTACGCAACCTCGAACGTGCCTACAATAAAGTTAATACAAAATTATAACAGAACTAAAAAAAAAACAGAATACCCAAAAAGAAAATGAAAAATATAATTTAACCCGAACAAATTAAAATAAGGAAAAATAATCTGTAATATGAAACAAATTTAAACTTTAAAAATATTGAAAATTAACGTTCTTCGGAAAAAGGTTTGCAGATTCAGCGTTTCAAGGTTGGTAGAAGTTTCTTGCATAATTTTGGCTTTTTGAATACAGCCGAATATTCGGAGCAGTCAAAGGTTCTCAAACGAAGCGACTTAATTAGCTCTACGTTTTTAGGGGTCAAAAAAGATTATAATTTTTTGGCAATGTGTGAGCGTGAATGATTATTTGTAAGTGTATTGAAGCTAGTTGATTAGCATTTTATAATATAGTTGCGTAGTTTATTTTACTTTGTGTTAGAAATAACAGAGGTGAACTGTAGTTGATTTCAATATCTCAATATGTGGAAAATTCATCAAATGTAGGGCAAAAAGCCCAATTATTGGTACTATACGAGCTATTGGCACCTGGAATTTTTTAAAATTCTAATTTGAGTTATTATCTTTTTTTTCTATTAATATTCTCCATTTGTGTAAGCTTGGCATTTTTCCCGCTCTTATTAAATCTAATATGGCTGTAGGCGCTGCAGCAAAAGTATACGTGCTCGTTTAGAATAGAATTTATCGAATTTCGGAGTAAAGATGTTACTAATCTGCGTGGGTTTTATCCAACTTCATGGTTAAATTATATATTTATTGCATTTTCTGCACCTTTTTAAATTATTTTTCAATAAATTTTACAGTAGTATTCCTTTTTCAGGCCCAACAATCATACATAAAGTAAAAAAAGTGTAAGAAAAATGTAAAAGAAGAATATAAACGTCAAAAGAAAGAAAATAAATTAATAAGGCTAAAACTCAGTAAGCAAAAATTATACAACGGTTTACAATACATTTCTAGTAAAATTGCACCATCTATAATCAAACGTGGGTCAGAAAATGTAAAGGGATACAAAATAGTTACCAAGAAAATAAGCTATAGCAATGAGGTGTCAAATATAAATAAGAGTAAAGAACATATATGCCAATAACAAAAGGCGTTTTTATAAAAATAGGACAAATTTTGAAGGTTGTCTTCGTGAATTATTTTATAAGATTTAATTCTCGGCCTTGGTACAAAAGTAACTATTTTACTAAGCACAAAATAGATTTAAGGTTGTTGTTTAATGCTGAAGCATTTTGTATTAATTTATTAAATTTATATTTTACCTAAATATATAATTTAGAGCAAATCTAAATAACTTTCTCGAAAATGTGATTGGTCTTTTCTACTTAGTACAAAATAGGATATAAAATGTGTGCTTAATTATCTAGTTTGGTTACTGTTCTCGGAATAAAAGTTTGTATTTTAAAATATAATTTTTACCTGAAAAAATAAAAAATAGGAAACATATTTTTCTGAAATAAATCTTATTATGTACTATGCCTTAAGATAATTTCTTATCCTTCACTGAATGATATGTCATGAATTCAGCATGGTTTTAATAAGCAACATGTTGGATACCGACACCACTCCCTTAACTGATCACTATCTTTTTCTATCAGGAAACACAAATAATAGTATATTATTTTATATGGAGGAAAAGTGATACTTTTCATGGCGCGCTCGTGTTTAACAGCCGAACGGAGTGAGGCTGGTAATAGAGAGCAAGCCATGAAAAGTAACTTTTCCTCCAAATAAAATATGCTGTTTTTTCTTCAAATGTCGACAAATTAATGCAAAAACATCTCTTTTTAATAGTAATAATATCTAATTATTATTAAAGATAAATGGGTTCGCAAGGCGGCTTAGACCACGGTCGTAGGTGGCCTTGCTTAGACCGGTGTCGGTGAATATAATGTAACATAAAGCTGTCAGTGGACACTGTCAACAATAATTATTTTTTTAAGATTGCGTCTCCGATTGTGTTTTAATTCCGTATTGATAAGCAGTTATTGAGTAAGTTCGATTAAATAATAACCAATTTGTTCCTAAATTAGTGATTTTTAGAAATGTAGTCACAAATTGAGTGATAAATACAAATTGTAGTTTAATAAATCTTGAGTTGTTGACGCTTATTTTGTTGTCTGTTTGTATTGTATCTATGTTGCTATGACAACACTTTTACCTCCGCCGGCGGAAAAGTGAAAAGTAAAGCTCCGGCGGAGGAAAAACGAAACTTCACGGCCGCCTACACAGTCGAGTAATGACGGATTTACTGACGTTTGAAGAAAAAAGTGTTTCGTGTTATATTGTATTGTAATTACCAATAAGACTACTAATGACTGGGTGCCAGTTATACCAATATTGTATCAGTAACTGGAAAATTTGAGATTTTTTTGTTTCGTTTTTCTATGTTCATTTTATTTATTTATCTATTTATATATTATGTCTATTTTCCATTGATTTCTAGTACAGAAATGTTGGAAATTATCATTGATTAATGCCATCCACCTTTCTAGTATCAGCAGGAAAATTATTATACAATTTAACTGCCATAACTAAAAGTACCTGTTGAGTTTTCATCAATTGTACTTTGGGAATATACAAAGTTAGTATTTCCACACTAAAGATATTGGATTTTATTTTTTTTATATGACATACCGCTTGTAAAATGTACAAATTATTTATAGTTTAGATCATACGATTTCTAAAATAGGGTCTACAAGATGTGAAAAGTGATCATTTAAACATAGTTCTTATTATCGTCTCCTGCAAGAAAAAAAACACGCATGGTCCGCCAAGAATTACCCCAGCAGAGCACAAGCAAAATAGTGGGTTTTTAGAGCCTCTACACTGACTATACTTCTGAGCTCTGTAATAGTACAAAAATATGAGATAATAGTTTCATAATAAGAGGTCCCATATGCGTATCCTAAGGTAAGTTTGAGTCTAAATGCAATCCCAAGAACTTCAAAGAATTATTCTATTTCAAGGAACCAGACTCTCCTCTGATTAATCAAGTCATAGTTAATATATTTAGGAGAAAATGCAATACATTCAGTTTTCGTTTGGTTAAGTACCATACCGTTTGCCAGGTAATAGTTGACAAGAATATCTACAGACCTATTCAAGTAAATTTAATAAAATATCAAAATTAAAATTAAATAAAATTTTATCCAAATATTTTATATAATTTATCTAACATTCATATTTACAAAGTGCTGTTTCTAGTCTTGTTTATTCTCCATTAAAACGAGAAGATTTTTTGTTAGACTACCAGTTCCACTTAAATTTGGTTTCTTAATGTTTCATTTTATTTATTATAAAATACCCGCAACTTAATCTTTTAGAAATAAATACATATTACCAAACATACTAATTTGTTTATTTATCCTTTTTGTATTGCCAAAAAAATTTGATTCCATTCCAATTCCTGTGTTATGATTTTGATATTCTTGAAATGTCTTTGAAATGGAGTTTCAGGAAAATTATCATTTCTTAATTTTACCACAAATGTCAAAAATTTCCGGATATTCGTTAAGTTCCTATGGTAACCAAAGAGAAATCAAACTTCTGATTGGTTAAAACTATAAGTGTAAAATTGTCTTACCAAATATCCCGAGTGCACAAATTAATTACCGGAATTTTTTTTTTTCGATGGCGAATTTTTTAAGAAAATTGTCCCTCACCTTCTACTCGGCATAATTTTCAAAATATTCGCCATCTCAAAAAAATTCGAACTATAATTTTGTACTAGAGATATTATAAGTGATTATTTCTACACAAAGAAAAAGTACGAATCTGTACAGGGTGTTCCAACGAGGACTGAACAGGGCTTATTTTTTACCTGCCCTGTGTTTTAAAACAATCCAAAATAGCCATTCGATGCATTTTTTCTACTAAATTCAAAAATTGAACCAAAAAAACATTTGAACCAAAAACAAAAGACTTACGCCATGGATGAACTGTTTTTTAAATGGAATCCTATACATTACTACATTTTTGGACTCTAGAGAAATCTAAACACATTTCGTGTATAATATCCTATACCTATCTTTAGCTGTTTACGAAATATTGACAGTTGAAAGTCGTGCACTTTTACACTTTGACAGGCTCTACAATCTAAACTGCTCGAGACTAAAGAAAACGGTTTGCACATTCCTATCTCAAGTTTTCATAAGCTATCGAATGACAGTAATTTCGGATTTAACCCGCCGATAAAATTAACCGGAACTTATAAACCTCCGAGATAGGTATAGGATATTATACACAGAATATGTTTAGATTTCTCTAGAGAGACAAAAAATGTAGTAATATACAGGGTGTTTCATTTAAAGACAGTTCATCCATGGCGTAAGTCTTTTGTTTTTGGTTCAAATGTTTTTTTGTAAAATTTTTGAATTCGGAAAAAAAAGTAAATGGAATGGCTGTTTCGTTTTATTTTAAAAATACAGGGATGGTCAAATAAACCCCGGTTCAGTCCTCTTTGGAACACTCTATACATCGTGATCCCATAAACTAGTGGACTTTGAAAGAAAATATTGTGAATACGGCGTGAATATTTGTGAATTATTCCGTGTACATCCTTATTCTTTGAATTACATAAGTCAAGATCAAAGTCAGCACAAATGAAACGTGGACGGATTAGAATGGAGTTTAAAATCAACATAGATTCTATAACGTTCATAGAAGTCGCGATATATCCCGGGAATCTCTAAAAACAACAAACTTTTGCCATTCCATTCGTAGAAAAAATAACATATTTTTAAGGAGCTCAAAAATACTGTCAACTGTGTTAACCAACTCCACATTTTTTAAAGATATAGTACAGAATATCAAATCTGCCCTAACAAAAATCACTACACCTCCTCCTCTTCTCCAATAGTATGAGGCAAGATTATATTTATGTATTTTAAAATGAACAATTTCATTTGTTTTTAGCCACGTAAAGCACAAAATTTCTGTAATTGATTTGTGTAATAGAAAATATCTAATAGGGTAAAGTTTTTAAAAGTTCGCTGATTAGTGTCTATGGCGGTTAAACCTGTGGAAAAATTCACAGCCCTTTACAAAGATGCAACCGGGGGAGACATTGAAAATGCCGAATCAGAATACAACGGTTATTAAATTTGAGGTCTGAGAAAACTCATACCTAATTGTGTTGAAAGTAATAGTTGATATAAGTTTGGGTTAGATCAGATTAGATTAGGTAGGTTTAGTTTACCAAATATGCCACATAAATGCGTATTACTTCAAGTGTCGTTGTGTTTTACAATTTATAACTATAAGTGTGGTTGTAAAAAGCAAAATAGCATTTCCATTCGATTCGTCTCTCATTCCCCGATCTAACGATATGCATCACGACTAGTCCGTCGTGACAAACTAAAAGTCACCCTCACACACCCCCAATACAATTTAATGTAAAAAAATACTTTTAGCAGATTATGTAAGTTTAGTTTACAAAATATACCACATAAATGCATATTTCTTCAAGTTTCCTTCGTTTTTACAGTTTATAACATTAGGGGCGGTTGTAAAAACCAAAAAAAAAATCGTTCGAGCAGTCCCCGATCTAACGCGGGTAGTTTCACTGAGTATAAACTTATTTTAACCATTTGAGTAAATCCGATAATTTATACTCAATTTTAAAAGATTTGGTTAATTCTGGTTAGTTGTCGAATCAACTTTCGGTTAGTTTAACTTATTCTAAACCTAATTTAGTCATTTGAGTCGGCTCTGATACGTCATAATAGATTTGGTTAGTTCCGGTTAGTCGTGTAATCAACTTTCGGTTAGTTCCTCTTAGTCTCAGCTTATTTTACTTATTTGCGCCAGTTCCGATACATTATAATCAATTTTAACAGTTTTGGTTAGCTGTGGTTAGTCGCCCAATCAACTTTTGGTTAGTTTCACTTAGTCTCAACTTATTTTAGTTATTGAGACCGGTCCCAATACAGTATCATCAATTTTAATGGGTTTGGATAGTTTTCGTTCGTCGTTCAATCAATTTTAGATTAGTTTCACTTAGCCACAAATTATTTTAATCATTTAAGTCGGTACCGATATGTTATAATCAATTTCTAAAGATTTGGTTAGTTCTGGTTAGTCGTTTAATCAACTTTCGGTTAGTTTCACCTAGAATCAACTTCTTTTAGTCATTTGTGAACTGGTTACGATACGTTATAATCAATTTCAATAGATTTGATTAGTTCTGGTCAGTCGTCGAATCAACTTTCGGTTAGTTTAACCATACGTTATAATCAATTTTAATAGATTTGGTTCGTTCCAGTTAGTCGTATAATCAACCTTCGGTTAGTATAACTTAGTCTCAACTTATGTTACTAATTTGAGCCGGTTTCGACACGTTATAACAAATTTTAATGGTTTTGGATAGTCGTCCAATCAACTTTCGATTAGTTTCACTTAGTCTCAACTTATTTTAGTCATTTGGACCGGATTCAATACGTTATAATCAATTTTAATGGATTTTTAGGTTTCGTTAGTCGTTCAATCAACGTTCGGATAGTGTTACTTTGTCTCAAATTGCTTTAATCATATAAGTCGGTTCCAATTCGTTAGGTATAATCAATTTCCAAAGATTTGTTTTGGTTCGTCGTCTAATCAACTTTCGGTGCGTTTCACTTAGTACCATCTTATTTTAGTCTTAACCAGTTCATTACGATACGTTATAATCAATTTCAATAGATTTAGTTGGTTCTGGTTTGTCGCCGAATCAACTTTCGGTAAGTTTAACTTATTCTCAACCTAATTGAGTCATTTGAGTCGGCTCCGATAACGTTATAAGCAATTGTAAGTGATTTGGTTAGTTCCGGTTAATCGTGTAATCAACTTTCAGTTAGTTTCACTTAGAGCTCTTTCACACGAGGATTCTGTATGCGAGATACGCCTATCCGAAATACAGAATTGCTGTCGAAAACTTGGACTGCTGCATCGAATTCACGTATTTCCTCAATCAGTACTAAAATAGTCGCAGTGCCGTGCATAGGTTCATCACTATAGCGCGTAGTAAATAATACCTATGACGATTGAATTTATACTGAAAAACATACTGCGTCTATGATATTTTCTCCGTTGCAAAAGTATCCATATCTGAATAGGTCCATATACCGAAATGGTAATTTTGTATGCGGCATACACATTCAGCGACCGGCAGCTGAGTTGCCGGGAGGCAGAAATTCGGAATCGCAATCCTGTATACGGCGCTCGTGCCGTGTGAATAGGTCCAATTGAAAGTGTGTTTAACCTGTATCTCGGATACGCGAATCTCGCATACAGTATTCTTGTATGAAAGCGCTCTTAGTCTCAACGTATTTTACTAATTTAAAATTAGTCATACGAATAAATAATAGAATTAAAAGATCTTCACCGCACCAGAATGGATAAAATATAACAATAAAGCAATCAAAGAAACATTCAAACCTCCCGCGCTTTTGGCGGCACATGCTAATGGCGCCTTCTCTTTTCACCTTTCATGAAGCCAGACAGAGAGCATCGATCTTCCCTTCCTCGTATATTACTTCATACCTTTTTTTTATCATTTAGTTGAGCGACTCTCCCCTTTTCTCTGCTCTAGCTCTATATTTTGTACTCTAGCTCTAGCTTTATCAACAAATTGTGAAATTTTTTTACAATAAATCATTATTATTATTACCTCTTTTTGGTGTTTTTGGTTAGTTTTGGGTAGTCGTTCAATCAACTTTTGGATAATTTTAGTAAGTTTTAATTTAATTTAGTCATTTGAACTGGCTCCGATACGTTATAATCAAAATTTAATGTTTTTGGTTAAATTTGGTTAGTCGCCAAAATTCAGTTCGTTTTGGTTACTATAACGTACTTTAGTATTTTTAATCTGTTCCGACACGTTTTAGCCCTTTTTGTGTTTTTGGTTAGTAGTTCAATCAACTTTCGGTTAGTTTCAGTTTGTTCCAATTTATTTTAGTAATTTGAACTGGATCCGATACGTTATAACCAATTTTGATGTTTTTGGATAGTTTTGGGTAGTCGCCAAAGTTGGGTTACTTTGAGTTAGTTTTACTTACTTTTATTTTTTTTTTATCTCTTCCGTTACATTTTAACCTTTTTTGTTGCTTTTGGTTAGTTTGGGTTAGTCGTTCAAACAACTTTCGGTTAATTTCAGTTAGTTTTAATTTATTTTTGTCATTTGAACCGATTCCGTCCACATAAAAAAACTAACACGATCTCTCATGCGTCTGACGTCATGTGTGGCAAATGTAGCATGCACTTTTTAGTGATTTGATACCCAATAATAGAAAAATAGAAACATTTTCAATGTTAAAATCTATTTATGTCTTGATGACTTGTGCAAGCGAGGGAAAAGCTGTTTCTGGACGTGTAATGAACGATATTTTTCATAATACATCTCTGAAGTCAAAACACAAACATAAAATTATGATTATTTTATGTATCCAAAATCATGTCATAATACATTTTGAATTAAAATGTAAGCAAACGTCAAATCGTCAAACTTGGAAGACAAGCAAGACACAGGTATCTAATATTTATCAAGCGTTGCTATGCAAGTGTTTGCATGCATTATTATGATTCAATAGGCAGCTAGCTTTGATATACTTGTGACAAGTAAGGTCAGAATAAATAAAATAATTTTACTTAAAAATTAGACTATTGACGCTAAAATGTATTAAATTAATTTTATATACTGCATCACTGTCTAATTTTAACCCAAGTTATTATACTTTATGCTTATTTTGTAACTAAATAACTGCAAATTTAGGACTTGAAATTAGGGAACGGGAAAACTTATCCTGTGCACTCGCACCGGAAAACTTTTCCCGTGCGGGCGCACCGGAAAGACTTACTTTCTTTGCTCTACAGAGACGTCCAAAATGATAGTTTTCAGAGAGGTATTAAGAAAAATATTAAACATGACAATTCTAGAGTTTTTACTGGATTATTTCGTTTTTCTTACCTGTTCTTTTTATTAAACAAACTTTCGAGTTTAGCCTGATATGTTACGCAGACTCCCTTACAATTGTCGAATAGAGCCCACGAATCATAACAGTTTCCGTCTGGGTCATCATCATGACAGAAATAGCACTGAAGGGCATTTGTAATACCTAGGCCTAAATATAGTTAGGAATTAATAAAATAACTTTAGCCGGATTTGCCAATAGGCAAAATTAGCGCTAGTCTAAAGTTGCGTTCTCACTGAGTCGACATTAGATAAAAAGTAGTCTTAGTTGTCGACTGACTCTGTCTATCAACACTGTCAATATGATGTGTACGAGGCAATCGATTTGGTCAACTGGCTTTCTATAAGCTGTCGGTAAACATCAAAGGGTAGCCGAGTCGAATCTAGAGTGGGGACGTTTACTCGGCTTTAGACATTGACAAACTACAGTAATTACTAATCAGTGTGTGCGTGAGCATGTAGCCAGTGTCTCGTAGTTTGTAGAAGGGTTCGTTACAGTGCCCTCCCCTTCTCCCCATTTTCCCAACAGGTTTAGAGGTTTAATTTTTAACATCCTATGGATCTTACCTAGCACCCAACTTAAAGAGCTAACACCACACACCCCAGTGAATTACAGAATATTTTTGCTGTGGGGCTAATGCGGCTTGTTGACCCCACCCCCCGTTTTAATATTGATTTAAAATTTTTGCACCAAGTACCCTACCTACACTTAGCACTACCTAGCACCCAATTTACGGATCTAGCACCACACCCTCAGAGGAGTTACAGAATGTTTTTACCAGGAGAGGTTATTGAAATGTTTCCCGCCACCCTCGTCGCAGTATTAATTCAAGCTGACATTTTTTCACCAAAACGTTAGCACGTTAGGACATAGCTATCACAACCTAGTACAACTCTTGCTTTAGCTAATTTACCAATGGGAACATCATTATGAAATATACATGACGATTAAAAATGCAATTTAATGATTTCCTCAAAAATTTTAATTGGACGCATCTCTTAACTGATACTGTATTTAATGTTTTTAAGTAAAAAATTAGAGTCCATCGGATTATGTCAAAATTACAAACAAAATTCGGCAAAACCAATTTAGTAATTTGTATTGTAATAGTAATTTGCAGGCGATATTTTATCTATTGTAGGCCGATAATCGTTACGTCTGGTAAATAAAAGATATAGCGTTTGTGTTTAAGGCAATAATGGGTATTAGTACTTTGAGTATTTATCTATAGTAAAATATGAAGGAATTTTGAAGATACTCGATTAAGATAATATACATTCATGTCCATAACTTCGGGAGCTGATTTGCAATAAGCGATTTAAAAATCTAAATTACTGAAGTTTACATTCCATCTAAAATTTTGTCTATTGCTTGTATTGTTGAGTCTCTGGAAAGTACCGCTGTCTAGATTTATTACTTCAGGTGTTGACAAGAAATCTTGATACCTCTAGCATCTAAATCAATAGATGTCAATGGCGGTAGAATGGATGTATTGGCGCACTTAAAAAAATGAAGAAAAATAAGTAACATATTTTCAAAAAATAAACTGGCATTACATAAATTTATGGCTTTGCGATAAGACAAATTACAAAGCATTTAGCATTAACAGATCTTTATAGTAGAAGTTCTTGTAAATGGCGTGTCTCGACAATGCAGTTGTAATCGGAACAGTACAGACATTAAAATCTGTACATTTGTATATGAGGTTTTTCTTGGATATGCTCTTTTTTCCGAAATAAAGGCGACTTCCGGTTATACCGGAAGTGCTTATGAATTTTGATATTTTAAATGGAACACTATACCTGTATCTTTCGATCTTAGTGTTTAATTATCTAACTGCTGACATCAGCTTCCGATTTAGTCGGAAGTCGTTTTTTATCCGGTTTTGTCTACTCTCCGTTAAACCGGAAGAACTTAGAAGATAAATAATTAAAAACTAAGATAAAGCGCAAATCGTTTTGGTTCTGGAGCCTCTCAAACTGTGCAAAATGTCAATTGCGTTGGTTATGTCAATTGCTTTGGATATGTCGAGAGCCACAGGTAGGTCATGTAAGTCAGGAGATCTCCCATTAATCTGTGCTTGCGGAAACCATACTGGCGATCGCTTATGATGCCTGCCGATTTGAGATATTTCAAGAGCTGTTCATTGATCAATTTCTCCATGAGTTTGGACATGATAGGAATCAAGGGAATTGGACGCTAGTTATTTAAAATCGTTGTTTTACCTTTTTTCGAGATTCGATACACATAAACGCATTTCCAGCTAGAAGGAAAGCATGCAGTTCTGTATGATAGGGAGAAAAGCCTGCATAGTGGAGCTGATAGTTCTGCAACACATCTCTTAAGCACTATTGCGGGAACGCCATCCGGCCTTATAAGCTTGTTAGTGTCTAGGCCATTGAGTATTCGTTTCACTTCGCGTTGGCGAAATACCAGTCCTGGCATTGACGAATTCACTCTCGGGATAGTTGGAGTAGTATTTTCTTAGGGATCTAAGGTAGAATTCGATGAAAACATTTCGGCAAGAATGTTAACTTTTTCTTTAGCCTTTTCCTCTATTGGTCAGTGGTGAGTTTGACGTCTTTGAGAAACCCTGATTGACAGCTTTGGCAACTGACCAAAAAAATCTCGATCCGTTAGGACAGTTGAGAAGCTTGTTCTTGATCTGGTCGTTATGTCAACCCTTGCTCCCGTCATTGATCCGCTTATACTGGTTTCTAGTCGTGATGAATATATTTCGATTTTCCGCTGTCGGATATCGGCGCCATTTGTGGTAGGCGGCATTTTTAGCATTGACCGCTCTTGGGCAGTTTTTCTCAAATCATGGCTTACTGTTTGAGGTACGTTTCATGGAGGAGGGGATGAAACTTCCATACCAGCTAGGATAAATAGGAAAATAAAGAAAAAATTCGCAACGGTCACGTCACCTTGCAGTTTTGTAGTGCCGAATCCTTTGGGGTACTTATTGCTCCTGTGTTTTGATAGCAAGTTCACAGGTTATAGAGATAAGATTGTGGTCTGATGAGACCAACGATGGTTGGACGGTTACGGTGTAGAGGTCAAGATTAGTTGATAATAATAGATCCAGGAGGCTAGCAAAGTCTCTTTGAAGCTCACGGACCCTGGGAAGTTCGTCAGCAAGCTGAGTAAGTCCGTGACTAATAGCAGAAGTCTCCGCTTCTCGTCCTCCATCATCGTTTTTGTTGGAGTGTTTCAAACAATCGAAGTTAAGTAGATTAAAGTCTCCTAATATGACATTTTCTGCCGTTGGATAGCTGATCTGCAGAACATTTGATTGCTAAGATTTAAGAAAAGCCGTTTATATTGTTATTCGCTAGGTGGCCTATACAAGCAACAAATGAGTTTGGTTGCTCAAGTCCACCCGGAGATCCGAATGGGAGGCTATTTTACCATCGGGGTATTTTGATCTGGAAGGCCCCATCATGCAAGCTTTCTTTTTTCCACCCTTTGAACCAGATCACAAAAGCATGGTGACGAAACATGAACCAAATAATATCTCACGCCACCTAAACCAATGTGGGGGTATTTCAGCAGGCGATGCGCCACCACATCTACATGCACAATGCCAAATTTATTTCAAAGTAAATTGTTCTATTTAAAATAACAAAATTGACAAGTTACCAGAAGTCACAATTATTTTGAGAAAAAAAGACCATGCCCAAAATTCCTCAGATAAAAATTTATAGATTTTAATTCCTAGTACTTTTACGTATGCGGTTAACGGTTCATCGCCGCGGCGTGATATACTTTGATCATGCCTACAGGTTGTGCCATGTAGGGCTTACGTTGGACGATTTACTGCAAGGAGATTTGTTAAAAAATTAAAGGTTGGTCGATAGCGCTATATATAATAATATAATAGATGAAACACCCTTTGTATTCCATACAAAATTTTTAATCCAAAAAGGATTTCCTAAAGTAGCATAACAGAGCGCTTTCGGCCTAAGCCATCATCAGTGTTACCTGAAAAGTAAGTAAAAGAACCACCCATTAGTGGAAACTCAGACTACTGCGGAATTTTTAGGTAAAGAAAATGATACAATTGACATTGTTATGTTTAGATATAAAATTTCTTAGAATTTGAAAGTGGTTAATTAAAAGTGTAAATTAAGAATGATGTTTTTTTTTGTGATTTTTTATGATATTTTTTTAATGAGTAGAATGAAGAAAAATGGTAGGAGTTCTTTCACTTACCTGTCAATGGTAAAAAAGAACATGAAGATAAACAAAAACACAAATCGACAATGGTGACATCAAAATTTCACAGATTGCACGTTACATTTTAAGAAAAGGGTTCACATAATTTAATTTAAAACAAAACGGGGTATGAGCCACGTTTTTGGGTGAATCGACAAATGTGTCGCTGTTGACAGTCTTGACAAGTAGACTAATGACGCAGGAAGTGATACGCCAAAAATTGGCTGTAATTTCAAATTTTAAGAAAGAAAAGTGTTAAGTTTAGAAGGTAAAAATAAATAAAAATACCTAATTGTCTAAGGTATTCCTAAAGTACAGACTAACTGCCACTAAGCTAGTTGAGATTAACAAAATGATATTAACAATGGATTGTAGCCTGAATTAACGAAAAATATTTTCAGGCCATCACTAATGTAATTAATTAAAATTTCAAATATTCTTTCGCTAATTCAGGCTACATAATATTGATCATATCATTTTTTTAATCTTATCTAGCCTACTTTAGGAATGCCTTAGACAACTAGGTACATTTATTTATTTTTATCTTCTAAACTTAACACTTGTCTTTCTTAAAATTTTAAATTACCGCCAATTCTTGGCGTATTACTTCCTATGTCATCAGTCTACTTGTCAAGACTGTCAACAGCGACACATTTGTCGGTTCACCCAAAACCGTGTTTCATACCCCGTTTCTGCTTTAAATTAAATTATGTGAACCCCTTTCTTAAAATGTAACGTGCAATCTGTGTAATTTTGATGTGACCATTTTCGATTTGTGTTGTTTGTTTATCTTCATGGATATGTACTTTTTTCCATTGACAAGTAAGTGAAAGAACTCCTACCATATTCCTTCATTCTACTCATTTAAAAAGATATCACAAAAATGACGAAAAAATCATCATTGTTAATTTGCTCTTTTAATTAACCACTTTCAAATTCTAACAAAATTTGTATCTAAACATAACAATGTCAATTGTATCATTTTCTTTACCTAAAAATTCTGCAGTAGCCT
>MU182444.1:263209-277666 GCA_016904865.1 Pissodes strobi | reverse complement strand
CTTCCTCAGAATAGAGTCCCAAACGAAAATTATGTAAGAACCATCATCGTCAATTATTGATAAAAACATCAAGTTAGTCAGACACGACACATTAGACGAGTATCAACAAAATATTATTATCTTTCACACTTGGTTTCCGTTATACAAAGAAATATAATTTAATTATTCAACATTGTTGTAATTATTAGTAGCTTTAAAGATGCATGGATTACGTTTATCAGCTGTTCATTTTAAATGGGTCAAACCGACCTTATTTACAAACAGCAGTGCATTCCACCATATTATAACAAGGGGGCTTAAGCAAGAACAAGAACTTAGCTCTTTACATAATCTCGAACTACAAATAACAAGTTTCTTGATATAACATCGGAAAAATATAATAAAATAATATGTAATTATTGTAGTTGCCTTATTATTTTAAACTTAATTTATAAGGTCAATGTAGTAAATTGCAATATTGTGGTCAAAGCTCGATTAAATTAATGATATCTAAAACGTCGATAATCAAATATGGATGCCTCATTGATTTTGACCTGTATAGCAGTAATTGGCATTCGAACAAAATACAAAGGATACCAAATTGTCAATGACTCTTAACACCTGGGCATAAAAACTATTTGAGTCAAAAATGGTTCCACGGGAACATCCGGTGCATCCGGTGCCCCCCGTCCTGAGTACCGGCATGAGAGATTTTTTTTCTGGCACGGACGCCCGATTCTTCCTTGGGGACAATTAGCAGTCTCTGAATATTCGCCACAAGGTTCCCCAATGAGTTGTGGCAATGAAGGCCAAAGAACCGCTACACTGCGTGATGCTGCCTCTACCAAGAACAAACTGGAAGTGAAGAGTGTAGTTAAGTAGCTTGACAGAATGAAAAATATGAAATTGACTTTATTTTAATAAATATAATAATATTCTTATATACATAATATTTTAATTATATTTCTTATATTTTAAGTGTGTTCATTACTTACATAATACATATTTATAATGATATTTCTTTTTTACATAACTATAAAAGAACTAGAAACTTCTAGTATCTTCCATTGTCCATATGCTTTCTATTTATAACTTTCTTGTTTCCCAAATATTTTACTGTGATTTTTACCATCTAAGATACTTATCATTAAGACTTGGATTTATAAAATTCAACTCCATATTTTACTTTTTGAACTTCCACTATCTCTCGTAGTTACCTGTACGAAACTTCTTTCGCATGAAATAGCTAATAGTTTTTTCTTCTAAATCTTTGTCCTCTTTTTTGTCCATAATGGCACTATTAATTCTTTTTTTTTTTTCGTATATTATCTTTCTTCTATTTTGCCATCGCTGCTTTTATTTATTTATGTGTAATATGTGCATAATTAACTTATTTTTTTTTCTTCATTACTGTCTTTTGTTCATTCTATGATTTATTCTTTCTTAAAGTCCATGGATCCTCTTGGTCTAACATCCCATGTACCTTAGCCTAATTTTCCTCCCTTGATTTTCCTATAGTCCAAGCCACTTTAGAAGCAAGTATATCTTATTTTATATTTAACATTACTTGTCGGATTTATTCCTAGTTCCTCTTAATTTGTTGGTATATCCAGATGTAGAATTATCTCGCCTTTAAATGATCCGCCTGCTGGATGTAGGTATTTACAAAACTAGTTTGGGTTAGTTTGGGATAATTTAATTACTCAAATGATTCTTGACTAGTTCATGTAAATATACAGGATGATAATTTGAAATGTTACACGAATGAAGATGTATAACAAAAAACGTTGTTTCTACAAAAACACTGGGGAATAAAAATGATATATTTTGCAAACCATCCTCAGACGAACCACCCTCAGAATATCAGAAAATAAACGTAAATGATGCAAAAAGATCCCAAGCCTAAATTAGAGCACTATTGTAGTGGTAGTGCAAAAATTCTCTATTATTTGCAGCAGCGCAAATACTGATGTTTTTGTAAAATCTTCAAAAAAAATTGTGCTTGCTGTTGCCATCACTTGTCGGTGTATTTTTCTTTTAATTCGAAAATTATGTATTCTATGGAAGAACGAGTAGAAATAATCTATCGTTATGGTGTTCAGGGTATGTGCTATTTGAGAACTGCCTTTACTTTTAACGAACGGCTTCCTGATAAAAAATTAAACACAATCTACACAAGAGATTTGGTTTGAAAATTTCAAGAAACTGGATACGTTGGTAATAAAAAGATGGCAACCTAAAGTTCTGGATGAACATATGCAGACAGGGATTATTGGTCAAGTTTTTATAAATACAAATGCAATAACGCGTCATTTAGCAGCAGTTATCGGCGCATCCAGATAAGCTGTTAAGAAAATATTAAAAATGGTTACCTACATTTTTACAACCACAAAATGAAAATTTTGCAAGAACTTGGCGACGATGATCAGGACAGAAGAATTTAGTTTTGTAAAACCATGACACACCCGAATCTATAAAAAGCATTTGCTTCCGTGAGGAGGTTTACTTAATCCCTAAATGATCATTTGAATAAACAGAACTGCCGCTACTGGAGCACACTCAATATGCCCCAAAAGTCCATATGTTTGAGTGGGAATACTGGGAAATTATATTATAGGTTCTGTTTTATTGAAGGAAATTTGACCGACCAAGTTTATACTGAGATGTTCAACCAAACTATATAACCCCCGATTGATCATGAACCTGAAAAGAGACTTATAAAGCAATCTAAACTTAAACGAAGATCTTCTACACTTCCAGCAAGATGATGCACCTCCACACTATGCTGCTGTGGCAACAGAATGGTGGACAAAAATTATCCAAACCAGTGGATTGGCAGAAGAGGTACAGTTGAGTGAACACCTTACCTTAGCCCTACGCACTTCTCTTTATAGGGTTACATTAAATCATTCTGTTGAAGAATTGCATCAGAGGACAATTATTGATGCTTGCCCGAGTATTACAAGCGACATTTTTCAAAAAGTTAGGAATTGGAAAAATCACTTTATTTCTATTTAGAGAAAAAATGGAAATCATTTTGAGCACTAGATAAAATAGTTTAAAAAATGTAATGGTAAAAATAGGTATTTGCGTTATCGCACAAAATAGAGACTCTTAGCACTATAATAGTGTTTTAATTTAGGCTTGGGATCCTTTTTCATCATTTACGTTTAATTTCTGCGAAATTTGGCAAAAACCAGTTTAAAAACATTTTCTTAACCTTTTGCTAACATTTTGATATTCAGAGGAGTGTCATAAGTGGGTTGCTGCCATTTAAGATTTAAAAGTAGATGAGGGATATTGCTTTTGGGGTGGCTGAGGATCATCCGCATAATGCCGCATTTTTCCCTCACGATTTGTAAAATTGGAAATTTTTGTTATTTCGATATCTTCTTTATGTAGAAAATGTAGCAACTGTAAGTTTTCAAATTCACTCTGCACTATATCCAGACCGTTAAATTTAGTTTAAACAATGTTTTTCGTTGAAATATTTTAGAAGAAATATATTCAAATTTGGCTGAAGTGAATGTACTTTTTCAGGAAAAATGGTTCTGACTCAATGACTGTACCTAGGTCGATCCGATTATTTAGACAAAAGCTTGACAATGAACAAGACAATTATAAAGATACAGTAAAGGATAGGATTTTAGATATTTATGACTTAAACCAAAATATTTAATGATTCTCCTATGATACATTTATATTAATTTGATCAAGTGAAAAAAAACTTAATAATACTAGTTATTTTTATTTTTATTTATAATGTTATCCTATATTTACTTCTGTTTCACTGTCGCTATTGTCATCTAATTTGATTATAATCGGTTCAATTATATGATCTCGAGTAGCTTAGACATTTTCTACAGATATTACGTGATGGACTGGATTTTTGCAACTACCTGAGGGATAACACATTTTCTTGTTAATTTTACAACGGCTCAATCTAATGTCGTACAAGTATTTTCTGGCCTATCAGATGATTTTATTTGGTACCACATAGGTTCTATAGTATTAAAAGTACAATTGTAGGGTGGCAACTGTATAATCTGATTTCCTCTACCAATGCGTCACGAACAAATACTTTTTTATGCAGAATGCCTTTAGGGCTTCTACGAGGTCAGTTGTTATATAGCATTCTTCAAAATATATATCATTTGCTGCCATGTATAGTTTGAAATCTCCAATTTCGTATTAGTTGAGCCTAAGACCACATGTAATTGGTGACTGTGATCGCTTACGTTGTCTGTTGCAATTGGGCTATTCTGAGGAATATTTGATAAAAAAAAAGGTCTGCCGTAGTAGTCCACGCAGGAGTCGTTATTATAATTTACATAAAGCCGCAAGGCATTTGTAGTTTGCTCGTTTTCAGACCCGACATGTAGAATAGCCTAATTATCATTTGCCCTTTATTGACGGAGCGTTTGTTTTAAATCTACCGAAAAAATGGAACCATCAATTGAATGGTGCTTTATGCGTGTCAAATTATGTCTCATCCAAGTAAATTATTGGACGATTTTCAGAACGATATTTTCATAGGGATGTTATATGTACTCATTATGCATGCAATTTCTGTAATTGCTCCATAAGTATCTCCTTTTTGTCAATTATACGATACCTGGAACTCATTGTAGGTAAAACTCTCCAAAGGCTCGTTATGCTACAGCTTATTTGGATTTTGTCATTAGTGAGCCGTTGCTTCAGAATTTTTAATGTAGATACGTGTTGCTCTTAGTACATGGTGTGAACTTTTAGCCTTTTCAAGTCATTTCCACCTTCGTCAAAACATTTGATGGACCCGGTTTTCTTGATTCGATAGGATTTTATACGATTTTTTTCCGGTAGTCAAGACTATGAACATTTTGAACAATTTCCCTAGCATCGAGAGATACATGTTTTTCCCCACCGGACACTAGAAGAGTCACCATCAAAGATTTTTCCACGGACTCCGTATAAGCCGTGAGAAATACAGATTAACAAATTTTACAACAACAAGGTATTTATCTGCTATAGCAGTATTTATATATAAAAACTCAAAACAATTATTTTTTTTTTCATACCTACAACAGAGGAAATTTTAGATACATTTATACTTAGAAATTGCTACGGTCCTCTCAACTAGTGTTGCGAAATGAAGGATATTTATGACCGCAATGGACATACACCTTGCAGTCAACCATTTATTTTAAAAAGCACTTTATCATCCCATAAAGTTGCATCCCTTCACACAATTAAGGTTTGTTTATGTCTACCAAAAAATATCATACGCCACTGCTTCTACATGCTTCAATCGTTTTTCCTTGACTGATGATTCAAATTAGACAAATATTTTCTCTGGTTTTATTTCGGTAGATATCCAATTTGCCTGTAATTAAAATGTACTTGGAAAGTGCTAAAGCAGTTTTGATTACTATGTAATGCTATATTAGTTTTTGACGTAAGAACTTCTTTTTGTGCGTTTAGTACATAAATTTTGGGTAATAAGCACGACTGAGTCGTCACGCGTCTGGCTCGTCACACTGGGCGAGGTAACGCTCATTAGGATAAAATCGGATATACTGTTTGCCAAATGAAAGAACCTGGACGGAAAGAATGCGGGCAAAAAATATCCTCGCATATTTAGATGCTGCCACATTTTTTTCCCAATAATCCTAATTTATTTTCTGTCTAGTTTCCTATAGTGAATTTACATATTTAAATTTCCTACTTGATTACTTAATTTTGTTATTTTCCTTAATACTACTGTCTTCTATTATTTACTATTTTATTTACACAGGGAAATACGGAATACGCAATAAGAATACTATAATATTTATAATGTTTATATTTTATTCGCCGTCAAGCTAATTAAAATATGCGACAATAGGCAACAGTGCGACGTTTACTTGATTTTAGCGGGGAGGCAGTTTCGTGATTGGTCGCAGGATATATTAAATATACTTTGACCCTAGACCAACACCTAATTTTTTTTACATATTTTAAAATTTCGGCAGCGACTTCATTTAGCCATTGGCGTGGAAATTGCCAATGCCGAACTGTGTGGTTATTTATAATATTTGGTTTGTAGGGTCTGGTGATATATAGGTTTTGTCGATTTTGCAAATTTTCTTCTTTCACTAGAAAGGGGGTGTCCTATATAGTAGTTTAAGCCAAAAAAGTCGGAAGATCCGCTACATTTGAACCGAAAAAATGCCCTCAACGTTCGAGTTTTGACACAAATTTTCAGCACCACTTCACAAAAGCACTAGAAATTTAGACAAAACACATCTGAAAATCAATTGTCGGGTGACTAGGATACATTTGCGTCGAACGAGAGACCTTCGTTTTGTTCCGGTCCTAATTTAAAGCGACTCATAGCCATAGCCCCATAAACAAAATTAAATTTTGCTTGTAAATATCCATCCTCCTCTTTACTGTCAACTGTCACAATAGCCAAAACAAAGATTTTTAAGAAGGCACACTGTTGCCAGACGTTTACTGTAGTTTCGTTAGCAAAATTCATTAGAAAAATGGTGCGCTATAAGCGCAGCTTATTCACTACCAGCTAGTCATCTTGCGGCGGCATCCTTTGATTTGGGAAAGTCAATAACAAAGTTTTGCAAATTTTAGAAGAGGGTCATGACTTAATATTGTTTTAAACGCCTGGGCATTTGAATAATACTTTTGACAGTTCGTTTAATTTAAAATATGCTTTTTCTACTAGCGTGCGTAAAGTACTTACTTTACGCACTCTCTAAGATCCGTAAAATAGGCTTTTTTAATGTGCAGTGCGTAAAATAAATTATTTTACGCACTAGTGCGTAAAGTAAATCTGACATATTTTTGACATTTAGGGCAATGCCTTAAATAATATATTTTACGCACTAGTGTGTAAAATAATTTATTTTACGCACTAGTGCGTAAAGTAATTTAATAATATTTTTGTTTTTTCATATATTTTTCGGTAGTAGAAAAAATTTTGTATGCTACTCATGTATAAAGTACCCTTTTTTTATTCAATTTCAATTAAATTTTTTTATCAATATTCCCATTCATAAAAAAAAGTTCACTTTACAGACTTGTTGCATAAATAACTATGTTATCGTCTAAAATCCGTTTAAAAACGATTTTAAAACGCACAATTGTCTAAAAATCCGAAATTTCCGAACCTGTCAGGGCGATAGCCGAGGCTTCGGACGAATTTGTCATGTATTTTGAAGCGAAAATTCATTTTAAATTCAACTGTGGAACTGAACCGCTCAGGGCGCAGTGCCGAACTTTCCGATTTCGATAGAGTTGACTAGCTGGTAGTGAATAAGCTGTGCTATAAGTGTCTCTACTCTTTTTTTATTTAGGTGAATGATTTTTTATTGCAGTAGCACATCCTATATTGCTCGACGAGCGGTGTGTGTGCAAAGATGTTGATTGACACGATTCTTGAATAGTTAGTTTGGGGAACAGATGTCCTGGGAGCATATTCGCATGTAAAAGGCAAGATGTCCATTCGGCAATGCCGATCGTTTCTTCATATGTGACGTGCACGATAGCATTTAGTCAGATGTCGTGACTGTTACATAGAATCAACAAATAACTCTTCAATTATTTTAACACTTCATGCATGGCCCTCTGCTCGCTACGGGGGCTCAACAAACAGAAACTAACCAAGTGCTAACCAAAACTAACCCAAAATAAAAAAAGTTAAATAAAAATGTTGGGTTAGTTTCGGTTAGCACCTGGTTAGTTTCCATTTGTTGAGCCTCCGTATAGGGAGCGAAGCGAGCGGAGGGCCATGCATGAAGTGTTTAAATAATTGAAGACTTATTTGTTGATTCTATGTAACAGTCACGACATCCGACTAAATGCTATGGTGCACGTCACATATGAAGAAACGTTCGGCATAGTCGAATGGACATCTTGCTTGTTACATCCGAATATGCGACCTGGGAGTGAGTTCCACAGTGATGCAGTGCGCCAGACAAAGGAGTCCTTGTAAAGCGATGTTCTAGGTGTGTTCAGTTGTACGACGAACCGATGCGCTCTTGCCGTCTATCGTGACTGTCTGACAGGCGTTGTCAGGGGCGGGATAAGGCGGGCCAAATCCTGGGAACATCTGCCGTAAAAGTATCTGTAAAACAGGGATTTCTCGGTCACATGTTTGCGGTGTTTCAGACTATTCAGATTCCGGGTCAACTCCGGGTCACCGACGAGACGCACAACTCTCTTCTGAACGGAATCCAGTAACTTTAGGGTGTGCTCTGGCGTGGCACCCCAGATGTGTGAGCAATATTCTAAGCACGGTCTTATTTGCGCATTTTAAAGCAAGAGCAACTGCTGCGGTGTATACATTTTTTGTTGCGAAATAGCGTACCAAGGTTCTGGGAGGCTGATTTTGCGGCGTTAGCAACGTGGTCATGTCAGGACATATTGCTGTTGACCGAGACCCCCAGTAATCCGACTGAATGAAGATGAAGGGATGGTCGATCCTGCCATAATGATATCATTGCCCGCCGTATGGTAAACGTGGCTGCTTGGATGATTGTTCAATGTGCATTTAAATTCATTCATCGGAATAAAAGAGACACTAATTCGATTACACTATTTCTTTGTATGTATATATTCGTCAAATATTTCACGTCATATATGGCCCTCCGCTCGCTCCGGGGGCGTAACCAAACAAACCTAACCCAAACTAACTCAAGACACTCCCAAATGAGGAAAAACAAACTAAAAAATATTTGCATTTTCGACGGACAAATTTCAATTTTTTTTTATTTCCGGCATGCCTTGGGTTAGTTTGGGTTAGTTTTGTTTGGTTGCGTCCCCGAAGCAAGCGGAGGGTCATGCGTGAAGTGGAATATTAAATATACTGAAATAGTAAACAACACTGTTATTCCCCATAAGAAAAAGTGCAACTTTTGGAAACTCGTTACAATTTCAATATTTTCACGTTACACCGGGGAAAGTCGCAGTGGAAGTTTGCCCTTCTAGGGCAATTTAGGCTTAAAACGCGAATATTTTTACGGCTCAAATGTGGCGATCCCTCCGATTTTTTTGGCATAAGCTACTCTATAGGACACCCCATTTCTAGCGAAAAAAAGAAAATTTGTAAAATCGACACAACCTATATATCATCAGACCCTTAATTTGATGATATCTTTGAAGATTTTTAACCTTTCTTATATTTTTCTTGCATTTGGTGATTATTATACGCGGTTAACTAATTTTTATATATTTCGGATACTTAACTTTCTTAACTGAACTCTATAAATTAAAATTTTTATTACATAACAATTCCGAACGTTCTATAAAGAGCGTTTCGGAACATACTTGCTTCAATATTGCCTGACTTTTAATACAAAAATTAAATGCTCGAGAATTTATATGAATTAGCTACGATAAACCGTTTTTTTTTTCCAAATTAAGCGACGTCATCAATGACGTAAATACAAAACCTTCGGGAAACGAACTTTAACGTCTTAAACTAATCAATATTATTAATAATAATATGGTAAGAATAACCTTGTGCGCCTATGGGAAGGCAAGATTTTTTACGTGCTAGTCCTCTACCCCCTTCAGTCGTTGTTAAGGTTCACTCGCTTGGCGCACTATAGTAGACCATTAAAGGAAAGACTTTTTTGGCGCGTTCGGCACACTTTTCCTGGGTAGAGAACTGCTTCGAGTACCACTGATGGTATCTTTATTTATTTGATGTATGTAGGGATCCGTAAGGTGTAATGCGTAACATATAGTGCGCAAAGTGATACTCGTATTAAAAAGTGCTATCAGATCCACCTTAAACAGCGCGTAAAGTTTTCGCCAAATCGTATATTAACATTTTTACTTAAACTTGCCAAGGAATCACCCCTATTTTTTCTATCTATCTTTAAAAATAATCGCTATTGTCAAAATACTTAACTTAGAACTTATTATTGATTATTTTTCCATATTATTTGTCCAGTTTTAGTGTCTGAAATTAATTGATGCTTTGTTCCCTTTCTATGCGTATTTTTAAAAATAGTGATTGAATCTTATATTAATTTTTTACTTAATCTTGCCAAGGAATCACCTCTATTTGTTAACCATTTTTGTAAACAATCCCTGTTGCCAAAATACTTAACTCAGAACTATTGATTAGTTTGCATTATTGTTTGCCCAGTTTAAATATCGGAAATTAACTAATCCCGTGTTTCCTTTCTGTGCGTATTTCTGAAAGTATTGATTATGAATCTTCCAATATGTTTCATTACTGAAAACTTTTTAAATTTCCTTTTGAAATATCTAAATAGCCTCGGATAATAAAGCTCCAATTTTCTTTTGTCACTAATTGCCTTTGTGCAAACCAGCTCATAGTTGATTGAGTACTGTTCGTATAAAATGCATTGCTGTCAAATTGAACGCCATTTCAACAGCAACGTATTTTATAAGCGAAAGTTCAAGCATTATGTTCCTGACGAATTTGATTCCATAATATGGTTTCAACTATTGCAGAAAATAAATTTGATTAGAACACCAAGAAAAAATCATGCAGGAATCTAATCTTAGCAGAACTTCTTTGATTTTTTCGTGGCATACATAAAATGGCTACAGTACCTACTTTAAGTTGGGAAAGCCGGGTCATGGTCTGGCCGGGTAGGCAAGTTCTATTAAATATATTAGTGTTAGAGTAAAATTATTTGCTGTTCTTATTTTTGCACGATTGCTCGAAAAGTTACAAGGTACTTTGATCAAACCGCTTCGATAAATGATTTTTGTAACCTGACTTCCCGTGTAGTACAAGGGCGAATCAGAACCTCGTTAGAAAATTTACAAGCTTTTGTAACAAATCGACTGGAGAAGATACAAAACATATTTGACATTTCGATCGCGAGATATTTCTTTCAGATTTTAACTTAGTTGATATATTTTCTTGTGGTATATCTCCAAGAACTGTAAAAGTTCTACTGTAGGGTCTTATAGTCCTATATTTCTGCTCAAATCGTCAGAATACTAACCAAGAAATATTCTACTTTATAATCCAGTATAACTGCATCAATTATATTTCCTGCTCATTTGCAAGGTACATACAAATTAAAGACAGCCTGCAAGCTTAAAGATGAATAAATTAAAATTCAATACATATTCATATTAAGCTGGTCATAGAAAATCTTTTCCAGAGGAAGTTCAAGTTCTTTCAAATTTTTTTGCACTTAATATAAATAGTAAACATTTCGACTGATCTCTATTCAGATATGCCAAAAACTTGCCTGGGCCACCAATCCAGCATTAACTGGGCCTGAAGGTTGGCCATGTGGAAATTAAATCCTCAAATTATCCTAATTTTCCTAAATATTCTAAGCACTAAGGTAGCTGTCGAGTTATGGCGCTAAATAATAAAAATATAACATGCATTTTTGATACTACGCGTCAAAGTAATAAAACATTACAAAAGGGTTGAAGGTATCAACAAGTTATGATCATTATTATATACTTTGTGATAGAAGCAACCTTACATTAACTAGTTTTCTAGGAAACCATACTAGCAATAGCGGTAGCCTGGGGTGGACTTTAGTCAAACGAGTAAGCCTCGAATGGCCCTTTCGCTAGCTCCTATCCTCCCTGACCACTATCGATCACCATCCTGCTCTTGAAACATTCCTGAGTCTCTAATAAAGCCCAAAATTTTACCCCAGTTCAGCTAGTATAATAATAATTGATCCATTGTGAAGCTGGCGCGGCGGTGCCGAAGATATTTAATCTGTGGCATCTACAAGCTTCGCATTCTTCTAGAAAATAGGACATTTCCTTAACCTCCGCGCATCTCTGATGGCGCCTCTAAAGCCTGCAAGACATCGTTGGGGTGCCGGTCAACTATTTCTGCGTTCTTCGTTTCTATCCCTCATCGTCCAGGGCCTTAATAACTTGCTCTCATAATCTTAGAATTGGTTCCGGTTTCACGGTATTCAAGAAGACTTGAAGCATTTCGCCGTATATAAACTTAGACTTATGATGATCTTGTAAATTGGGAAATTGTATAATTTGCAGGCAGCGAATTAAACGTTGGTCATGGCATTAAAGGTAGTAGCGAAATAATTAGTATTGTTAAACCATGGTAATGCAGCAGTACGTCGATTCCAAATAATATGGATATCCCATGCCCGAGTAATAACAAAATTTCATCATATAGAGGCATGCAAATAATGATTGACAATAATATTTATATTATATTTACAAATAATTCAAAAAGCTATTACACATTGATCTAAAAGTATACACAAAATTTAACAATGCTCGAAATTGGTCTAACTGCATTATCTGAGAGATTCAGCAAGAAATGATCTCCTGAGACAAATCTTCAAATATAGTCCATTTAGCTAGATCCGAATAATATATCCTTAATACAAAATAAACTATAGCATCCAAGGATTTATGAGGGTAGCTGTACACTGCGTTGCAATCGGGGGTGAGGGTGAACTATAGGTCTTTTCTGAAGGGGTGGATCGGCTTCCTATCGTGATGGCCTTGCAATCTAAAGAATAGCGCCAGTGGCGTAGCATTTCACTTCTAATTAGATTTACGCTTTAAAATTAAGGGTCGATTCTTTATTTTAGTGTAGAATATTATGGGTTGAAGCTTAGTTCCTATTATATCGCATAAATGTCACAAGTGTAAACGTGCATTTATTTCAGCATTATTATTACTATGTACGAATTCCAAAAGGCTTAAGTTAGCTCAGGGCAACAGTGTAAAACTATAGACGACAAACTTTCGTGGATTCAGCATGCCGACAGTTTAGGAAGATCACTGTTAAGGGTTACTTTTTTAATTAGAAGGCTACATTCTTTTATCAGTTTTAACGTTTCAAAAACCTGATATTTTGCACTTTTTCATTCAAGAATTACATACGTAATTCCTCTGTGGGGTCACAGTGTTGCAGCAGAAATTTTGAAATTACAAAAAACGGTGGTTAGAATCGTGTCTGGTGCCCACTACCGCGATCACTGCAAACCTTTGTTTCTAAGTCATAGAATTATGCCTCTGCCTTGCTTATATACCTATTTTACTCTTATAGAAATCCATCATAAAAAAGCATGCTACCTTCAACTAGTAAAAACCACTCTCATAATCTCAGGTCAGATTTAATTACCATTCGTCTCCACAAACTAACAAAATCAAGCAAACATTCATTAAATTATAATTTATATAACAAACTACCTGAGACTTTGAAGAAGTTATCAAACAAAAAATTTAAAAGGAAAATACAAATGTTTTTACTGTCGCATTGTTTGTATACAATCCAAGAATACTTAGACAGTAATCTTATCTGAATTAAGGGATACTAACGACTGCTAACCCGCACTTAGATTTTTTTTACCTCAGATGACTACCTTTATATTTGTTTGTCAAAATAAAAATATATTGTTTTGGTTTTATACTTTTTATATTCTTAATGTTATCAGATTGGTCAATTACATAGTACCTATATACGTGTATTTAGCTACTAATTTAATATTTTTGATACGTTAGCACTAGGCTATTTATTTTTTTTTCGACTTGCTATAATAATTGTACTATGTACAAAAATAGTCAATAGTGATCTACTCTGCTCTACTCTATTATTCTTAGGGATAGCAATTAAATATATTTATTATATCTCAGTACCTATATTATGCAATCAAAGTTAGAAGAAAAGGACAAGCTAGATATAGCTTGTACTTGTATCCTACGCAAGATGTAAATCTACATTAAAAAAAACAGACAACATCGGCAACTTAAAATAATATTATAAATACTAACAATATAGAAAATACATTCAATTAAAGATATAAGAAAATATGTCCGTTAATTTCATCTTCACGATATCGTCTTTATATTAATATTTAGACATTTAATCCATTCCTGTATATATTATTCCTGGAATTTTATGCCATATATGCTAAATTTTTAAATTATCATATCTTATTTTGACTCTAACCTTTTAACTTTTTCAAGCACTATTAAAATTGATCGAGCAACTTATCTTCATTTAGTAAAATATATGCATAATTTTTGGATTTCATGGTTCTTTGTATTTGTTTCTTCTGAAACCATACTTCAAGCAATCTGCAATTATTATTAATAATGCAAGGTGGTCTATGAATAGTTTCTACTGTATTACAGCAAACTTCTAGTTAAAATCAGCGAATCATGCATAATGTACCAAGTATTTACTGTTCAATATTTCTTGAACTACCCAACCGATTTCGACGATCTTCTTTTTTTTACATTGGTTACTGTTTTAAAAATCTTAGTTAGAAACACCCTGAAGGGTGCATTGGTATTTCTACACACTCTCGACAAAAATCACTCTATAATCGAATCATTTAGCAGCAATTTCTTTTTTGATTCACCTTTTTATCTTTATCGTTAGTGGAGATACAGAGATCTTTCTCAGTATATCCGCATTCAGTATATGTGTACGCATTGAATAAGAAACGTTATCCATAGCATGTCACGTACACGATCTCTCAATGTAATGTATATTAA
>MU182444.1:243691-263109 GCA_016904865.1 Pissodes strobi | reverse complement strand
GATCAAGCCATTTTGGAAATATCGAGCCCTTAACTTAAAAAAATAACATTCGAAGATCATCGCAGGCGGTGCAATATTATTGTTTGACATTTATAAAGAAACAAATGAATCAGAAGATATTATTATTGTTTGATAGTTGTTGTCCCACAAATGTCAAAAAATTCCATACAGCGAGGAAAAAAATGGACCATTTCTCGTATATTTAACTAAAATCATAAAAATCGAAATGCCGCGGGAGATGAATATCGGCGAACATTTCCTTTGCAAAAATACTTTTAAAAATGGATTATACAGATTGTATTAATAGTAATGGTGGTTATATAGAGCTGTTATAACTCTTATAATTTTAAGTTAAATTATTACATTTTTGCCACTTAAAGCAACTGTTGCCTAATAAAGGTTAGAACATTTGTGTTTTTATTCATATCGACTTAAAAAGGCAAACCTCTGCCAAGATTTGACATTTCAAAAAAAAAATTGTTAGCAATTTGTGATAGCTCTTCAAATAGCCAACTAGAGGGGGGAAGGGGTCACTATATGAGAACAGACCATGACAACACATAACAACAGACATTCCACTTCATGTCAAGTATTCACTCACTCATTCCATAATAGTGAATGTCTATAAAGTTTTCTGACTGGCCATGTAACATTTGTTTAAAAAGTCAGTAAACCTGAAATAACTTTTATTAACTCCTGCCAGTAACTTGTTTCCTTTATTAGGTTTCGCCAAGATTCACAAGAAAAAGTATCAAATTTCCATTAATGTGTGGCATTCAATGATACTTTACTTAATTAAGCTAAGTTTTACGCTACTACTTTTACTTAACCTATTATATGATGAGATTGACACGTTAATTATCTTTCAACTTTCATAAAATAGCTACTATTAAATTATACCAAACATTAAATCTGACATTGTAAAACATATGCATCCTTGTGCATTTACTTGATTTTATATATTTTTTTCTGAAACTATTCTTGAGGCTGTAATTATAATTAAATGCAGGTCAACATACTCTATATGTTAACGGCCAAACAGTACTAGCTTTTTACAGAAGTTTTAAAATATTTATCTAACTGGACCGGTACTGACTTTATGCGAGCACATTTTAAAAATAAATACAATATTGTAGGGTTATGAAGAATGCTATATATTTATATATTTATTTAATGTGACGTATATTTCTTTTATTTAAATTCGCCATGACTTCTCAGTTCTGTAATATTGTAGTTTTTGTGCACAACATCTCTATAAAATAAAAACATTGAAAAAACAACATTTGATTTACCTTTTAACTGGAACCGAGATAGGACCTTGGGGTACTAGGGTTAATGTGATGATGCTCGAGATTAATTGATATTAAAATTTGATCTAGGAAATAACTAGAGTTTATTACAAGAAAGATATTTTGAAATCAATATAAAAGTGCAGCACTTAAATAATAAAAGCTCTATATTTTTGAAACATTCATTTGACAGCACCATTTTTTCTAAATGTAGCATCTGAAAACATTATGGATTTTAAAAAGTTTTGGTTTACTTCAATTTGATCACGTAACCATTGGCAGTACGTTACGCGTTTTTGAAAATCTTCATCGTGAAGTTCCTGATGTAACTCGATGTGGTATGGGTGATATTTATACTTTCGCATTGTTCAGTTTACCGTTGACAGTGACGTAAGACAGAGTGAAGCTAATGTACGGCTGCTAACTTGGGGATTCTCCTGAACTTCTAACAGTATGTCGAGTTCTTTGTCATCATTTGTAGCTATTCTGTTGGCAACTTTACGTTTTGGACATCCTACGCTGCCGGTTGAAACAAAACGTTCCATTACATTTTGAAAGCTCCAAAGACTAGGTATTCGCCGCTCTGGATATTTCATCCTGTATAACCTCTCAGCTAAAAGGCAATTTTTATTTGCCTCACCCAAAATGAAAATCATATCGTTTAATTCATTTTTCGAAAAATTCATTTTAAGTAAAACTGGAGAACAAACTTGACAATAACAACGTTTGACTTCAAAACGGATCCAATTTAATTCCTAATGTCATCCAGGCATTTGTTTTCTTTCCATGCCCAACTAATATCTTAAGCTATAAATTTTTCGAATAGACAACCTTATACAAAGTTATCCTTACTTTTAATGCTAAATAAGATAAAAATATTCTATTTGAAAAAAAAATTGCTTTTAATGATTTTTCAATTTAGTTGTTAATGTTGGTTTTTGGCCACCCTGTATTAATTTATTAACAAAATATCAACACGGCCTACTAAAACAGGTTTCCTTCTACATGGAAACCAACTCAAATCAAATAATAAAGACTTTTTTTTATAGGAAAACTTGATAGTTATGTTTAGACCTGCAAACTTTATTTTTGACATAAAATTTAAGATATGTCAAGAACGGTTAGAATTTTATAGGACATTATATGCAAAATGTATCTAGAATTTTCCGAGAAATCCAAAATTGCAATAATATATAGTGTTCTAAAATATATAAAAAATAACTCCCTCTTATTATGAAACACCCTGTATAATTCAAAATATTGTTAAAGTATGCACTACCACATATCTTAAAGCCTTTAAATTTAACATTTTTTCGTATCTTTGACTCACCCTGTACAAGAACTGTATTTGGTCCTACCTGAATAAGGAATAAGCCAGAATAGAGCTGACGAGTGAAGTGGTAGTAAAACATTGCAAGAATAGACAAAATTCAAAGTACAAAATATAAACTAATGATTAAATTAAGTAGTCACTAATAATAACTAACTTTTAGCTACTGGAGCAAAGCAATTAACTTGGAGGAAAGCTAGTCTTTATATTAGTAATAGCGATATGGAAAGGAGCCAAAATTTATGACCAGAAATAAATGTGAATGTGAGCAATAACAAACTTAAGGTAATTAAATGAACATATTAAGTAAGGAATAGTCATAAGGGTCATTTAACTAAAGATTCAGATACAAAATATTGCTGGATCATATGAATTCGAGATCTGATAAAGAACTCTAAGGCTTAGGGAGAGACCATACCCTGTAAGATATATAAAATTAAGCATAAATTATTGTTTTAGATATGGAATATAGGCAAATATCAACGTATAATTTGTCCACTACAAACAGAAAATTAGGATGCCAGCAAGTCCCAAATGTTCGAAGAATCAGAGAAACTTAATAAAATATTAACCACATTCCGTGTACCTACTCATTTAAAATAAAAGGTACCGAATTTACCAAAATGTGTAATTAAAATTATTAAGCAACTAACAAATACTAGTAATTAGCAGTAAATATTAAGTTGTTAAGGTACCAACTGACTGAATTTTTAATATCAAAATTAATGTTACAATTTTTAAAAAAATCACGCTAAAAGTTTGCTTATTGTAGATACAACTACCTATTTGCATTTCATATAATTTTTACGTTTTCACAATCATACGTCTAATTCTACCAAATAGAGCATGCCATGTGATGCAGGAAAAAGTATATCGAAAAAGCTCCTGCAGAGCCAATCAAGTAAAACGTCATACCAGATGAAATACCGTGAACGCAAGTCATGTAACCGGCACCCATCACATTCCCTCGTTCATCATGCGTTGTGAAAATAAAGCTTCCGTAAAATGTAAAATAGTCAAAGAATTCGCGTGCATATAGGATAAAGCAATTGTCGATTAGTCCAACAGATGTGATGAATAGTGCTTATTTAATATTATTTAAATGCGCATCGAGAATTTAAAATATATATTCTTATTTTACTGAGAAAAAGTAAATGTTTTGGTTGCATACAGATTTTCATACAAAACTAGACTTGTGAAGCTATATCTTATTATTTCTATCTGTTCCGGATATTAGCAACCATATTGACCATTGTTACTTTTTTTGACCACTGCCCAAAACAGCTTTGTAGAAGTCATAGAAATCCATTTTCCGAGGTTTTTAATTATGATATCCTTCTTCTGCCTGGGTATTTTCTTCTGAAAACTTTTCGTAACAAAATCTTCTGAAGTCTATATGTTATTTGTTTTAATTTTTCATGGTGTGACCATTATATTGGAGTTTTTGTGCTTTTACTGTTTGTATGACTCTCCTAATTTTTTACTTCTTACCTCTCTGAATTCCTACGATTCTGCCCTATGCAATAAAGCGAAGAGGAATAGAATAGCATAAAAGTCGTTCATGTCGTTAAATGTTGATCAATATTCTGGCCATCAATATGACTTTTAATCTCCTGAGGGTGGTTTCATTGATTTTAAACATTAGAGCCAGGATAAGAATATATTATGTTAATCTGCTCTGCTGGATTTTTATTAATAGTTAGTGAACTTACTTGATTGTGATCTTTTATGACCATTAAATTTCCCTTCGCTGATGTTTGGCTCCTGTCTGTCATCACGTATGTTTATATAGTCTGCAGATATGACAGCATCGTCGATATCTCTATTTAGCTTTTCCCAATCACTAGAATTCCATCCTCTACTTCCTCTAGGGCTTCTCTTAAAAATGTATTAGGAATAAATGTTAAATATCAGTGGGAATAATATACAGGCCTGCTTTACACCTTGCCACCCTCTTTGTTAGTTTCAAATTTTATTTATTTATTTTCACCTGAGATTAGATGAAACTGAGAGTGAATAAAGTTAGGTTAAGAAAATTTAAAGTTAAAGATGCGTAGTAGGGGATGTTAAATTTGTTTAAAGATGCCACCAAATTGCAGACGGCACAAATCCGAAAATCTCTGAGCTGCAATACGATTCTCATTTTAACTTAGGCTGCGCAATAAAAAAATTAAATATTAAAACCGGAAGTTAAATCACTGAAAATACACAAAAAATTAAAACGAGTCAATTATTGATCTAAATTAATTCACTTCTCTTCTATTTACTAATTACTTTCCTTTTGGAACATTAAAAGAAGATATATAAAACGAGTAGGTAGATAGATGAATAGAAGTTTGGTTTATTTCCAAAATAGAAAGAATGGTTTGTTTTAAGAATCTGATTTTAAGTCAATACAAAAATATGTGCCCTGGGTCACCTGAAATTATACCTGATGATAGCCATTAAGTTTGGTGCTACGAACTCCAATTAATTTAGTGCAACAACTTTTAAAAGCTTAAGATTAAATTATGGTCAGTCTAACGCTGATGTGACATAAAACTAATCGTTATCTGCACAACAAATAACAGAAAATTAGTCATCAAAATACTCAAGTCAGGACGAAAGAAAAAATGTTTATTGGATGTGTGATGTATGTCGATTAGCAGAAAAAACTAACTGATAAAATTGAAAATATTTGGCAATAGTGGGATAAAATAAGACAACCTCTTTAGTTAAATACTCTATAGAAAAACATCTATTATGTCGATTAGCAGAAGAAGAACTAACTGATTAAGTTCACAATATCAATCGATCGTGGATCGCAAAATAAGTTTTCAACTTTGCTCAAGTAGAACTACTAATGACTGCTTTAGAATTGTCTCGTTGGCGTGAAATTTAATATCGTTAATGTACTAACTAAAGTACGGCAAATAAAAAAAGCCTGAAATGATAAATTCTAGGTATCTTACTTAATGAATAATTTATACACGATAAGGAAAAAAAGTTTATATAGCAATTAAAAATTATATTATTATTAAAAGTGTATACAGCAATTAAAAATTAGAAAATATAAATATATCATCATCATCGTTAACCCATACTTGTCCACTGCTGGACATAAGTCCCCCTCAGGCCTTTCCATCTGTCCTTATTTTGTGCGTCCTGCATCCAATTTCTATTAACACGCTTCAGGTCGTCAGTCCATCTGGTAGGTGGGCGGCCTCTACTGCGGAACGCTTCTTGCCTTGGCCTCCACTCGACAATACGTTTTGCCCACCGGTTGTCAGATAATCTGGCAACGTGTCCTGCCCACTTCCATTTTAATGTAGCAATTCTTTCTATAGCGTCGTTTTTTCCTGTTCTATGACGTATTTCTTCATTTGGGATCCAGTCTCTAAGAGAGACACCCAACATCCGGCGCTCCATAGCCCTCTGAGTTACGCGGACCTTGTCTACGACCTTTCTTGTAAGTGTCAATGTTTCCGCGCCATAAGTAAGAACAGGCAGCACACATTGATTAAAGGTTTTCCTTTTGAGGCACACGGGCAAGTCCTACTTAAATATATAATTTATTTTACCAATGGCTGCCCAGGTTAATCTTATACGACGGGGGAGCTCACAAGTTTGGTTATCCCTGCCTAGTCTGGATGATATAAGTGCTTATCTGGCTTCTCGGTTCTATCTGTTGAAGTGATCTACAGTCACCGCGGGCAGGTCTTAATTTACAATATCAATCGATCGGGATTCGCAAAATAAGTCGTCAACTTTGCATAATTAGAGCTACTAATGGCTACCTTTGCCTCTAGTTAATGTGAATTTAAATTAGCGTTAATGTATTAAATAAAGTACGGAATAGAAATAAAAGTGTGAAATGATGAAATCTATCTTACGAATAAGTTATATACGCTAAGGAAAGAAAAGCTTATACACTGACTATCGGCGATATACGTTAACCAGCAATTAAAATATATATACAATTAATGATAAACTTGCTTAGCTGACCTCTCGCTTCTATCTGTGGAACCCGACTGGATTTATATATTTATATAATATTCACGGAAGAACGCAAAACAGTTCCTCAGTTGCACAGCGACTCTTCACTTGAAAAAAAAAAGCCTGCAAAATCTCATTAAATTCAAGGCTTTTGCTTCAAAACCAAGACAAGCAATATTTACAAGCAAAGAAAAAAGTAAAATGCCCAAAGAAAATCAATATTTTACCTGTTAAGGGGTTTTTAAATCTACTAATGCTGAGATCAGCTAGGCTACCTCAAATGGTGGACGAGCCAGAACTTCTGAAAGAACAACTATATAAAAAATTAGCAACCGCCCACATGGAAGCAGAAAATAAAAAAATGACAGTGGGGAATCTCAGATATGGCACTGAGCTCAGGCACCAAACCAATAAAACACTAAAGATAATAATAACAGATACATCCTGAAAGTCAAAAATCGATCGAGAAGAAGATCCTCACAAGGGCATTTCACAAAATTATATTACCATTTTGCCAGTCACAATGGCCGACTTTTGAAGAGCGTCCCTTGTTTAGTTTCTCTCGATGGAGAAGATAGAAAGAAGGCTACGCTATCAAGAAATGTCATTGAAAAGTTTAAAATTTTCAATATCTTACGAGCTACATGCTACATGTATGGAGATTTTTTTCAACAATTGAAACAATCACCCAAGATTTTGACCTGACAAATCCTATTTAGCTTAAATAAATGTCGTAGCCACAAAGAGAATAGGTACTTAATTAGTTTTCTATTATTACATTTCCTGCTTGCCAACTTGCTCCTGTAGTGAGTAATTACGTGCCAAGGCTCCGCCCAACTTGTGGCAGGCACATTCGACAAGTCGGCTAAAAATGCTCAAGTTCTCCCGATAGCTTTTACCCACAACTTTTATAACTCTCGGATCGAAAACATCATAGTTCGGAAGATACATTAGTAGAACTGGTCGACCGATAGGGCCGCCAAAGTACGTTTTCTACGGCATGCGTAGATGGTATTGGGCGTAAAGTCAACCATTAAATCAAGATGTTAATTGGCGCGATACCTAAAATAACAGCCACAAAAGAATTAATTAATTTCTTTGTGGCTGATATTTCAGAAATCGTGTCCACTCACATATTGATTTAACGTTTTGCTTTACGCCTGCCGTAGAAATCGTATACGTAGCACCATAATTAAATAATTAATACTACATTATAGAAAATCAACTTAAATCGAAATAATACGGCACTCTAAGGTGATATATGTTCACAAATAACTTCCACCATGAAGTAGCAATTTAAAAATAAGGTAAGATTAATTGTCCCATAAAGACTTATCGCAAGTTTGTTTTTATGGCTGATTCCATCCCTGTCTACACTCTATAATCTCTAATCATCCTCGTTTTTTTTTTCTAGAAAAGTTAAGAAACTCAGGAAAACTAAATGACGGAAAGTTTTAATTACCAAATGACGTTGAGAAACGCTCCCATGGGCTAATTCAAACAAAAAAGTGCAAGGGAATTTAATCATCAAAGTATAGTTGCTCCAAAAAAAGAATATGGAAGGAATTGGAATTAAAATCTACTACACCCATACAAGGTATGTACTTTATTGAATTTAGAAATCGTGAGACTTTGGAAGTAAAAAATTTTGAGACGATTTAATATTGGTGAAAAGCATACTCTCGAAAAAAAATTGAAGTTAAATTTCCTAAAACTCACTAAATGCTAAATTTTTACTTTTATTTAAGGCAAGCAGATGTGTGATATATGTATATGATTATATCATACTTATGTGCACCATGATTTTAAATTTAATCAATACTTAATAAACAACACATGATCATTAACTACGCTGCATTCTTGAGAGAATGGAGAATGGCGAATTCAATAGCAAAAATAATGAATCAATATTTTGATAGAATGAGGATTTAATATTATACCCTTGCATGTCGTTTATCTCAGCTGTATATACTTCCTCCAGTCATACAGCTGCTGATTTTGTCCAATACAAATTCTTAGATAGTTGCCTTTTAATCCAATATTTCTAAAGTCTTTTGCGAACTTCGAATGTTGAACTCTATCAAACGCTTTTCGGTAATCCACAAAATAGGCAAGGATGGCACAATTTAAATTTCTTCATCCTTGGAAGATCACTTCGATGCTATATGTGTTCTTCGGAGAGTTTGTATATTTTTCCATGTACTATTTTTAGAAATACGAGTCACAAGGGATTTGACCAGAACTGTAAATTTTATTATGGAATACTATAATAGTCAGTCTCTTCAGTCCTTCGTTATGAAGAACTTTTACAAATTCTACTTCTAACTTGTCAGGTCCTGCTGCTTTACCGCCTTTCATTTTTCTAATTCCATTTCTACCTCTTATGTCATAGTGTATTGTTAGGATGTAGGTATGATTTTTTTGAGACCTGCTGGCTTCAAAAAGCTTTTTAATATATATTTTCCATATTTCTCTAATTGCTTTCTTGTTAATGATAATTTCTCCTTCCTCAGCTGTAAGTTTCTTTACTTTTCTTTTATTTTGTCTTCCGGCCATTTCTTTTATGTTAGCTGTCATATTTTTGCTCTAAGATATCTAGTTTAGTATATTTTAATCTGGCTTCTTTCTCTTTTGCTTCTTTTATCTTTCTTTTAATACCTCTATCGATGTTTTTATATTCCGATGAGGCTTTATGATCCTTCTTCGTCTGAGCTTTAACTTAGTATATAACTCTCATTTAAATTATATGTTCATTTATTACAATAAAGAAGAAACACTGTTACATTAAAATTAAAAAATTATATCGTTAAACGAATCATAAAATAACAATATAAATGGACGTTCATTTATTTCCTTATGATTTCTATAACTCGCTAGTGGGTTTTTTAACTGAGATAATTTTATGTCATTCCTTACTTAAATATTTGTATTGCAATTTTGAAAAATATCAATCTTAGTGTGTCAAATGTTATTTATTTGATTATATCCAATCAATTTTGTAATAGTTGTGATAGAAAAAAAAGACAAAATAAGGCAAGTACATTTTTAAATTTTTATTTTATAAACCCTCAAAGTAATTTTATTTAAATATTAAATTGCTCCATCACAAATAATTTCATCAACCCGTCTCAGTTATCCGTGGTGCTATAGTGGAACTAGCAACTGGTAAATTATTAAAGTAATTATAATAAACAGGAAGCATGTAAGGCAAACGATCGCGGATGTTGTCCTTTTCAGCGTGAAAATGTAAAGGCATTATTGTTGGACAGGATGATAATTTCCGATCTGGACCACCGGCTTTCATTATATTCAATAACCAAAATGTTAAGAGTTCGTTGAAAGTTTCCTTAAATTTTATTTTAAACTCTTCCACTCTTTCAAATCGATGCCAGCACATTTTTAGTCAGTTGTAAGGAATATTATGTGCGTTAATGCTATTAGTAATGGCATCTTCTAAGGTAGCAGTAGTCATAAATTTATCGAGTTGCATTGTAATTATTGTAAAGCTGGAGGTGCTTTTCTTTCAGTTTTTGATATTGTTATAATAGTCTTCCGGAGCAAAAATATTCTGATATTTCTTGCTATATAATTCTATGATTCTAAGCTCGTTGCTCAAAAACTAATGATCGGTCACTAAATATTTTAGATCGATTGTTCCCACAACCATGCCAAGGTCACGCACAAATTTGGGAACCTTTTAATATTCCCAATTTTGCCTTGTACAGGACTAAGAAAAAATAATAATGCTTTTATGAGTGCAATCATTTTCTTTAAGACGTTTGCGAATACAAGAAGTAAGGCTCTGAAAATCCCTAACGCCTTCTGTTTCGTCCCAAACATAGAGGAAACGTATGTCTGAATTAAACGCGTGTACACCAAAATTGTAAACATACAAGCTTCCCTTATAGTACGCAACAGAATCTGAAATCTTGGCAAACGGAAAGAGCTTCTGAAGGTCAATTGTATACACATATAATTGATCAGAAAGCCTTTTGCAGATTTTGCTTTACTGTTTCCCTGGCCTGCTGAGCTCGTGCCAAGAAAAGCATCTAGCGATAGGGGCCAAATTTTCGATGCGATACCGTGCATGCGTAATATGAACGAAATATCTGAATTATCCATGTCTTTGCGTTCTAGCGAAACTTCAACGCCTCGCCTCGGTGGTGTAATAGGTCGCGCCAGATGTATTATTTTACCTTTTTTAAGGTTATGTTCGTTTTTTATTAATTTACTTTTTTTCTTAATTTTGGGTTAGTTTGGGTTAGCCTTGGGTTAGTTTTGGTTAGTTCATGTTGATTGCGCCCTCGTAGCGAGCGAAGCGAGCGGAGGGCAATGCAACGCCATAATAATACCTATTATTCTCGTTTCGCCATTGCACATGCGCGGTATCGCAACAAAAATTTGCACCTATTGCTAGACGCTTGTGTGCCAAGTATATACGGATGATTTTTTTTCTTTCCTTTTTTAGCTAGCAGTTATAACTTTAGGTGTAACTCATCGCATATGCTGATATTATTCATGCCAGGAACTTTAAAATGAAGAATAAAGTTCGTGAAAAATACTTTTTAACAATATCTTTTACTGGTTGTTTATTTTCTTCTGCACATTTTTCAACATAGAGGTTGTACATTTTCCTAATATTTAGATCTGGATGAAGTTTTTTCTCTGTTCTTCATCTTTCCTGATGACATTGATAGGAAGGACAAGCCTTTATAGGTTGATTTTGTTCGTTGGGATATTTTTACCACGATTATCCATAACAACTATGACCCCATCTTTTTTTAAACATCGATACAATTTAACGCAGCTAATTACTAAACACCAATGAAATTTACTTTTATTTACTTTTGTATTATTTTAAGCATATTGTGTATTCAAAGTGAAAAGGTTTGTCTTTATTGCTCGAACCATCCCTCGACAGTTTTCATTAAGTTTTTGTTATTTTGACTAGTCCACACAGAATTATATTCGGTTTGCTAAAATCTTGTAATCCTCAAAATGTTTGGAAGAACGTTAGTATATCTTCGGGTTACGACATTGACAATAAATACTTTGGCTTGGATAGTTTCTCCAGTTTGTGTTTCATAATTCAATTTGTGGACTTGGTTCTCTTCAGCTTTGAACCCGCTCATATATTATTTGTTATATGTTTGATTTATTCTGTTTCATCTCTCATGTCTATGGCCTTAGATTTCCTTATATGATTCTTCATTATTTCTAGAAACATTACTTAAAAAAAATAGTATGCTTGTAGACCACACACCAGAAGCAAAATTTCGTCCGAACAAAACAGAATAATATGATTTTTTGCAAATTTTCTGACACGAATGGTAGATTATTCTATATATTTTTATTTTATTCAAATTTGCTGACACGAATGGTAGAATGTACTATACATTAAACCCTGGCCCGTTTAACAATCGATTCTTGTCAAAGAAAGTTCGGCGTGAATGACACGGAAGAGACGAAAATAAAATATGATTATCCCATGCTCGGTTTCAATTTTAGACAGGTCGAAGCAAAATTACGGGTCTAGGTATATCTCCTTCTATACTCTCGATAGTCTCTCCGTATATATCACACATTTTGTAGTATTGCGCTCCAGTTCGAGTAACAAATTTACCAGCTTACTCTTTAGGTACAGTATGCATAAAGAAGTTTAATTTCAAAATGTTCGTTCCATTTAATCAACTTCTTATAATCTGCATTCGCGCCTGGAGCTAAAAATATTAGTCAAACTAATCGATTTAAACATAGACTGCTTAATGTGAATCTCGCACATAAGTCTACAGCCTCTCTATTGAATAATGTTGAGTCTTGGTAATAAAATTCACGACAAGATTTTGCACCATTAAATTGAATAACATATTTCGGATCACCAGACTGTAAATACCGCATCGAATCATTTCTCATTACGGTAAAAATTGTTACAAATAGTTACCACATTTTTCAATTCGCTTACTATATTTTATGAAATTTAACAAATAAGTTGTTTGATTCAGTAAAAATAACGAAATAAATGAAACAATCTTTGTATTCCATGCAACATTTTTTAATTCAAAAGGACTTCTAAAAGTATCGTAACAGAGCGCTTTCTGCCTAAACTATCATCAGTGTTACTTGTCAATGGAAAATGACATAGTCATGAAGATTGGTTCCAAAAACGTGAATCTACCTCGTTTCTCTTTTTAATTTTTTTTTTAATAAAATTATGTGAACCATTCGTGCAGTTTGTGAAATTTTCTTGTGACCGTTGTCGATTTGTGTTGTTCGTTTATCTTCATGGATATTGTGAACTACTAAAATACATAAACCTACTAATTAAATATCAGCCTGTCCTAAGTTTGAACTTGACAAATGCTATATAAACATTCACAGTTAATTATAAACAACTAGAGCGGTCAACGGAAGCGATTTTAATCCTTAATGATGCAGCCATCTGCATTTTGTAACAAAAGTTTTTGCATGGAATACAAAGATTTTTTCATTTATTATGTTTCGTACATGCACACAGCCTTTACTCTTCATTTAAAATAACCAAAGGCTAGAACCTTAAAGTAAATTATATAATTATATAAATATACCATTTCGAAATATCAGTAACTTTACCGTAAATACAAACATCTCGTACATTTTGTGTATATTGACAGGGTGGTTACAAAAAATTAGCTATCCAAGCGAATGCTTTCGTTCTTCTAGATGCAACAAGAAGCTGGGATGCTAAATAGAACATTTAACTAAAAATTTGTATTTATCAACTATTGAGCAGATCAGGAATCATCATTTGATCCGATATGAGGGAGCGCCTTGACTGGGATAGGATGCACTTCTTAATTAGATAGGCTCTCAGAAAAATCATAGGAAGATGATCATGGGCAAGAAACATTGACGTAAGGAGTAGTTTAGATTTGGCTAATGGGTGTCAACCTTCCCTTCTTTTCACCACATCTTTACTACTGATGGATATGCTTGGTTTGTTTGATTTTGAGTTTCCCCTTATAGTTCTGGATCTGGTCTTGATTTTCAAGAGAGGGCTTAATAAAACTCACCCAACCTACAGTTAGAGGTAAAAAATATGTAAAAGTAGAGTGCAAAATAGTTTATAAATCCACAGTACACAATGTGTAAGAAAGACGTTCATATAATGTGAACTGGCAACCTTGCTGGTTGTGGATGTTTAACTCTTGCATATTTTTCGAAAAATTATAAGTTTCTTCGGTCATTAAAACTTGAGAATGGTTTAAGGTTGATTTATCGTGGTCAACTTTCAAATTTGAGTTACATTAGTCGATACTTGTGGTGAAAAAAATCGTCGTTAACTTCAATTTATGTTTCTTTCTGCGTAAAGAACTAAAATATCCGCCACAGCGTTGCCACGTTTGACAGTGAATTCTTTCAAACCATATATGGGTATGAAAATTGTTTTAAATGTAGCAAATACATTAATTATAAAAACATTTATGAATGCGATTCTTGCCAAACAAGAATAGATAAGGACTGTATGTTTTATCAACTTTGGAGATGCGTATTCTGCCACTTCAAAAGCGTTCAAGATATTAAATCACAAAACATTAAACTGGCAAAGAAATGTAAATACATTGAAACCTGATTAGGCAAAGTATGCGGATACAGCTAATAAACATAAACAAGCACCAAATATTCTCAGTCTCATAATAAAACCTATAAAACAACAGAAACGAACAAAAAAAAAACAATGAAATCAACCGAACTAAAAATTGGAATAAAAACAGCAAATACTTCGAGGGATGGTGGAATGGTTGTTAGGTGCCAGAATGGGAGTGAGCTGATAAACTACAAACAGTAGGTGAAAGAACTTTAAATCAGGAGTGATACATCACACTTAACTAAGGAAGCCCAGAATAAAGATTGTAAATATTTCTGCAGGTATATTAAAAGACGAATATGAAGTGTGTTTGAGGGAGCAAAATTAATTCGTAGCAGGCTATGATGACTTCAGAGTAACCCATATCATGGAAATATTGAAAGTTGAACAATATTTTTATAATGTTCTCTCCGAGCCTTTTTGACAAATGTATAAATGAAGAAAAGGTCTATATTGAAACGCTACTGAGTATTTATTGAGGATATCACTGTTCCGAGATATTTTTAGTATTAATAATACTGCCACAAGAAAGATGAATTTAGAAATAAATCTATTTCTGAGTAATGTATGGGTAAACATAACATCAAAGAATGTCCGAATTATCTAAAGGTTGTGTGAACTGTGTAGAATTTAACCAAAATTACTAATGTTATCTGATCTGTTCATGTTAGCTATATTGAGATTGAATGTGGAAGTTACTAACCCTGAATTAAGACATCAAACGTTACACGTACAAAATTAAATCTTGAAATTGATAGAGTGTCATGTGGAACACATGCTGTTATAGACCAACATTTAGTTATGTTCAGGGCATCTTGAATTATTTAAACGACTATTTATCAAATAATGCATGTGGTGAAATCTGGATTGATGTTAAAATTGCGGTATCATATGCTGATGACACAGCAATAGTCAATGGAGGGATGTCAGGTTTCTGGGTAAGGTGGGTATTTCTAGAACTATGGACTGGCTTTAAGCTTTTCAATTAACTCTAACCATAAACGAAACCAAAGTTATTATTTTTTTCCTTAACCCCTGCTAATTTCCCACATTTTAATTTGCTTGTTATTGACGTTGATTGCATAATTAAGAATGCGGCTTCAACTAGGTACCTCAGACTTGCAATTGATAGACATCTTAAATGGGACAGCCATGTATTAAGGTTTATCTCGAATATACGAAAATTAATATATACATTTTATATACTTCGGGAAATCTAAAGTTACGTATTAACAATATTTTATAAAGTTCTTGTGGAACGCCAGTCTGGAGTGGTCTGTATTCAAATGCTCTAAAACAGCTAAATATTGTCCAGAACTATATATTAATAAAAAAAATTGAAGCTGTACTCAGCATCTCTGTTATATAATGAGCAAATACTTTACGTTAAATTGCTAGGTATACATACTTATTGTCTGTGTATTTAGCCATGATCGTCCTGATTTACTGAATCTTATTAGTCACACCTTCCTACAACACCAGGAATAGAGCTAATTTATACCTGGAAATATCTACTGGAACTACAAATATCAGTCACCGATTTGTTAACTATTTAGGTCCAAAATGTTGCAACCTTGTGCCTGGTGAAGTTAGAATGATTCAAAAATGGCATCCTATTTAAAAAACACTATATTGCGTTTCTCGTGAAGAATAATGATATATTTATGCAGCTTTTCTAAAATTATGTTATTATATTGGTAATCGTGTATGTATATATTAGCTATTGTAATTTAAGGGATTTGTTACTAAAAACCTGTTATGATAAGAAAATCGCACGTCAGTTTATGACACATTTACACATATTTCTACATACGGATGTTTAGTTATCTAGATGCAATGTAACGATGTTAAGTTCTTGATCCTAGAATACTATATTCGTAAAATTTACGACGTCGAATTATTTTTTTCCAAATTTGGTAACAACGGAAAGTAATGCAGACGTGGATCTCGCAATATTTAGAGCTAGACCTAGCAAGACACCTAATGAGCCTTTGCGATGCAATGAATTGTCTGGAAGTGCTCTGGTGCTTCAGTTGGTTAGGCCTCTGATACGGCCCGGAGTTCAATCCTGTTGGTTTTAAAATAAGGTATTTGTAAAAAGGATTTTTTTTTTCATTTTGGGTATACCTTGCGTTAGTTTTAGTTAGTTCCTGTTCTTTGAGCCCACGTAGCGAGCGAAGTGGGCCGAGGGTCATACGTGAAGTAAAATAATACATTGGGCTCATTAGATGCCGTGGTAGGGCTAGCTCCAAGTATCCTGCAGTAGCTTCCTCTTTAGTACTGTTGTAAATGTGGGTGATTATACGTCTGTTGAATTTTGCGCGGAGTGTGTAAATTAAGTATCTCGTCGTAAATATTGCAGCGCTTTAGTATTAACGTTAGTATCGGCGATAAGAGTAGTAGAATTAACTTTCTGTAGTTTATACAGAATTTTTTATATATTATGTAAGTATACTAATGATATCTCATATTTTTTACAAACAATATTTACATTTTAGTGTAAAGCTAAGATGTAATAGGTATATTTTTTAATTTCAGAAGCAGCAAAATGTCAAATAAGCCACTTAGTCAGTTGCAGCTGAAATAGAAAAATTATGAATGGTGAAGATGATTATAACGAACCATTCGAAGATAGCGGAAGTGACTGGAAGGAGGATCATTTAGACAGCAGTTTAGAGGAATATAATACCAACGAAAGAAAAAATATAGATCCACGAGAAGAATATCCAGAAGAAGCTATTTTGTCATATGATCAAGAATCATCAGATGATGATGAAACGTTAGCCAAAATATGTCGAAGAGATCCAAATTAGTTTTTCCTAAACAAGTAAGCATGAATAGTAAGAACGGGTATAAGTGGACCTACAAACCACCAGTTATGTTAAAGAGAGTCGGCTCAAGGAACAGTTATGTTGGGGTTTGGAACCTTCGGCAACATGCACTAAAACAAAGCTTTATCCACAATACCGAAACAGAATTTTTGCACTCGACGCGCGTTTCGCTAACCATGTTAGCGAAACGCGCGTGATTAAGTCTTAATCATCTCCTGATGATGCTAACATGGTGGTTAGCGAAACGCGCGTCAAGTGCAAAAATTATGTTTCGGTATTGTGGATAAAGCTCTGTTTTAGTCAAGGAACAGTATTCATTTTTTAGCCGGTTGCAAGGGAGAATCCTGTAATTTTTCATCTATAAAGGAACACTTTCTGCACTTCTATCACGATAACATTCTTGACATAGTTATTCGTCACATCAATTAAGAGATTGTTAGACAGTGTTCCAAATACGCTGCTAATTCCGCCACGGTATCAAGAACTTGTAACATCAGTTATTAGCATTCCTTGTTATACTGCTTTTTCTGCAGCCAAAAAAGACAATCATCTAAATACTAGGCAAATGTTTGAAGGAAACGTAAATGGGAGTTTCTAACGAGCTTGTATGAGTAGATAACATTTTAAGTTTTTAGTCAACTATCTCAGATTTGACGATAAAATTACGAGGGAGGAACGAAGGAAGAATGACTCATTCAGTTCGATTGGTGAGATATTCAAGTTCCTATATCCCATCCTCTTATTTCACGATCGATGAACAGCTTTTAGGATTCAGAGGAAGGTGTCCATTCCGTATGCATTTTCCCATCAAACCATCAAAGTACGGTATAAAAATTGTTATGTTATGCGATGGATCCTCGAAATATATGACTGATGCCAGTCCATACTGGAAAGAGCACTGATACTGGGAGGACTACCTCTTGCAAATTTTTAGGCAAAAAAGAATTTGGAAAATCTGAGAAAAAAATAAAAAAGAAATACCACCGGAACAATTGGACAGTAAAAATAGGCCACGAGGCACGTCAACGTTTTGCTTTGAAAAGAAAAAGACATTAGTTTCTCATGTACCAAAACCCAATAAAATAGTGTTAATACTTTCCACTATGCATGAAGGTGCAATCATTTCTCAAAATGGAAAACCTGATATACTTATAAATTATAATGAAACCAAGTCAGGAGTAGATACTTTTGATCAATTATGCAGTAATATAACCTGCTCCAGAAAGACGCGAAGATGGCCTCTTTGTGTTTTCATGAAATGATTAACATAACTACTATATCAATTCATTTTTGATATACTGCTATAACTCACACAAAGCAAATACAAAACCTGTTTTCCGCTTCCTGTTATTATGTTTGATTTGGGCAAAAGCCTTGCTGAGCCATGGATGCGTCAAAGATTAAGCATCCCTAATTTACGTCGCAATATTCGACAGAATATAAGCGAAATCCTAAACATACAACCTGTTCTTCCCTAGCTGTCTAGGAAGAATGACAACAAACTTTTGTGTACAGTGTAAACGAGCAATCTGTGGACAACACAACAAACATTTTTGCCCGAAATGTCTATCTTCTTTTTTGCAAGCCATTTGTATTTTGATGTTACAAAATTTTGTAAAATTTGTTTGAAGATATTTTTTAGTTTCTTAAAATGTTTAAATCATATTAGTAGGGGGAGTCGTCACCTTCGTAACAAGAAGGCCTGATATCTGAATCCAAGATGGCGTCACGAGCGGGGAAAAAGCTCTAACAATGAGTATGAAGTACTTTTGACATTTTTTGGCTTAAAAAATACATACTTAAATTATTTTTTATAGTTAATTAGATGTCATTTACCAAAATATCAACAAAAAAATCGGTTGAGAATCATACCCATCACAGAAAGGAACATAATTATTAGAATAAGTAGTTTAACGATTATAACATGCTATGTTGTAATAAATATGACATATCGCTATAAATTTATAAATATACAGTGGTTAGTTCAAAATATATCTCGAAGTGTATACCTATAAACTAAAACAAGAATACATAGTTACTTAGATATTTTTTTAAAGACTGTTTAAATAAGATAATGTAAGGTGAAAAAAATAATGATTACTTTTCAGTTCTTTTTTTGATTTGACACAATTATTTCTGTTTTGTTTAAAAGTAGTTTAACAATAATTATAATATGCTATGATGAAATATATACGTACTATGGCTATTAATTTATAAGTATACAGAGGTTTGTGTAAAATATGTATATCTCGAAGTGTGTACCTATAAACTAAAACAAGAATACATGTTACTTAGATATTTTTTAAAGACTTTAATTAAAATAATGTAATGTGAAAAAATTAATGTTTACTTTTGATGATTTTTTTTTT
>MU182444.1:153760-238228 GCA_016904865.1 Pissodes strobi | reverse complement strand
TTCATTCTGTGAAAATTTCAGCTTGTAACCCCGAGGTGCCCACAGAAGTCAAGGTAAGTTATAAGTAGCACTCTACTATATATAAAAAGTAAGATCGTGACATTTTATGTTTACCTCGACTAACTGTACATAAGGTAAGCGTTCAATTTGACATTCTGGTAGTTATCTTTAGTCTTTAGTGCAGTTAAAGTCCTGTAAGCAAAGTATGCAAGATACATTTATAAGTATTTTAAAAGTACGAAAAATAATGGCGGATACCGGGAGGGAGACTTGAGACGTTACCGAGTGGCAGACCTGAACAGTATGCAAAAGATATGTGCATGATGATTGCGTTGGGCTATCAAAAAAAGGCATTGAAGATTTTATTTGTCCAAACTGTACTTGAAACACCAGATAGTAAAAAAATGATATCTGTTATTTTTAAGTTTGTTTCTACCGAATTATTTTCTTATTTCCGTATGTCAATTAGAAATAAATTTCGTTTGTGTTAATAAACTTTAAAATTATTAATAAAATGTTTTGTTTATTGTTAGCTGTTTACTGAACTACAACTTAAAAGCTTATACTCACAAATTATTAAAAGAAATATTTTTAAGTACTCGAATCGTATATGGTCAAGTCTCCTCACTAACCGGTTCATGTCTCCCAATGGTTGGGGAGACTTGATCCAAAAACACCTTGTCCTACTTTTTCTTGTAAAAAATTAACCCTACAACTTAGGACGCAGAGAAAACCATCATTTGAATTAAAAATGCCACAGCTTTTTATGAACGTCCACAGTTCTTGACTTAACCCAAAATTAAAGGTAAAATAATTTTTTCAGTGAAATGTGGTTCAACTCTCCCGCACTCCCCCTATTCTAGGGTTAAGTAAATTGTTAAATTAATTATTAAACTTGCTAAACTGTTGCTCAGTTTCCGTTTATAATTTTGTTAGTTACTATGTTATTAGTTATAAGTGATAAAAAATAAAATAAATAAATAATATGTTAAAATAAAATTGAGACCTTATTTACAATTCAGGATCTTACACGATAATATACAAATATCAAAATAGCTCTCCTAAAATTTCCTAGCTCAAAAAAATATTTTGCCAATAATAGGCAAAACAGGATTAATTAGATATGGATCTAAATGAATCAATCGAGAATATCTTGAATACCTTTCCATCTTGTAAATCACATACCGCTTTTAGTCAAACTTGGTAAAATGGTAATATATTAAAAACCAAGATATGCAATTTCAAATAATGTCAGTTTAGATCAAGTTAAGGTTTTATAAAAAGAGTTTCCTGGTGGTTCAAAAAGATTAAATTATTAACTAAAGGAAACGACAGCTTTATAAAAGACATTTAGGGTTCTCTATAGCAACTTAAGTCATATCTTTTGGGACAGATAGCTAAGAGCATCGCCGAATTAATATGAATTTCTCAATCTGAAAGCTATATTTATAAATAAGCCAGTTGTTGTTTTCCTACCCAGCGTTTGAACTGGAATGCGACCTAATTCCAACTGGGATTCTTGGCACATACTTGGATTATTAAAACATCCATGAAATTGCATAGTATCTTAAAACTTTTAAGACTTTAAAGAATTTCTCAATATAAGCATGAAACTTGCTTTAAAGAAATGTCATAACAAAGCTCCTAGAAATGTTTATCACATATTGTGATAATGGAAAATTCATAAGAAAGTAAGATATAATATTACAGCCCAATATTATTTATAAGAACTCCTATGTTATCAGGATGGCCCATTTCAAAATTACTGTTTACTATATTAACAAAAAATTATTAAAGTAACATGGCGATACGAAATAAAGTTCTGAAAATTTATTCGAATGATTTAATCATAATATGAGCTACAATTAGCTGAATCCGAGCCGTGGGCATAAGCTAGTTATAATGAGTATACTAAGTCCACTATATGAATTACCTTAACTCTCTAACATATTATATTGAGTATAGACTATTGTTTATTAATTTGTGCCATTGAATTTCCAATTTACGTGAGGATATTTATATGGGAGTTAGTACAATTTGTATTAATGCTTTACTAAAGCTAGTCATAAATTTTGCAGGTGTGTGGTGCTTATAAACCTAGCCATTTGATCTAAAATACAACTACTACATACTGCTACAGTTTAATACTCCGTACGTTTCAGAGTTATCGGCGCCCATAAATATTTTTAATAAATGAGTTCAGGAAATACTGCAAATTGGCAATTTTAGAAAACAAATTATAAAATATCTTCGTTTGGATTTTTAACACCTCGGTTTTATTTAGTAAATATTTGCGTCCTGTAATCGAAGTTCCGAATGAAATTAAATAGAATTCGTAACGAATATTGTTACCTTTATTTATTTTGAAGGAAATTGAACTGGGCTATTTTATTATTTGTCAGAAAAAATGAAAATGCCAGCTAAAATTCACAATGAACCATGGATGCAGGAAAATTTTTCATTCAAAAATCTGTTTAAAAATACAACAAAGTGGAAAAGCAAATGCGCGAGGCTCAATATATATTCAAACAAAAAAGCAGCAGTAGCAAAAAATGACAAGAAATATATAGGGAAAATTATTCTTCCGACGTCCACAAATGCACTCTTCAGATTCTTAAGAAAACAAATAATCACACTACTTGTTTTGAAATTAAAATGTCAAATCAAGTATGCTGCCAAATTGAAAGCATCTGACATCTATTCAAATAGAATCGTAAAGGAGTGTCAATTTTTTCAACGATTGGTTGGACTGATATTAACCAAATTGCTTTAAAAAATTGTGACACCATTTTAAAACAGATCTCTAGTAGTAACGACGTCACAAAATTACAAGGTGGCCACGCAAAAGAAGAAAAATCAAAATATATAAAAATAGGATACAATACACATTTAACATACTCCCACGTTAATGACGTGGGTTACGCCTATTTTGCGACTGAGAACAACTGATGTTGCTCTATGAAAGTAAAGTGTAAGGTCCCGATCATTTTCACGAAATAAATGTGTTGCATAGATGTGCAATCCTGACTTATGTTATAATCATTTCGTTCCAGAAAATAATCTAAGGAGGAGTCCAAAATACTCTTAGAAACTGCCTTTACTTTTTGATTTTTCCACATTTCATTTTTGCATTTCTGGTCAGGTGTTTTTCAAAAATGCTAAATAAAATCTTGATTTCCGTGACTAGGCCTCTTAAAGTTTAGAGCAATTTATTTTAAAACATTTTTCCAGAATTTTGGTGCGACTTTTGCTTCAAGGTGAACAAGATTAAAGCATAGTGAGATGGAGGAGAACCGTTCTAATACTCAGGTAAACACAAAATAAATAAAAAAATGGATTGAAATTGATATCTTGAGAAAACCGTAAATGAAAAAAGAGTTAAATATTTCACCTGGCTGCATTTTACCTGATTTTGGTGTAGGTTATAAAATATGAGAAATTATTATGGTTATCCAACTCAAAATTTTGAATGATAGATTGCGCTGTATTAGAAGAAGGAACTATAAATAAAGTTTGATACTATTTGTTAAGAGGTAGACGTAATTTACACTGGATTAATTTGCTTCTACGAATTTTACGATATCTATACGTAAATATATATATAAACAGCATTTTCTTGTATATATTATTTCTGAAATTTATTTTACATTAATGGAATGGACCTTAGGCATGGGTTTACATTACCGTAACTTTCATATACAGTGTGGCCCAAATTGGGTATACATGTATGGGTATCTTCTAAATTATATGAGATAGAAAAATGGTTAAATGGCGAAAGTTGTTGGCCATTCAATTCCCAATTCAACGCCATTTTGATAACGATTTTCTCTCTTTTTGTTTTTGAGATATTATGAAAAAATCAAAAAGTTGTATTTTCGAAAAAGCGCTGTACTTTTTTTATTTAAACATATTTTTAAAATCTGTAAAAACATTGTTAGGACAACTTTTTACGCTCGATGCACCCATGTAATCAGTTTTTAGTTCTGACGTTTCGGTTCTGAGGAACCATCATCAACTTCGTTTTTTCTTAGGGCGGTCATTTTGTTTTTTAGCACATTTAAAAAGAACATATTTTTTCCTTTCTTATGATGTATAACACTTTATAAAAATATTTTATTTTTATGTAAAAAAACGACAAAGTTAATTTTTAACTGAGTTGGCCATGACTGCGGAGGGCATTTGCCGTAATAAATGATAGTGTTGCTTTGGTGATTCAGCAGCATTTAAGTCATTTTACTGAAAAGTGACATTATTCAGTCAAAACTCTATTTGGTAGTTTTTGTTTAAGTTTTCATAAATTTTGATTTCTAAATATCGCCACGCGATATGCCAGTGAAGAAAAATATGCCATATTAGAATGTTATATTAAATGTAATAGAAATACAAATCTTGCCACCGCCGACTATTTGGACCTGTATCCTGAGAGGCAACAGCCAAGGCTATTCGCGAGGCTTGACCTGAACTTAAAAAATTATGGAAGCTTTGAAGTACCAACGCCAAAGAAATATCAGAAGGACAATCAAGCTCGTGACGATGACATTAAGGATATTTTAATGCGAACCCGACGACGTCGACGAGAGTACGTGCGAGGAAAATACTTATACCAAGAACTACTATCCAAACAGTCTTTAAAGAAAACAAATATCGTCCTTATAAACCTACTATTGTTCAAGTTTTAAAGGAAACAGACCCAAGGCGATTATGATTTTCAAACTGGTTTGTAAACCAATGTCAAGAAAACCCCAATTTCAGTATGAAGATTATTTGGACCGACGAAACGTTTTTCAGCAACTGCGGAGCATTCATTATGGTGAATATCCATTTTTGGGACACTAATAATCCTCACCAAGCGGCAGAACGTAGGCCACAAGTAAGATTTGGGTTTAATGTCTGGTGTGGTGTGTACGGTAAGTCTACACAGTCCGCAAAATATTTACAAAGTCAAATAGTATAATTTGTTTTTAGATAATCAACTTATAGGACCATTCATTTACAATTAAATAATGTTATATCAAACCGGGGTCCTGTAAATTGGCCAGCTAGGTCCCCGGATATTACACCCCTCGGTGTAATCTTTGGGCAAAGTTTACAGAATAAATATAAGTTGCTTCACTCACTGTCGAAACTTTAATGCATTGAGATCACAAGCGTGCGGCAGATACCTGCATATTCTGTAAACTTTGTACTTTGTACCGTCAAATACCGTGAACAACTGTGTATGCGTATGCATCGGCGGTAGCTGGGTCCTCGAGCGGGACGAGGTGGTGGGGTCTAGCTGGTTTCGCGTGGTTAGATTAGTTAGTTTGGGTATGTTAATAGTAGTAAGTTGTAAAGTAAGCAGTTATGAACAGAAACAGATACCTATATTTAGAACGATAGTTTGGAATTAATAGCAAATATTGTTTTGTACGGCAACCGCCCTCCGTAGCAACTGTTGCTAAAGCCAACTCAATATTGTTTCAATATTATTTTGTTCTTTGGTCACATGGCTTCCCAATGCTTCTATAATTTCATAGGTTCATAACAGACTTGTCTTAAGTCTTGAGTGTTGACTGTCAGGATTGAGTTCCAAATAACTGGCGGTGCTACACTTGTATTCCTATTGCATTTAGTATAACATTCTTAACATAATGATATTTTTTTAATGATGTTTGGCACGGCAGCTAATATTAAACTTACCTTTTAACAAATATTAATAAAAACAAAAATTACTAAAAATGAAAAGTTAAATTCGATGTTTGTCTGATCAATGTTTCGTATATTTTTCAGTAAAATAACTATGAAACACTAGCGATATTTGTTTTGTACCGCAAATGGCCTCCGCAGTCATGGCCAACCCAGCTAAAAATTAAATTTGTCGTTTTCTGATATAAAATTAAAATATTTTTATGAAGTGTTATACATCACAAGAAAGGGAAAAAAAAGTTCTTTTTAAATGTGCTAAAAAACAAAATGGCCGCCATAAGAAAAAAAGAAGTTAATGCTGGTTTCTCATAACCAAAACGTCAGAACTAAAAACTGAATACATGGGTGGATCGAGCATAAAAAGTTGTCCTAACAATGTTTTTACAGATTTTAAAAATATCTTTAAATAAAAAAAATACAGCGCTTTTTCGAAAATACAACTTTTTGATTTTTTCAAAATATCTCAAAAACGAAAAAAGATCAAATCGTTATCAAAACGGCATTGAATTGGGAACTGAATATCCTAAAACTTTCCCCATTTAACCGATTTTCTATCTCTTATAGTTTCCAAGATACCCATACATGTATACCCAATTTGGGCCACACTGTATAATACTTGTAAGAATTTAAATTTCTTCATGTGTAGATATAGATATAGATATTTTTTATTTAACCCATGTAAAAAATTAAAACATAGCTACGTTGACTAAAATCATTTTAAACAGTACATTAAAACATGCTAAAATCTAAGAACTTACTTAGAACCATTGAAATAGGTACAGAAATAAAATTTAAAGACTAAGCACGGTCTTATTTGCGCTTTGCAGAGCAGCAAGAGCAACTGCTGCGGTGTATACAATTTTTGTTGCGAAATAACGCACCAAGCTTCTGGGAGGCTGATTTTGGAATGTTAATAACTTGGTCGTGCCAGCACATATTTCTGTTGACCGAGACACCCAGCAATAAGATTGACGAGGATGAAGGAATGGTCGATCCTGCCATAATGATATCAGGGCCCGCCGTATTGGCCTTCTTGGTAAACGTGGCTGCTTAGGTCTTTGCTGCATTGAACCGGACCAAATTTCTGTCGCCCCAAGTTTGAACTTTCTCCAGGTCTTGATTAATTGCTGCAATCTGCTCCTGTCTGCGGTGATAAGTCTCAGTCGCTGGTAAAGGTTTTTCTGATCTAAATTGGAAGACAAGGGTACTGTCATCTGCAAAACTGTAAACAGGATTATTCGTTTCGGTCAGCAGGTCATTAATATAGATGAGGAACAGGGTTGGTGAAAGTATTGCGCCCTGAGGCACGCTCGCGTTAATGGTAAATGTGTCTGAGATGTGTCCATCAACTGCAACGTGCAGAAATTGGTGCTTAAGGAAACTGACAAGCCAGCTGCAGAGAGAGACCTGCAGTCCGAAGGACGGCAGTTTGTTGAGCAGTACGTCATGCCAAACTCTATCGAATGCTTTCGAAATATTCAACGCAATCGTTCGGGACTTTCCGTAGTTCTCAATTGCCCTACTCCATATATGAGTGACATGGGGTTATATATCTCCTGTCGATCTCTCTCTGCGAAATCCGTATTAATTATGGCTGATTGACTACACGTTCCATGACTTTGGAGATTATTGGAAGCAAGGCAATTGGGCGATAGTTTGAGGGCGTGGTTTTCTTGCCTTTTTGGAACAGGTTGCACTTGAGGGACTTTCCAAGAAGGTGGGTAAATCCCTTTTCTGTAAGATAGAGAAAAAAGCCTGGAAAAAAACGGGTGTTAGTTCGTTGACGCAGTTATTTAACACGATGGCGCAGGTATTCCGTCCGGTCCTGATGCCCTTTGCGTATCTAGATCTTACAATCACCTTTGGTGATTTTAGATAAAGAGAGCTATACGGAAACCGCATGAATAGGACAAATGTTCTATTTTACTTAACTGTCTCTTCATGGTTTGTCTCTGGCCATATATCGACTTTGGGCGGCAGCCTAACGCGAGGTATGCCTTGCGAAATGGATACTAGCCTCGCACCCGAAGACGCCTCGCCCCAAGGTGAGCTAACAACAGTCGGTTGATGGTCATGTTCAAAGTTGCCTCGCGACTATATGCTCGCTCTGTTTGTACCATATATTTAACTGATTTATATAAAGAACATCATTCGCTGTGGGATCCAAAACATAAACATTATTACAAAAATACTATCAGAGAAGATGACTAGAAAGAAATAAGTTTAAGGTTGGAGATTCTTGTAGATAAGCTAAAAACTAAAATGAAGCTATTGATGGAGACATATAGAAGAGAAAGATCAAGGGAAATATAAAGTCATATTACAGGAGCAGATATGTATTTTGACTAATTAGACATATATTGAACGCCACAAGAAATGAGCCACCCCAAATTTGGTTAAAATTTAAATTCGTACAATTTTTGAACGGACCAAAATTTTTCAATTGCAGGAATGATATTCATTGACATTTGCACTGGAATGTTATTTACCGAACGTGCTAATATATGGCACTATGATTTACTTTTATGAAATATATTTATACATATTATTTATTTTTCGCGAGGATCTGAATCATAACAAATGCGATATACCATTAACAATACATCTTTACCTTGGTGCCATCATCAAAGAATGTAAAAGAATGGGTGAACTAAATTGGTCTATTTTTACCAATGACATATATATGGTGTAAAATCATTGATTTTTATCGAAATTTTCGCATTCGGAATCCGTTTTATGCAGAACTAAAAAAATCTGGCAAATTATTAAAAATCCTTTCGTTCCAACAATTTAGATATCATGATCTACAACTTGTACATCTTATTTTTCCGATATTATTTTGATGTGATTGTCTTTGAAAATACCGTATACGTATATGTTGGTCTGGCTGCCTGACAGTGCAAATTTTTGCATTCGGAATTTGTTTTATGCAGGACTAAAAAAATCGGCCCAATTAATATAAATCCTTTCGTACCAATAATCTAAATATCAATATCTACAACTTGTACATCTTATTTTTCCGATATTTGATGTGATTATCTTTGAAAATACTGTATACGTATGTGTTGGTCTGGCTGCCTAACAGTGCAAATTTTTGCATTCGGAATCCGTTTTATGCAGAACTAAAAGAATCCGGCAAATTAAAGTGTGGCAAGTATAACTGGAACAGCGGAAAGAATGCGGACAAAAAATTGGCGATGTTGTCGAGTAGTTTTTTGAAATTAATATTTATACCTATTATTTAGATAAACACATAATTTAATATACTCATTAACTCATTGAAAATAAAAAGTAATATCCAAACTGGAACTTTACTATTACTTCAACTTTAATTCATAATCTATTTTACACATTATCAATTTAAATAAATTTGCGACATTTATATCTATTTGCTCGATACACCCGGCAACAGGTGCGTCAAGTTCCCCTCGTCCTTGTGACAAAGTGCATCAAGGCGATTGGTTGCCAGCCATTTTTCCTCTCTTCACTCCTCAAGCGTCGCTGTTCCAAATAAGTTTGCCAAACTTTATTATAAATCCTTTCGTACCACTAATATAAATATCAATATCTACAATTTGTACATCTTATTTTTCCGATATTTGAAGTGATTATCTTTGAAAATACCGTATACGTATATGGAAATCGCGTATGTGTTGGTCTGGCTGCCTAACAATGCAAAATATTCCTTTGTAAAAGAAAAACGAAAACAAACATGTAAATCCAAAATAGAAAATTTTTAAAGATTAGTTCAAAGATTATTGGTACCAAATTTGAGTCAATTTTGATGTGCAGTTATATTTTTCTGCGATTCCGGCAATTTGATTGGTTGTTTGCCCTCCCTTAAATAAATTTCTTATCCTTGAAGTAACCTATCAGCGACATAGTTTTGTTCTGGTGATTCTGTATTTACATATACAGAAGGATACATAAGTCAGAATTATTTTAGGATAGTTTGATTCGTTCCACGTAATTATTCAAGACGATCTTGAACACAAAACTTAGCTGCTTTTGTAACCGCATATATTATGATCTACAGACTGATATCTTAATCACTTTGATATATTTAGTAATCTTAAAGATACAAGGATTTTAAACTCGTAACTGGTGAAGTTGGGTACTAGATACCCAGACGAAATTTTAGTATGTCACTGGCAACAACCAGTGACCCCGAAGACACAGCTTACTCAAGTACCTTTAAGCAAAGCTTACTAAAAAAATTTTTTTATATTATTATATATTTTCTTATATTATATTTTATTTAGTAAATTAAGTCGTGTCACCGCCTGTCGGCTCGGAGTGCGTGCGTTCCGCTTACAGAGTTGTGTATGATTTTATTGATGAATTTCAGAACCTCTGTGTATTTTTAACCTTACCTCACCAGTTATGTAACAATGCGCTGTTTTTTTTCTATTTTCAATTTTTACTTACTATGGCATCTAAAAAGCTTTGTATGAAATAAACTAAAGCTGGTTTTAGCAAGTGGACCAAGTCTGTTTTTGATGAAATCGATTGTGAGTATAGTGACGTTGCGGAAACGTCACAGGCCCAAGTTTTCAAAGTAATCATGGGAATGCTTCGGAACAAGAAGCATCTGACAATTAAGACGAGCTTAGCTGTATTCCTGGTACCTCAAATCACCCTTCATCTGTAGTATCAAGTTTTCTGAAATTACCAGACTACGAAACAGATAGCCCATATTCATCAGACGTCAACAAACCTCTTGCCATAAAGCAGAAACGTCTACGAAATCCATTCAAATACCATGGCAAAAATAGTTTCGTATGTGCGAAACAAGCACCCACTTACAACACTGCGTAATATTATCATCCATCTTCCAGGAAGAATTGGCCTCGCAAGAGACTTTGGTTCGATTTGAAGGCCCCAGTATCGGTGGGAACTTCTGTTTAGTGAGAATATTTTGAACGGAATCATACGACAAACCAATAAAAAATTTATTATAATTAGACAAACTTTGTCCGCTGATACTCGTACTGGCTACAGAGACACTGACTTGATCGAGTCCAAAGCATTTTGGGAATCCTCATGTTCACGGTCATCTTTAAATCAAATGATGAAGATCTGGAAGGTATGTTTGCCATTGACCGGACTGGACGAGTTATTTTTCGTTGTACGATTTCTTTTAAAAAATTCTATGTTCTACTATTAAACGTACGTTTTGATGATGCTTTATATAGCGAGGAGAGAAAAAAGAATGACGCAACGGCTAACATACCATGGATATTCCATAAGGTCCTGGAAAACTGTCGCAATTGCTACCAAATTGGAGAGTCTCTGCATTGATGAAATGCTAGATGGATTCCGCGCTCCATGCCGGTTTAGGATGTATATTTCGATTAAACCGAGAAAATATGGAATTATAATAATGGTACTGACAGTTGCAAAAACAGACTATTTACTGAATGCTTGCATCTATTCCGGAAAGGATAGTGATGGCAGAAAACTCACCGATGAGGAGCGGAATTTATCCGAGCCAACACAGGCAGTACTGCAACTAACTAAACCGATTGTCGACACTAACCGGACTAACTTTCCTCTATAGATCTTGTTCAGAAACTAAACAAAAGAGACTTGACTTATGTAGAAACTCTGCGTAAAATAAAAGAGAAATTCCAAATTAGTTTCTACCTGCTAAACAAGAAGAGTAAGGTTGTCCTGTTTGTATCAACAATGCACCACATTCAAGCAACCAAAATAAAATGCTTGCCAAAGAACCTGTTTCCCCTTATCTGAATCCTAGACATCTAAACAAACGTCTGCCCCGTGAATTACGATTCAACATTAGTAGAATATTGCAAAAACCACTGCCACAAGAAGTCAGACAGGAAGTAGATAAACAAGTAGGAGGAGCCCACCCGGCTCTACAAGGTGCCGATTTGCGGAAGTTGCACAGTTCCCATGTCCGCGAATGCATTGCATGAAACCCGACGACACCAAATGAAGCTGCATTTACATTCAATTTGAAGTCCAAGTCAAAGTGCAATTCGCAAATATGTCATTTACATTGAACGAATTTTTATGTTAGGTAACTATACGTATGGAATGTTTTATTTTGTGTGTTGTAAATTGCCAGATAATTACAAATCATTTTAAGAACAATTCCTCGTTGAAATCGTTTTTTTCAATTACAGTGCCTTAAAAAAAATCATTTTTATCAAAGTGGGGCCTTGAAAGTCCATTTTACATGTGTCTGAATTGTTTGATACAAATGTTGATTTATTCTAACACAAAATTGAAATTTACCCAATCCATAGATAAATTAGACCTAACCTAAACAAAGCAACATTACGAATATTAAGATAAACAAAAATAATCTAACCTACAAATTTATTTTCTGCTTGCGTTTGGCAAGCAGCTTAACAAAATTCAAAGTGCACTTCAAAGTCAACTTCGAATTTTGTCCAATGTAAATGCTACGTGCTGTCACCATATGACAAGCAGGCAAATTTCAGCTTAAATTTGACTTCAAATTGAATGTAAATGCAGCTTAAGTCATAAAAAATTCACCTCACCTGTTACGGATTAAAAAAAGGACTGCATTTTAACTTTATATTTTATCTTATTTATTTAGTTTTAAATAAAGATATATTTTATGCAAGTAAATAATCTCAATATTTGTGCATTTTTCAGAAAAGGACAGTGTTAAAATAATTCTCTTTCGATAGTTAAATTTTTGTATCGGACTGGGACAAACCTACCCAGACCGTAGCCACTGATGTGGATACTTGATTTAGTAAGTTTACTTTCATTCGATAATTATCTTGCCATGGTATTGCACCATTTGTGCGAAAGGGCGTCGCCAAATAAAAATATATATTTCTAACATCGTGTGCTGTTCTGAGAGAGGAATAGCTATAGGCAATAACGCTGTTCTCTCCTCGTCATTTCTCTATCTACCCTCTCTATATTCTCCATCTTTATGAGTATCAAAGGTTTCAAGTGGTGTATATATATTGCCGTGAAGTGGAGCGTTTGCGTAAAAAGTTGTACAAAAATATAGTTGCTAAAACAATCCTCTCCCGATTCCAACAAAATTGGTTTCCTAAAGACACGAAAGACACTACTCAATATCCCGACGCGTTCTCCACAACCCTGCGAGCTCTACAAAAATAGTAATTGAAGATTCTTTCAATTGGGCCCTTTTATGGATTATGTTCGAAGGATTTCATAGTATAGTGGTTCACTGCAAATGCTTTATCAGCTAATATTATATATAGTTCGTCGATTAAATATGGAGTTTGCAAAGCACATTGTGGTGGGATGTTTAGCGAGTTATTTTCCAATTTTCATTACAAAGTCGCATATTTGAAAATTCCATCATCGGTTATGCGTCCTTGACAGCCTACACCGACGTACAAGATGTTGTAATCTGAATCAGCTAATGCAAATAGCACTATGCTAAAAGAGTTTTTGTAATTGCAATAATCAGTGCCGCTCTTCATAATGTGTTTGCCTTCCATAGCTACGATAGCTTTTAACTTTTGCGAAATTGTAAAGTTCAATGAAAGAATAAAAAATAGCAATTAGAATTCAGCTATTCATAATTTAAGCAATTTTCAAAAAAATAATGATTTGTAATAGATGTTTGCACAGCAGCAATCTCAAGTTTAATACCTGCAAAATAGAGGAATTTTAGCTGAAACGTTTACAGAAATTCCCACTGCAGGCTCCCGTGAGCTTCAAAAAAATCAGACACATTTAATAAAAATGCTGAAGACTGCAGTTACAAAAAAAAGGCATACAGCAAAAAATGCCACCACCGGTAAAATCCTAGGCTGGAGAAAGCTTTTACCCTTTTACGAAATCATGCATATGATATCAAGGATCCCTATTTCACACATCGTCAACATATCGACTTGTGAACTAAAGATAGGTGATTCACGAACACTTGCTGGCGAAAAACAGGCTATTAATAACTACTCTTTGATGCTGATATAAAAAGGCTGCCCTTTCCGAATTATGGATATTATCCTCATGTGTCCCCAGCATATACAAACCTCTCTGTAGGATCTTCTACATAATATGTATCAGATCCAATGCCATTTCTGTCACCTGCCTTACTTCAACCTTCAATGGATGCGCAAATACACCTTACCTAATACCAATAGAGGAAAATGAAAGCCAGTGTAGAGGATCTACTAATATTGCTGATCTTTTACAACTTGTATAAGGAAATAATAAATAAAGTAACTTGCCAAAGAACCTGTTATTATTTATTTTTATTCACTTATCTTTACGTATTCTAAACGAATCTCTATTATTGCATTGCACACATCTGACTTAATTGTCGGAATGGACTGCCTTGACACACCGAAAAGATATAGTAAAGGAATCTGTTGTAGTCAGAAATCTTAATGTAAACGCCAATGTTTCCTTAACAGTTCTCTCATATGTATATCCATTTTCTCCACTTTAGGACTAATTAAGGTAACTAAGTATTTGAAGTCGTCCAATGGCATGCGCGTAATATTTTTGACGGTATGTTCAACTGTTTCAAATGCCATTTATTGCAATAGTCTATTCTCGCACTGATCAATGAACGTGGCTTTCATCGTTATTTCTTCCTATTTGCTAAAAGTCGATGTAGCCGCAATAAAATTAAATGCTGCAACAGCAGTACGTGATAAAACAGGTGCCACGGTTACCTCGCACTGACTGATAGCTTGCTCTGCCACAGTTTATACCTTACCCGAATCAGATGTACAACTGTGAGCCGGCACCTTTGATGTTATTGAAGCCAAATTCTATTTTTTCATGTATTCTCATATTTCGAGCATGCGCATTATTAGTTGGAAACGTCAAAATTATACGGCCAGCTGGGCCGTGGATAGAGGCGAACTAGGATCCAATCATAGGCATATAACTAAGTCTATGGTTCTAATACACAAAATTCGCGAAAGCAGTCCACAAAAAGCACTACAAACAAAGCCGACTCTAGAACAAACAAGATGGTAGTTTTCACTTTTCGGTTCCTTTTCAATCAACATACTTTTCCTGTCGCCGCGCAGAAAATCTATAATCGAGATCTCATCTGAATACAAGCACAATACAAGCCTGTTGCGTGCCTCGTGTTGCGGTTAATTCTCGCCAACACTATCTCTATCTCTTTCTCTTTACAGGCGGTATCTTATTGAAAAGAGACATACATATATTATTATGCCGAACTGATGTTTTATTTATAAAGACAGCGTTCACCCATTGAGCGCAGGTGCAAGATAAGAACTCCCAGCTCCTCTATTGGTTGAAGCGCTTGGCTTCAAAACACGTGGAGAGTGGTTTAACTGATTCGGGTACGGTATAAACTGTGGCTCTGCTTCGCGATTAGCAGCTAGGTCGCGCCGGTCTACAATCGTTCCCGATGACGAAATGCTGCGTGCGACGCGACGTTGTGAGAATTACCCATGTCGATGACGTGGCGGTTCAGCAAAGTTTTTCCAAGCGGTGTAGTGCATAGTGGTGTAATCGACAGAGTCTATGCCCGTCATGCGGGCGGCTAGGGTTCGACTCCCGTTGATTGCAAGATATTTTTTTCTTCGTAAAAAGTTTTATTTCTTGATTTTGGGCATGCCTTGGGTTAGTTTTCGTTAGTTCCTGTTTGTTCAGCCCTTGTAACGAGCGAAGCGAGCGGAGGGCCACGCGTGAGTGTAATAACTGTAATATCATACTTCTGACACAATAGCGTCGGGAATGCTTTTAGACCGGCCCGACCTAGCGACTAGTGCTTCGCGTGCTTGCCTCAGTTCTCTCATGAGGGAATTACCAATTGATGCGACCTTGCAAGGCTGCCGCGCAAAGTCGATGCGACAATAGAGCAGAAACTCTTACTCTTATTGTTAATCTAGTAGTGGATTCTGAGAAACATTTAGGGTTACTGATGCAATTGAGCCCGCAGCAAATCTAATATGAAACTGGGTGGTTCGACACGTAGCAATATCGACAGACGAAGAATGGATGAAAAAAATCGCGAGTCGACTCCACGTCAAGATTATTTTCGCTATAGGAGATGACGATCACCAATATGGAATAACTATAACAAGAGAGTTCAGGCAAACTGAACGAATATAGCATAGAATCAAGAAAAATAATTTAGACTACGGGAGGACTATATTCAGAGGTGTATGAAAATGCGCCGATTGACGATAATGGCGGTGAAGATTATGCTGTTAAAGCCAACATCATCAAGCTAGAAATCTAGATCTGAACAATCGCGTTAACAAAGGATTTCTCTAGAAAAATCTCCCCATCTTATACTCTATCTATACTTACACCTCTTTCTTTCACATAACTCGTGAGATATGCCCAATAGCCAAGAAAGAAAGTTATATTATCCATTATTTCAATTCTATAAATCCACTACTGCCGATGTATGAAGCTGGACACTTGCATAGTTATCTAGAACTCAAAGAGCCCACGATTAATTTAAAGTAAATTTATAAACCACAAGAGAAACAAAGATAAGAACTAACAAAATTAATCTGAGTTATTGACAGAGCAACTAAATGATAAATTGAAAATGGGATGTACAAAATTATCGTTAGAATTGAGAACTTAGAAACAAACATCGAAAGGCCAAGAAACGATTGCTCTTCATTTGATAACTTTGTGTTTGTTGCCGCGGAACCACGAAAAAAATCGCTAGCAGAGCAATCCCAGCGATTCCGTTCCGATCCTATCCGCGCTCTTCCGATCCGCGTTAGTGTGCGGACCCTAACTTATTTACATGCTTTATAAAATTTCCGTTCCGTTCCATTCCATTCCGATCCATTCCGATCCATTCCTTTCCGCGATAATGTGCGGGCTACTTAAACGGAACGGCGCGTGACGGGTGTACTATGTAAAGAGTAGCCGAGATGGCAAATGTCTGCGTCCAGTAGTGGACTGAAATATATGGAACAAACCTTAAGTGATCTGTTTATTGAGGTTCTATAAAACCGTTTAAGGATACAAAGGTGTAAACACACACAAATTCTCCAGTAAATAATAAATTGAATAGATGCGACGACATTTAATAGCCTTAATGCATGGCTTTCTTAGTTACCGAAACACTAGGAGAACTTGAAATAACCGAAACAAGTTTGAACTAAAATAATTTCAAAATGCCAAAAAAAAACAGAAAAACCTGATATCTACCCAAAATGGGACATGATTTAAGTTCAAGGACCATCGTACTAAATCAAAATGAAATTTACCAGAAGACCGATAGGATAAATAATATCGCTACAATTATTGTATATCGGTTAATATGAATTTACCTCTAAAAAACTGAAATGCGATTTATTTATGCCAGCTGCAGAAATATTCGAGTAATCGCAGCAGGGCCACTGAAAGCTAAACGTTTGAAATTAATTTGATTTAAAAAATAGCGAATGTCTGACAAGATATACAACAAAAATGCTACCACTAATTAATACCATTTTAAATATACACTGGCATTTAAAATGTTAATTCAAATATAATAACAAGTATGGAAAAAGCAGGGAACGAAAAATGAAAACACTATTTATTTGAATTTTATGTGGTATTAATTAATAGATGTAGTTTTATTTTAGCGGTGAAGTCCTAAATTATAATTTAAATTTATAATTGCAATTAGAGAGAAGTCAAATGAACTAATAAAGCTTCTATTTACGTATTTCTTACAGGTATTACATAATAACCAATAATTAATAATTTTCAACTAATTCAGAGTGTTTCCAAAGTGTCTCACGAAGCTTGGCCTGGTGATTTAATATGAGAGATTAATGGTATTTAGTAAATCTTCTAAAAAAAAACCGAAAGGTATTTTTTTATATCCATGTTGCATTTAGTTTTTTTGAATTGGAATTTCAGTAAACTCGACTTTTGCCGAAGCGATTAGGTGTAGTGATTTAATTAAAGAGTACCTTCCTCAAAGCATTTTTATTATCTTTAAAAGAATTTGCCAATTTTTGCATTATGTGCTAGAAAAAAGAGTTATGGCAATAATAAGTTTTTACTTCTAGATAAAGTGTTCTTTTTTATTAGGCTGGTAGAGTTTGATCAGCTTATTTTATGTGCTAAATATTAGCGTAATTGGTGTAGGATTGGACTAGTTATGTCAATCACCTCCTTTAGTTTCGGGATGCATTTTAAAAATACCCTGAACAATTTAAAATAATATATGTTCATAAAAAATATTGGAAATTATATATTCGTTTGCAAAACTGTACATAACGTCTCTTGTGTCTAGATAAAAATAGGTAAACCCGGTTAAATTTTCCATCTCTCAAGAATACAATTTAGGCCACTCTTAATCTTATTCCAACAAACATTCAAATGATATAGGAACGTAGGAATTTAACATCATGTTAAAGGGAACTGTTGTATGCATCTTTTCAAATGAAAAAGTTTTAAGGTATTCTCGTTTTCATTTACTTCTCTATTTCTCATAAACAGTCTAGAAGACTCTGTTAGAATCCTCTTTTCGATTCATTTTCTTTCAAACTTGCTGTATACCACCTTATTGCTGGTTTGTTCCGCAGGATATCGTGTAATAGGATTCCTGCTCTGATTTTATCCGTTTCCAAGAAATGAACAGTTTTTCATCGTCTCTTCTTTTCAGACAATAATTGCTATGTCTGTTACTTCTTAAACTGTAATCGATTTTGGTTTCTTGTTCTCCCATAGTTAGAAACGCACGCTCCTCTCTGAATATTCGTATGATCCAGCATTTTTTATTTTATTAATATGCTCTGCTAATTCGACTAATCTGGTTCCTGTGTCATTGCTCAGGTCATGAATACTGCGCTTTTTTGTGATTAGCCTGGATGCTTTTTCTTTGCCAACTTTTGCATTAAAATTTCCTAGCATAATCTACATGTCTTAAGTTTCTATGTCCGTTCTTTCATCTGATCGTAAAAAATGCATTATTTATTCCTAGTCTAATGTAGCATAGTCAATTAGTCGTGCGCTAATTGCTTTAAAAGGGATGACACTTCTATCCTCTCGTTCACTATAAAATCAGATTCAAATTGGCGTTTACCGATTTATATTGTCTCCTTTCCTGCCAACCTGATCACCTGCGCAACTATTATGTCCATGGTTCTGTATTTATTCTTCCTAACTAGCAAAGTACCGTCTACTGGTCCATAGTTTTAATAGATTTCAACTGTACTGTTGCAATGATGTCAACAAATATATTATATTTAATGGTAGCTAATAATTTTCACATTACTTGTTCAGGTCAAGGTATAGCACACCTCGACCCTCGAAAGGAATTTAAAGAATGCATAGAAAATTTTGATGTGATGTTGTAGTTGAGTTAAAATTCAAAGTTCTTTGCACCTAGAAGGATTCGAATTAATTCAATAACTAAAACAGCATGATCTAATTATAACATGCTCGCCTAATTTTATTTAATCAATACATAATAATAGCAAAAGCGGGCGAAACCCCTTTTTTGACAATATCCGCATATAGGTAATAGTTTATTTTCATCTAATTTATTTTTGTCCGGCAACTCGGAAAACCAGCGATAGCTCTAGTCTGACAACAAGAGGATATTCTGCACGTTTTTATCAACACCATGACGGAAAGTATGAAGAAATATTCAAATAAATTCATGACAATTTCTTATAATAATTTAATATAGTTCTGATACGGTATTACGATTTGTTCATTTGATATTTTTAAACAGCAATACAAAAAAACTGTATAATTTTAAATTCTTAGGCTTATGGAATTCCGCTCTTGAAAACGTCTGGATATCATTCACCACTTTTTATAGTTTTTAATTGCACGGAGATGCTCTTTTGCCCACTTGTTCTTCATAGGGAAAAGTTTAATTAAGTTTTGGTGCACCTATAGTAAGGTATATAAAGGTACCTAATCGATATTGCAAAATACTAAGCAATAGACACTTCCTGGAAGTTATCACCAAAGCTGTTTAATAATAGAATAGTATTCTAATTGAACAAAAATATCAAATATTGTTTCTCTAGTCAATGAATTATACTCATCTGATATGTTAGCATTTCCAATATGAGACGTAGGTTTCTTTTTCAACCATGAAATATATTTTCTGACATGTTTTTCTGAAAAATTAGCTCCGTGTAATCCGTGGCCTCTGCTACTAATCAGCGATTCAAATACAAACCTTTATTTAATTTCACTCAAAACATGCTTCGTGCAAATAAATAAAGAAAATTACGTGAGATTGCTGCTTCTCATAAAGTAATTAAATATTAGCGATAGCTTAAGATTGATCATTAATAGACCAGTAGCAGTTACAGTTTTGACACAAACATTACTGAATATTAACTGATTCACCAACATAGCAAAATATCCCATCATTACAAAACTAACGCCAGATTGCAATCAAATTCATGGGGATCCTGAGAACCTTTAGCCTAGAATTGTATTTAGCTGATGAAACATCCATCCAGAATCAAAAATGTCAAACAAGAAAATTTCGAGCCGTTTACTAAAATGAAATATTGAAGCAATTATAAAGAAATTACTCTAATTAGTTACCATGCTGCGAGAGAAAGGATACAATCAACTATTATACAGGATATCCAAATTACATGACAATATTCAAGAAATCCTGGAAGGAACCCTCAGAAACTCTATTTTGCTTCATCAAGCCAACGTTTCTCTCAAATATGCTGTTACCATAACTACGATTTATATCATGTAGAGTATGAAGTATTAGAGTAACAGTCTTATTCCCACTACTTAAATCGATTTGGGTGAATGCCTAAGAGCATTTTGTCTAAAATTTAGCTTGTTGGCGACAGAGGGCATTTACACTGGGCTCCAAACTCCAGAATCAAGAAGATGATAGATAGGTCGGTTTCGTGTCATTAACACAAATGGAATGATGATGCATTCATGAGGCAGTTTTTCTAATTGAGTGATATATTATTCAAAGCTATGATTTACTAAAAAATTACACCTGATGCTTTTCAAGAGAGCATGCCAAGAGAACCCAGGAACGCTATTTTGTTTCTACCTCTGAGATAATATACTGTTGCCATAACCATCATTATTCCCCTATTTTATATCCGTATGACCAAATGTTAATCCTAAGATTCTTTGAAAATAAATAATCCATCACCGCTTACGTTTCGGGTACTGTCAATTGAATTGGTGATATCATTATGCAGTTCTGATTGATCTTCTTTCATGAGAAGAAACGATTACGTTAGAAGCAATGAACGCACAGAATTCGCAAATCGTGATCTGGTTGAAGAAACCCTTCGAGGAATACTTAAGAAGGCCGTTTTGTTTCAGTAAACCAACATTTACCCTACTAGAGTGCTGTTGTCATACCTGTCATTCGCACCAAGAAAGGAATCAATTAATGGAACAACCATTACTATTACATTAGATTAAAAGTGATACCTATTACCTAAAATTACTCCAACTTGTTTGTTTGAACTGATAATGATATCATGCCAGAGTTCACGAAATGATAATTAATTGTCTAAAATTTTATCTGTTGGCGAATCAGGGAAATTTTACTGGGCTCCATAGTCAAGAAGGCGATACATTATGTCGGCTTCGTCTCATTACCACAAAGGGAAAGATGAGCATTCATGATGCAGTTCTTCTAACTGAGCAATATATTATTAAAAGTTATGATTTACTAAATAATTAAACCTGATGCTTTTCAAGACAACAGGACAGGAAAACTCAGGAACCCTATTTTGTTTCTACCTCTCAGATAATATACTGTTGTCAGAATCATCATTATTCCCCTATTTTATATCCGTATGACTAAATGTTAATCCTAAGAATCTTTGAAAAAAAATTATTCATCACCCCTTACATATCGGGTACTGTCAATTGAATTGGTGATACCATTGTGCAGTTCCAATTGATTTTCTTTTATGAGAAAAACCGAACGTTGAAAGGCAATAATCATGTATAATTCGCAAATCGTGATCTCGTTGAAGAAAGCCTTTGAGAAGTGCTTAAGATGGCCGTTTTGTTTCAGTAAGCCAACATTTACCCTCCCAAAGGGCTGTTGTCATAACTGTTATTCATACCAGGAAAGGAATCAAGTAGTGGAACAACCATCACGATTAGACTTCAAGTAATACCTATTTTCTAAAATTACTCCGACCAGCGTTCACTAAATGATCATTAATAGACAAGTTATAGTTTTAGCACAAATATTACTATTTATTTTTCATCAGCAGCATGGTAAAATATCCCATGGGTCCAAAGCAAACGGCAGATTTGAATCAAACTTGAGTGTCCAAATCGGGCCCCTAAGGAGCTTTAGACTAGAATTGTAGTTAGCTGATGAGACATGGATGCAGCAATTTGCTCCAGAATCAAAAAGGCAAAACAAGAAAATTTCGAGTCATTTGAACAGTTATGAAGAAATTACTTTAATTAGTTGTCATACAGCGGGAGAAACGATTACAAGCAACTATTACACATAATATCCAAAGTACATGATAATATTCAAGAAAACCTGGAAGGAACCCTTAGAAACTGTATTTTGCTGATTTTATTTCAGATAGTTTGAGGTATAGGCGTAACAGTCCTATTCCCACGTCTTGAATCCATTTAGGTGAATGCCTAAAGGCATTTTGGCTAAAATTTTATCTCTTGGCAAATCAGGGAAATTTCACTGTGCTCCAGAGTCAAGTATCGCCTTACATATGTCGGTTTCGTCTCATTATCACAAATGGAAAGATGATGCATTTATGATGCAGTTCTTCTAATTGAGTAATATATTATTAAAAGCTATGCTTTACTAAATAATTAAACATGACGCTTTTCAAGGCATTATGCCAGGAAAACTCAGGAACGCTATCTTCTTTCTACCTCTCAAATAATATTATACTGTTGCCATAACCATCATTATTTCCGTATTTTATATCCGTAAGACCAAATGTTAATCCTAAGAATCTTTGAAAAGAAATTATCCATCACCGTTTACATTTCCAATACTAAGTCAATTGAATTGGTGATACCATTGTGCAGTTCTAATTGATTTCCTTTCATGATAAGAAACGATTATGTTACAAGCAATGATCATGCAAAATCTTCAAGGAATAGGTACTTAAAAAGATCGTTTTGTTTCAGTAAATCGGCATTCACCCTCTGAAAGTATTATTGTCATAACTATCATTTACATCAAGAAGGTATTCAAGTAATGGAACAACCATCATGATGAGACTTCAAGTAATACCAATTGCATAAAATTGTTCCCACTCGTTTTTTGAACTGATAATAATGCCATAATGTCATGCCAGCGCTCACTAAATGAAAATTTTTATAAAAGTAAGAGAGAGCTAAACACATAATTTTGAAGCCCTTAATAACTATAATGAAAACTAGAATTATTTAGCGTTTATTTAATGTTTTTCTATCTTATGTTAAGGTCTAGCAAAATACTGTTAGGTATAAGTTGCTACAATGTATTTAAAGCATTCAAATTAAACGTCTTATCGGCTTTCTGTCAGCTATCTAACGCATTAAAATTATTTTATTGTTTATATAAATATTAAAAACTCAGTTTTGATCAACATAAATCAATGTAGGTAATTATTACCTGTTTTATCTAAATTAGTTTGCGTAGCATAGTTAGATAAATACTTACCTTTTGTTGAATACAACATAGGGCATGGAGCGAATAAAATCACCAACTCACACGTGGCACTATAAAAAAGTTATTTTGAATTAAAAGGTCACTATCCAATACAGTTTTAAAACTAGCGAAATCACGACTGGAAGTTTGCGTAAAGTTACCCCGGTTAGCGTACGTTCGATTCCGGTTCATATGGCGCGTGTCGAGCGAGGACTGTGGCGACGCCGACACAACGCTTACCCTCTTTTGGACGCGGAGGAGCGTCCGTCTAGTCATGCACCCTCAGTCAGTGGCGTCGGAAAATCTAATTTGCTGTACTTAATTATATCCTTCGCAGGAACATGTAAGGTGATTGTTCCAGGTGAAAGGTACATCCCAAGAGTTCTAGACTAGATTTATATGTTTCTTATTTGACTTTTGGTAAGATGGTATATCTTGGGTGATGAATAAAAAATAAAAAAGAATATTTAATTGACAGACATCTTCATTTGGTTTAAAATCGTATGGTTCCTAAAGTAAATGCATTCCGAAAGCAACTAATTTTTTATTTGAAGCTAAGGCTGTGATTTTAGGCTTCCGGTGTGACGATAAAAAGGTAAAAAAGACTTATTTCTAAAGGTGTGTATCCACCAAGACAGACTAACGTGGCATCACGGCGACTACAACCAAGGAAAAAGCAAACATGCTTGCCAAAATGTTTTCATTGCACTCTACCATAGACGTCCCCCAAGGCAAGGCTCTCCCTACCATATCGTACATCGTACATCAACACTACCACGGCAGAAGTCAAGTTTCATCACCGTAATATTCGTAAAATCCTTAAAGAACTAGATACGCAAAAGGCATAAGGACCGGACGAAATACCTGCCATCGTGTTAAAGAACTGCGCAAATGAACTTACACCAGTTTTTTTCAGACTTTTTTCTCTGTCTTACCGAAAATGGATTTACCCATCTTCTTGATAAGTCACTTGAGTGCAGCCTGTTCCCAAAGAAGGCAAGAAAACCACGCCCTCATACCAGAGTACAAATAATATCGAATAGAACCACTCAGTAAAAATCGTTTGATGTTTTTGCATCAAACGCAAAAGCCGCAGCACGGTAAAATAGTATATTATATACCTAGGTTGAGAAGTAAGCCATTATTTACCGAGCACTTTTATATCCTGAGGCGCGTAGCGCCGAAGGATATAATGTGCGAGGTTAATAATGGCCTTCTCAACCGAGGTATATATAGAATTTTTTTTACTACTACTAACACTGATATATTACCATATTTGATTCGATTTGATTTTTATATTAGTCATTTTCTACTTATTTTTCAAATAGTTCGAAATATCAAGTAGCCTGGAAGTTCAGTTGTCTAACTGACAGATATCGTAACAAGAAGCGTTTTTTCGCGAGCTAACTACAATTAACCACGGCATACTACAGGATACTACTTTGTTTTCACGAGGATTAATTTAATTGTGGTAAGGGAGGGGAAGTTTCGTGACGTCACTATTAGATCATCATTTTTCAGCTACGGCTTACTACAACTTACATACGTGACGAGGTGTGGTACTCGAGGTTTCATGGAGTCATGGCGGATTAATTTTGAAACGTTAAACATGTGAAATGTTTGTTTTTTCATTCTGAACAAGTTTGTAAATTATACGTTCATGAAATTCTTCTATAGAAGCCTCATACGCATCGGAATTCCTACACAAATGTGCCCCAAATGGGATGTGGGCAGCATAAAGTATCCTGAATATATTCATCGAAAAATACCATTAGTTTGCTTATCTCCAGAGGCCACCATTCTGTCATTAAAAATATGAGTAAACCTTCTGCACTGATCAAAATGATAATTTTCAAATAAATATGCAAAATATCTATATTCTTTTCTAGCAATGCAAGATCTAACAACGGTATTTTGGCGAAGACAGAAGCAGACAGTACAATTTGTGGTGGGGTGCCCGCTTGGCACTTACTTCAGTATTACTTGTAGTTAACCGTGGTTACTCGCCAAAAAACGCTAATAATCTCCTGACAGCTCCATACATACAAAGTACCTTCTTTCCATCTAAATTTTGACAAAATCGCATTATTAATAAGAATATTATGGGCAGTCATGAAAAGTGAGTCATACTGTATATAATTTTTTTACTAATAGCACTGATACAATCCTTATCATTATTTGAATTGATTAGATTTTGAAATCAATCATTTCTTACTCATTTTTCAAATAATCCGAAATGACAACTGGTTGTCAAACTAACAAGTTTGACATTTTGACATTTTCCGTTTCCGTTTCATTATTGACCTAGGTTTTTTTAATAGTATTATTTACCTAGGGTGAGAAATGTTACTTCTCATTTGAGGAATGGAGTAAATAATGGTGATTTATCATGTTAGTAGTAAAAAAAATAAGTTTGTACTCTACCTGCAGCAGCGAGCAGTCGGTGACGAGAGGTTCAAAAAGTATTAGCTGATGCAAAATTATTTCCTCGGTTATTATTACATATATTATTTCAAAGAGCGGTTAAGGTAATTTTTAATACGTGATTCAAATGAATAAAACTATGTAACAAAGTTGTACTTACAAAATAATAACGTATACTAAATTCAAAAACATTATAAATGAAGGTAATACCAATTAAAATAATTTATTTGGCAGTTTGTAACTTGATTTATTTATTAAAAACATGTATAAATCAGAAGGTTCAAAATACCTGACAAATATTGTGGGAATTTAAATATAAAAAATTACATATTAAGCTAGTAAACTACATGACTTATTGGGCGCCCTCTTTAACAAGGCAATTAATCGGATGCATTTGTCAAGTGATTGCCTGCAGTTGTGAGGATTTCTCTCATCGCGCTACGTCTGTTGTAGTACTTTTTGGAGTTGGTTAGGAAACTAATAATTTTAACAATTTATTGCATACAAATTCGTCCCCAACATGAGAACATGATAATATGCGAGACGTACTTTGGGTGCAACGTAACGTCAAGTTGCACAGAGCTCACAGCCTTCATTTGTTCAACCTGTTCTAGCGCAAACGATCACAGTGGCTCTTCATTCACCTCTAGCGAGCAACGCTTATAAACCATAATGACAGTTGGGTGGGCGGGACTTGGTTTGTTTACTACTTTGAGGATTTGTTTGGTCCAGTCAGTTGCTTCCAACAGGTCTAGTAGTTACATGATGTGCTTGTAATACGACGCGACGCTCCGGATTCGACTCCCGTCAGTGCAGTGGCAAGACTTTTTATATTTTTTAAGGTTATGTTTGTAAAAAGTTTTTTCTTCATTTTGGGGATGCCTTGGGTTAGTTGGGGATGCCTTGGGTTAGTTTCGGATGCGCCCCCGGAGCGAGCGAAGCGAGCGGAGGGCTATGCGTGAAGTGAAATAATAGACATTCTAAAATAGTAAACAACTCCTCTATATAGTAAACAAAACAAGTCCCGCCCATTATGGTTTATAATCGTTGCTCGCTAGAGGCGAGTTGGCTCTTCCCCCAAATAATTGTTCAAAGTGTTTGGTATGTTTTTGTTATACCTTTTATATAATATTGGCCGGTTCTGCCAATATTATATAAATCTGTATTTTATATTCATTAAACTATACAAACGAAACTCCTCTTCGATAGGGGTACCTACATAATGTAAAAAAATGTATATTTTAAGGAAAATCTTTTAATAAATTATTATGCTTAATATATATATTATTAATTAATAATATATATTTAAGGTTATTCTTATTCTTAAAAAATTACAATAGTGACACCGTCGACATTAACAAAAATGACAAATTTCATAAACCTAAGCCAAAATTTGCATAAAACTCGAAGAAAATCGCGCGCTTTTGTAGCGGTCAATTTTTTTTCTAGTTGTTTATTGTTGTTGGAAGTACAAACGTAACTACCAGCAAAATTCATAATTTTTGAAATTACTTTCCAGTTCTCTGGTGCTGTATTAATCCTTGTATATTAAATTTTTTTATCCCACAAATTAGGAAAACTCTGGACAAGATCTCTCATCCAAACTCATTTTCGGTCATTAGATGAATCAACAACGAAACCACCATAATAAATTATACAAAAACAAAATTCTCACAAATTGAAAGTTAGGTTCTTTGTTGTTCTTATTTTTTATTAGACGTATTTTGTTTTGGTTCACCCCTAAAAAGTGTTTATGGGCACGGTGCGCACCGTCGGACAAAATTTAGGTTTAAAAATAAAAGTTCAATATTAGGAACCTTCAAGGTCACGATTTTAACGTTAAGAATAGTGACCCTAAACATTTGCTTAATCACTCCATAAAATGGACGAAATTTATAACTCTAAAATTACGCTTAAGTTTATTCTTATTACTGAAAAAATATTGCATAAACCAGCTTTAAGTCTTTGTTAAAACATATACCATTTTAATTTAAATAACGATAAATTACAGGTTTTTTGAAATAGTTAGTTTAGCAGATTGCTTGTTTATTTTTGGAGTTTTAATTCTCTGTTGGCGAATTTTAATGTATAGAAGATTCTTACTCTTGTATACAAATTTATACAATATGCCAGAGGAAAGTTATTACATGGTTGAGAAAATCTAACCTCAGAAAACTTATCCCTAAGTAATTTTCCTATGCCATCAGTTTCAGCCAAAAGATTAAAATTCTGAACATATATATCTTCCAATAAAATGTTAAAAACAACTTGGGGGTATGTTTAACCCGCTATAAGGCTTCTCTTTTGTATATTTTTAGGCCTTCCTACGAGAAAAAATAGTTCCTTCACGTTGAAGGTTCCTGCGACTGACATACTCCGCACATGTAGGACATGAATGATGATTTAAACATTTTCTTAACAAATATCCCCCCACATAAATTAAGCCATTCCCTTCAGGTTTATCAAAATTGCGGTAATCTGTGGTGTAAACTTGTAAATAATTAGTTTGAGGTGCTACATATTCTTATTCTTTTATAGCATTGTTCACTATTTAGGGATGAAAACTTGTGGGTTCCCTCAACTCCCAAATTTTTCTTCCACTGTTCACATCTGAAACAAAAAAACAAAAATCGAATGTGGAATTGTATAATATAATAAACTAAGCCGAAAATCAAATTATATACCTTAAAGAAACCGTAACTTCTTAATAATAGTCTAAAACCAGCATAATTTATTGAAAAATTCACAGTCCTACGCAAAGATGCAAGCGGGAGGAGATTGAAAATAATGGATAAAAACGCAAAAATGTGATTTGTGTTGTAATTCAAATAGTTTTTAAAAGTAGAGTTTAAAAAAGTAAAAATACAAACACGAGTGTTTAAAATATATTTAAAAAAAGAAATGCCTTTTTAACATTATAATTTTTTTTTATCATATAATTATAAAATAATAAAAAAAGGTGCGGATATGAAGACCTAAAAATTACCCTCCACTTGTAGATAGGAAAATCTATTATATTTAAATAATTAGCCATGACGTTGCTGTAATATTTCTAACCGAATTGTTTTAGCCCGTTTTGGCCCTTTTGGTTACTTTTCGTTAGTTTTGGTTGCGAGTTCAATTAACTTTCGGTCAGTCACAGTTGGACTCCGTTACGTTATAATAAAATTTAATGTTTTTGATTACTTTTGGTTAGTCGCCAAAGTTCGGCTCGTTTTGGCTAGTTTTAACTTACTTTAATTTTTGTAACCCATTCCGATACGTTTTAGTGCTTTTGGTTATTTTTGATTACGTTTGGTTAGTCATTCAATCAGCTTTCTGTTAGTTTTAGTTGGTTTTTATTTACTTAAGAATTTGAACCGATTCCGATACTAATATTAATGTTTTTGGTTAATTTTAGTTAATCGCCAAAATTCTGATAATTTAAGCGAGTGTTACCTTACTTGAATATTTTTAATCTGTTTTGATATGTTTTAGCTTTTTGGTGCTTTTGGTTACTTTTGGTTAGTCTTCTTTAGTCGTTCAATCAAGTTTCGGTTAATTTCAGTTAGTTTCAATTTATTTTAGGCATGTGAACCGGTTCCGATACGTTATTACCACGTTGTTATCAATTTTACTGTTTTTGGTTAATTTAGGTTAGTCGCCAAAATTCGGTTAATTTGGGTTAGTTTTATCTTACTCCAATATTTTTATTACGATACGTTTTAGCCCGTTTTGGTGCTTTTAGATACTTTTGGTTAGTCATTCAATAAGCTTTCGTTTACTTTCAGTTAGCTCCAATTTATTTTACTCATTTGAACCGGTTCCGATACGTTATAACCAATTTAAATGTTAGTGGTTTAATTTGGGTTAGTTTCAACTAACTAAAATATTTTTATTCTGTTCCGATAGGTCTAAGCCCTTAGTGCTTTTGGTTACTTTGGTTAGTTTTAATTAGTCGTTCAATCAACTTAAATCGCTATGCGCAAACTCCGGATGGCTTGGCTTTGGTTTGGTTTGGGTTTATATCGCTGCTAGAACAAACCTATTATGATGTGCATTATAAGATCCTTTACACAAATAGTGCACTATATAAAAACGGCCTTTCCTATTGGTCGATCCGCATGGCCCTGCGCTCGCTACGGGGGCTCAAGAGAATGAAACTAACCAGGTGCTAACACAAACTAACCCAAGACATACCCAAAATCAAGAAAAAAACTGTTTAGAAACATAATCTTAAAAAAAAATTAAAAATAGCAACAGGGTTCGAACCTCGGCCGTCCAGGTGAGACCCAGCTCTACACCACGAGAGCTCTTGATAGAAATCGATTGCATCACGCAGACATATCGTAATACGAGATGGATCGACCAATAGGAGAGGTCGATATTTACATAGTGCACTATTTGTGAAAAGGATCTTTAAATGCTTATGATGTCATACTGAAAGCCTAAAACCGCAACTTTATTTGCACGTTCATTGCCTAACCCCGTAGTTAGGCGCGCACAAAATGTTAGGTAGCAGGTCGCGCGGTGTATTTTATACACCATATTACCTATATTATTAAAGCAGACTTTTCCCATATAAAAAAAACGAGGCATTATTTAGATGTTTTAATACGGTTAGTAATACAAAACTCAACAATATTCTAATTTTATACAGATTAAAATGAATGAAAAAAATATTGTTTAGAATACGTTGTAATAAAATTATTCATCTTCAGATATGTCACAGTTTCTGTTTGAACACTGGTTGCACTGTAGATGTTTTTGGCTATGCTCTTTACATACAAACATAGAGCAAGTTTATTACTTAAATAATTGGTCGCGTGGTGTATTTTAGGCACCAAGTTCAAATTGTCACGAGACTAACAAAAAAGCTTTCTTCTGCCTGCTTCGCAATTCGATCGGTTTCGAAGGAACTAAATCTGTCTACTGCCAGGCTCACTTACTTCTCTTTGTTTGAATCTCATCTTCGCTACGGCCTTCCCTTTTGGGGTTGCTGTAACACCGAGCAATTTCGTACCATTTTCAAACTTCAAAAGAGAGCAATTCGTTATTTATTTGGTCTTAATGGCAGAGCTCATTGCGAATACTACTTTAAAAAATATAAAATTCTTACGCTTCCTGCTTTGTTTATTTTAGAAACAACTTGTTTAATACGCAAATATCGAACCATATTTCCCGAAAGGCCACAACATGAGTACTCAACAAGAAATTCGAGTCAGGACATCTACCTTCCTTTTCCCTCCTCTGAATTAACAAAAAATTCTATTCTTTATATCCAAGAAGTTATACAATACACTCCCGCTACATCTTAAATCCATACCTATATTTGCTAAATTTCGTGATAAAACGAAAGCTTACCTACTAGAAAGACCTTATTATTCTATAAATGAGTTTTGCGTGAATTAGATTTTATTTTTTCCTCCATTAATTTTCTTGGGCTTCATGTGCGGCGGTGAAAATTTTTTATATTATATATATTTTTTTATAATAGGTATAGGATTATCTTTTTGACGAATTAGTGATTTTTCGGATATACAGGAATTACACAAAATTAAATACCAAGTTATCAATTTTAGTCATGTTTTGTTTACTTTTACTCGGTATTTTCAACTCTGCAGCATATGCATATTGCCTGAGTCAAGTTCACCGACATGACCTTCCTTATTTTTTCAAACAGCACGCTTCGTTATAATGTATGTTTAATATTTTGATAACACTGGGTTTCTTTACCCTATGTTTTTGTGTACTTCCTGTGGATCTAGTTCAATTGCTTATGATGTTCTGTAATATAGTTTTTTTGTTAAATCGTGACCAATTTCAATTTGAAAATTGCTTGTTCTATTTTTATCGTATATATTATTGTATATATTAAGTTTTGTTTTGTATTTGCCATACTATGGTTAGTTTATTTATTTTAGTTCGCTTTGTCCATAAAATTTATTTGAATTTTTCTGTGGCAATAAAGCATACTTGAATCGGTCATTTGAGAAACACCATAAGTCAAAAAAGTATAATGTTGGGAAACTGAAAAAAACTTTCTTAAATCGCGTCTGTGTGAGATAAAACATTGATTTTTTTTTCTAGAATTGCAAGGTTTGTTTGCTACGTGACAGCAACTAAAAAATTGTGATGGGTTTTTAATTTTGTCTTAAATTTTTTTTTGAAAATCATGACTTATGGGGTTTCTCAAATATACGGATTTTAGGGTTAAAATTTTAACTTATTTAGACAACAAAACTACATAAATTAACAAAATATGTTTATTTTACACACTTTTCATATTTTTAAGTAGTTGAGTTTAATCTAAAAACTCAATGTCATTATCATCTTTATCAACAGTAGGCCATTTTATTAATTTGTTTTCCCTTCCAGTTTGTATAAGCAGCGCCAGACACTCTTGCTTTTTTTTAAACCTCTGATTTAATACTGAGATCTATTTTGAATCCCTTTCTTTCGTTTTTCGTTGAGATTGTCATTATTACGCATATCCGTCTGAATTGGAACTCATTTTTAGCTTGTAGTTATTATTTAAAACAAAGTTATGTAGATGTGATCTGAGATTTAAATAACTAAAAGCAACTTAAAACTAACAGCTGATTTTTACTAGCTCGTACCACCGAACATAACTTGTTTATATTCGGTGCTCGTACGCAGACTATCGGCATATATTAGAGAAACACCATTAGTCAGCGACTTATGGGGTTTCTCAAGTAAGCCAAATTTTCACGCTCGGAAATTTAATACAAGGAGTGGTATGACTTATGGGATTACTCGTTGAAATGAGCGTCTACATGTTAGAAATAGGATTCCGCCATTATTCAAATATGTCAAATTTGTGACTTATGGGCTTTCTCAAATGACTGATTCACTTGACTTTGACTTTGACTTTGACTAACACTTTACGGAGCGACGCTGCACACTGATCCGTTCAGGGCTTGTAGAATGTAGGAGACATGTAACCGGGAAGGTACACGAAGCGGTATGGTGGGGTATGCCTTATTAGCGAAATCCTTGAACTATTATTAGGAATGGTGTACGAAATACACCAGCGCGCCTAATTAAGGGCTAACGAAGGAAAAACCTAACGTTTGGCAAATGGTTATTCATACAAACGCCCTTAGAGTCTTGCAGGATTTATCTACTGTACCTATTACCACCTTACAGTGTCTGTTTGCCCCTGAGTAGTAAATAATTTAGATTCCTATAGACTTTCATTTCCGAACTCATTCTGTAGCCAAATACCCTCGGGCCTATTATGAATAACAAGAAAAATTTATATTTTTTATGTATTTATTTGAAAAATATAGAACAGTCAAAGATAGAAGTTAGAACTCAATAGCAAAATCACAGCATTACATGAATTAGTATGCATGAAAAAGCACAAAAATTTAATTGTAAAAGAAAATGAACCGACGTATTTTTAAACATATTATAATGAAGAAAATCAGCAAGTACATAAGTTCATTAAGTATTACCTAATAATATTACGAAGTACCTATATAATAATATTATTAAGTGCATGCTTATACTTGCTTATACATCCGCGAAGCAGTGTAGAAGGGGCCCAGCTCTCGGAATTCCGGATCTAAATCCCAGCAGCTGAATATTATTAATGTGTTGTTCAGTCAGAACTTTCCTCTTTCGAATAACGATTTGTGTTTGTATATACGAAGAGCACATAAATGTTCTGAAAATTTCAACATGGCAATTTTTTATATGGAATCTGTAAAAAGAAATTTTGCTAATCCTGAATTAGTAACTTCCGTTAGGCCTGCATATAAGAAAGGGGATTGGAAAAATTATTCACACGCCTATTACCAATTATTTTTAAAATTCTTCCTGGTTGCAAGAGATCATCTTTTGTCTGATTTTTTTTTTTAATTAGTTTGCTTTCAACTGCACTATACCGAGAAAACTTTATGTTTAAAAAAAAAAAAGAAAATTGGTTTTACCTAGCTACATGTATCTCTTCTGGAAATATTTGCAGGTTTATAATGCGCATTTGACTGATTGAATTGACTAGATACGGTTTAAGAGGATAGACTACCGACCTTTATTGATATTACGTTTTATTTCAAAACGAAAAAAGTTAGAATCACGAAATTTGGTGTGCGGCTGACTAGAAGGCATGGTGTTTAAAAATGTTATTAATTTTTTGTAACAAATTTTGAACCGGTTTTTTGGTGAAAACGTGAAAATACGTTTTTACAAAAAACCCGTTGAAAATTTGTTATAAAAAATTTAATAACGTTTTTAAACACCATGCCTTCTAGTCAATCGAATGTACAAGCCGCACACCAAATTTCGTGATTCTAACTTTTTTCGTTTTGGAATAAAACCTAATATCATTTTATAATAAAAGACCGGTAGTCTGTCCTCTTGTAGTGTTTCTTTTTTTTGCAACTTGTTCAAATCATATTTACGTAATCAATTTTATTTGATTTAAGTAAAAGAAAAAAACAAAATGCTTACTTACCTAAGACCCTTTCCATCCTTGATTTTTTCTAATAATCTAAATTTTTTTTTAACGTAAAATGTTCATAAAGATATATAATACATTTTTTATGGCAGTAGCACACATACTAAAGGGAGATCCTATGGCACTCGACGAGCGGTGCGTGTGCCAAGATGTTGATTGACATGGTTCTTAAATAGTTTTAGGTTGTAATCAGGGGGAAACAGATGTCATGGGAGTGAGTTTCACAGTGATGCAGTGCTTCAGACAAAGGAGACCTTGTAAAGCGACCTTATAGGTGTTTCCAACTGTACGACGAACGGTTGTGCCCTAGCCGTCTGCCGTGACTGTCTGACAGGCGGGATGATGCGGGCCAAGTCCTGGGAACATCTGCCGTGAAAATATTTATAAAACAGGGAAACCTCGGCCACATGTCTGCGATGTTCCAGACTATCCAGATCTCGGGTCAACTCCGGGTCGCCGACAAGACGCACTTCTAAATGGAATCTAGCGGCTTTAGGATGTTCTTAGGTGCGGCACCCCAGATGTGTGAGCAATACTCTAGGCACGGTCTTATGTGCGCTTTATAGAGCGAGAGTAGCTGCTGCGGTGTATATAGTTTTTTGTTGCGAAACAGCGCGCCAAGCTTCTGCGGTGCTGACTTTGCGATGTTAGCAAAGTGGTCATGCCAGGACATATTGCTGTTGACCGAGACACCCGGTAGTCTAATTGACGAGGATGAAGGAATGGTCGATCCTGTCATAATGATGTCAGGGCACGCTCTAATAGCTTTCTTGGTAACGTGGCTGCTTGGGTTTTTTGCAGCATTAAATTGGCCCCAGGTTCGAACTTTCTCCAGATTTTGATTTATTGTTGTAATCTGCTCCTGTCTGCAATGATAACTCTCAGCCGCTGGTAAATGTTTTTCTGATCTAAAGGGAAACTGAGCCCTGAGGCACTTCCGCATTTACAGTGAATGTGTCTGAGATGTGTTCATCAATTGCATCGTGCAGAGATCGGTTCTTAAGGAAGCTGGCAAGCCAGCTGCAGAGAGACGCTGGCAATACGAGAGAGGGCAGTTTGTTGAGCAAGCCGTGATGCCAAACTATGTCAAATGCCTTTGAAATATCTAACGCAAACGCTCGAAATTATCCGTAGTTCTCAATTTCCCTACTCCATATATGTGTGATATAGACCAATATATCTCCTGTCGATCTCTATTTGCAGAAGCCGTATTGGTTATCGCTAATTAATCTGTTGGTCTCGAGGTGCTTGAGTAGGTGCTGATTAACTACACGCCCCATGACTAGAAATTATTGGAAGCAAGGCAATTGGACCATAGTTTGTTGGCGTGGTTTTCTTGCCTTTTTTAGTGCAGGTTGCACTCGAGCGACTTTCCATGAAGATGGGTATATCCCCTTTCCGTAAGACAGAGAAAAAGGCCTGGAAAGAATGGGTGTTTGTTCGTTGGCGCAGTTCTTTAACATGATTGCAGACATTTCATCCGGTCTTGATGCCTTTTGCGTATCTAGCTCCTTGAGGATTTTACGAATATCCCGGTGGTGAAACTTAACTTCTGCCATGGTAGTGTTGATGTTGGATATGATGGGGAGAACCTCGCCTTGGGGACGTTTAAGGTAGAGCGCGGTGAAAACATTTTGACGAGCCTGTTTGCTTTTTCCTTAGCTGTAGCCGCCGTCAAAGGTGGAAGAGACGTTTTTGTAAAGTTATTACTTACAGCCTTTGCTACCGACCAGACATTCCTGGAGCCACTGGGGCATTGCAAAAGTTTATCTCTGGTCCTTTGATTGTGTTTGCTCTTAGTTTCGTCAATCACACGTTTGCATTAGTTTCTCACTTCGGTAAAATAATTACGATTTTCAGCGGTCTGATTTTGCTGTCAGTACTTGTAGGCTTGCTGTTTCCTACCTACGCTTCTTTCGCATCTTCTGTCGAACCAGAGCTTTTCTTTTGGCGGTAACTTGACGGGATTTGAGATGTATGCTTCCATACCTGAGGCGATTACTTGCGTAATCTCTTCGCAACAGGCCGACGGGTCGTCAGTGCTAAAGCAGACATCGAGCCAAGGAAAGTCTAGGTAGAACTGTCTTAGATCCTCACAGTTTGCAGAATTCTAATGTCAGATTTTAAGAGGCAATGGTAGATCCTCCTGTAGAAGCGGCAAGTCGCAAACCGTTGTAATAAGTTTGTGGTCGGAAGTACCTAATGGCGGACTAGCTGTAACTGTGTACTGAACAAGATTTGTGGTTAGAAAAAGATCCAGGGGAGCGGCAAATTCACCCCTCTCTGAGATCCGAGTTGATTCGTCTACAAGATGGGTAAGCCCGCAGCTGATGGCAAATGCTTCAGCTTCTCTGCCTTCGTTGTCGGTCTTGTTGTGATGTTTGAGCCAGTTGGTGGTATGGGCATTGAAATCTCCCGAATTATTCCGAATTGGGGTGGTCGACCTGTATTAAATCAAATGTGGTAGCTAGTGTTGTAAAAAAGCTTTTGTGGGCTCTATCGCTGGGAGGGCGATAGAGGCAGCATACGAATTTGATTAATCCCTTGGCAGTGAAGTTGAGCCACATGACGTCTAGGTTGTTCGGTTCGAGCGTTTCCTCGCGGTCACACGAGAGGTCGTTTCGGACAAAAATGCATATTTCAACTTATGTCTAAATCGGGATTGTAGGTCGTAACCAGGGTAGAGGTAGTTTACCGTTGTTGTTGTAGATATAGAATTTCTGTAAGGGGTAGTATGTGTGGTCTATCTGTTTGTAGATGTTGGTGTATCGAATTAATGTTTGTATTCAGGCCTCTTATGTTGCAGAAATCTATTTTAAATTGGTTCGGTATCCTTGTTGACTGTGAAGCTTTGTATGAAGGGCCCCCAGGGCTACACCATGTGGCAGCTCGGAATGGCGGAGGCGTCACTCCCTGTAATCATACTGCTCTCACCAGTTTGACGTGTCTGCCTACTAATACAATGCAACACAGCTTGTCACATACTGTCATTGATCAGCTCCAGACTTTTGTACTTCGATGTTCTCCAGCCTGGATGCGGACAATGCGATTTGATGTGGCAACTCGGAATGGAGGGGGCTTCACTCCCAGTATTCAAACTACTCTCACCAGTTTGATGTTCCTGCCTGCTAGTACAATGAAGCACCGCTTGTAACATACTGTCATTGATCAGCTCCAGACTTTGTACATCGGTATTCTTAAGCCTGGAAGCAGACGATGTGATTTGATCGGCCACATACCGTGTCAACTAGGAATGGCGGGGGCGTCACTCCCCGTAATCAAACTGTTCTCACCAGTTTGACGTTCCAGCCTGCATTAAGAATAGTGTCGAAAAAGTGTATGGGTATGAAAAACTTTTTTTCTTTAAATAAAGCAAGAACTGTAATTTTCTCATTTACCTTATCTCGGCGAACAATTAATTTATCTCCTAAAAGGTTTTGCCGTGTATGCATTGGACAGCACTATTTTAAAAATGGTTCTACTTATACTAGCGTAATTTTTTCAACTATCAGGATTTTAATATGAGTATAACAGAATAATTCCTTAATTGTAGGGTTTTCCGAATATTTATGTAACGATATTGATTTTTAACTAAGCCTCTAGATCAAATTAAAAATGTCATATTTTCTCTACCTATTTTGATTCCTGGACATTTTTCTAATCAGTGGTCAGTTCTTTCAACCTATGGTAAGTTTCATAACTTATGAGTTTTTGAAACAAATATGTGTATAATTTAAGAATATGTTTTAAATTTTTGTTGCGAAATTAGTGTTCAACACAACCAATTGTAAAGGCATCTACATTAATTTCCAAATATGCAGATTTTTCGGAAAATTAAATTAATTCCTATTAATTTTCAACTTAGTGTCTAAATTAACCCAGAATTACAAATTTATCTCTTTCTCAATCAGATTATATATTAACTGGGTATCGTGAATAATATATTACACCTGCCATTTTCACAGTAATTAAATACTTTTTCATATAAAAAGCGATAATGCAAAAAGAATTTTGACAGACTCAGTCTCTTTAATGTCTCATTCGATTAGCAACTTTTTTATTTTGCTTTCTGAATAAAAGAGAAAAACATTCCTATATAGATTTTAACAAATAAAAACCAAAACATGACATTACAAATTTTGTCTCTAAATAGATTTCTGTGAAGAAGCCGATTCTATTTCCAAAATGTTGTCGGCTGTCAATTTGATAAATACGGCGCCTTCGCTTTTATTAGTGAATATTAATTTTAATTACCCAATTTTCCGTCGTTGTGCGAAGCTGAAGCCAAAATAAGCGCCACTCTCCAGCTTAGAGACTTTTTGACTTAAGTCGTCTGTAAGTCAGTGGCGCCTTATATAAATAACCCATCCCTACTCTCTGACATATTTAGCTTAGGGTGTTATTTGTACGCTTCGCAGACAGCATGCTCTGCATTAAGCATTCGTGGTGGAATTTTTTTTTAATTTTTTGATACCAATTTTGAATTGTGGTCGAAAAACGCTCCCCTGGCAGGAAACTATACCCTTAATAAAATTGATATGTATCAAAGCTAAGGGGTCGCTTCATTCATGGCTAAAATGGCACGATTTCTAATCTTATATTCAAAATCCACAACAAGACAAAAAATGATTTTTAAGTCTTTCTGTCAACTTCCCTGATTTTATTGACTGACTAATAAATGATCAATGAACGTTTAAATTGCATTCCAATTTTTGACTTCTTATGTCCTCTTCTAATGAAAAGTCGGAAAATACCTACTTTTGTCTGGAGAGCCCAACTTTCACGAAATGAGGAATATTTCAATGAATAGTATCTTAGTCAAAGGTGTTACAGCACATAATCTATGTGACAATATAATCAGCTTCATCGGGAAGCTCAATATGTTTAAGACTTATAAATTAGGTGTAAGCCATAGGACCATAAGTCGCGGTGGAAGGGTCCGATATCTAAATCTAATCTAACCGAAGTAGAACACCGGCTGCTGCATGAATGGAAAGGATTTTTTAAAGATTTTTATCAAAGCTAAGGGGTCGCTTCATTCATGGCTAAAATGACACGATTTCTAAACTTATATTCAAAATCCACAACAAGATAAAAAATGAGTTTTAAGTCTTTCTGTCACCCCTTCCCTGATTTTATTGACTCACTAATAAATGATAAATGAACGTTTAAAGTGCATTCCAATTTTTGACTTCTTAAGCCCTCTTCTAATGAAAAGTCGGAAAATACCTGCTTTTGTCTGGAGAGCCGAACTTTTACGAAATGAGGAATATTTCAATGAATAGTATTTGAAGAAAATTTAATTCGCTTAGTACGCTATAATTTGCCCGAAAGTTTTCTCATTAAAAGGAACTCCTGCATTCATTTGACAATACTTGGCAGTGCAAGGTGCATAATAGGATTAAATAAATGTGTAAGATCGCGATTTGGAGAAATATTATTTTAAAGTATTGTCAGGATTCTCTCAAATACCTTTTAAAATCAACGTCAGGTATTGACGTTGATTCTAGTCTGTTTTTAAAAAACTAGTTACCATCAATTCCGATTTAAGCAGAAATCATCCAAATTTCTAATTTAGTTTAAAAGTTTAAGAGTGCGTTAATTAATAAAGTTTCTAGTCAAACCAAAGTATTTGTGCTTAAGATAAAATCATCAGAATTTATATTTTTAACATTGAAAATGTTTTTGTTTTCCTATTATGGGGTATCAAATCACGAAAAAGTGCATGCTACATTTGGCACATCACGTAATATACGTGAGAGATCGTGTTAGTCTATTTCTGAGGACGGAATCGGTTCAAATGACATAAATAAATTAAAGCTAACTAAAACTAACCGAAAGTTGATTGAACGACTAACCCACACTAACCAAAACTAACTAAAAGTAGGCAACCAAAAACACAAAAAGGGTTAAAATGAATCGGAACAAATTAAAAAAATAAAAGTATGTTGAAACTAACTGAAAGGAACCGAAATTTGGCGAATAAACAAAACTAACCATAAAAATTAAAATTGGTTATAACCTAACAGATTCGGTCCAATTAATAAAATAAATTGGAACTAACTGAAACTAACCGAAAGTTGATTCAACGACTAACCGAAAGTAACCAAAAGCTCCAAAAAAGTCTAAAACGTATCGGAACAGATTAAACATATTAAACTAAGATAAAACTAACCAAAACGAACCGAATTTTGGCGACTAACCAAAACTACCCAAAAACATTAAATTCGATTATAATGTATCGGCGCCGATTGAAATGATTAAAATTAAAACAAACTGACATTAACCGGATATAGATTGAACGACTACCCACGACGACTATCTAACCCAACCTAACCCAATCTAACCTAAACTAACCAAAAGCACCAAATATGGCTAAGACGAATCGAAACAGATTAAAAATATTATAGTAAATTCAAATTAACCCAAAATAACCGAATTTTGGCGACTAACCAAAATTAACCAAAAACATTACAATTGGTTATAACATATCGGAAAGTTGATTGAATGACTAACCAAAACTAATCAAAGTAACCAAAAGCACCAAGACGAGCTAAAATGTATCGAAATAGGTTACACAAATTAAAGTAAGTTAAAACTAAGCAAAACGAACCGAATTTTGGCGACTAACGAAAACTAACCATAAACATTATATTAATAAATTAAGACTAAGTGAAAATAATCGAAAGTTGATTGGACGACTAACCAAAACTAACCAAATCTCTTAAAATGGATAAGAACGTATCGGAAACAGTTCAAATTACTAAAATAAGTTGGGACTAAGTGAAACTAACCGAAAGTTGATCAAGCGACTAACCAAAACTAACAAAATCTATTAAAGCTCATTATAACGTATCGGAACCGGCTCAAGTAAGTACAATAACTTGAGACTAAGTGAAACTAACTGTAAGTTGATTAGACAACTAACCAAAACTAACCAAATTTATTAAACTTGATTATAACGTATCGGAACCCACTCAAATGACTAAAATAGGTTAAAACTAAGAGCAACTAACCACAGATCTAGAAAGGGGAAACTAATGGCAACTTGACTAGACGACTAACCAAAATTAACCATATCTATTAAAATTGATTATAATGTATCAGAACTAGCTTTAATAAGTGAAATAAGTTGAGACTAAGTGAAACTAACCAAAAGTTGATTAGACGACTCACCCAAACTAACCAAATCTATTAAAATTGATTATAATGTATCGAAACCGAATAAATTTAGACTAAGTGAAACTAACTGGAAGTTGATTCGACGATTATCTAATACTAACCAAATTGATAATTAAAATTGGTTATAACGTATCGCAACTGACTCAAATGACTAAAATAAGTTGTGAGTAAGTGAAACTACCTGAAAGTTGATTCGACGATTAACCAAATCTATTAAAAATCGATTAAAACGTATCGTAACCGGCTCAAATAACTAAAATAAGTTGATATTAAGTGAATCTAACCGAAAGTTGATTAGCCGACTAACCAAATCTATTAAAATTGGTTATAACGTATCGGAACCAGCTCAAATAAGTAAAATAAGTTGAGACTAAGTGAAACTAACCAAAATTTATTCGACGATTAGCCAAGAATAACCAAATCTATTAAAATTGTTTATAACGTATCGGAAACGGTTCAAATAACTAAAGTAAGTTGAGATTGTGTGAAACTAACCGAAACTTGATTGGACGACTAACCAAAATTTACTAAATCCATAAAAATTCATTATAACGCGTCGGAACCGGTTCAGATAACTATAATAAGTTAAGACTAAGTGAAGCTAATCGAAAGTCGGTTAGACGATAAACCAAAACTAACCAAATCTATTAAAATTGATTATAACGTATCGGAACCGACTCAAATAAGTAAAATAAGTTGATACTAAGTGAAACTAACCGAAAGTTGATTAGGTGACTAATAAATCAAAACTAACCAAATCTAATAAAATTGACTATAACGTAACGGAACCGGCTCAAATAAGTAAAAAAGTTGAGACTACGTGAAACTAACCGAAAATTGATTAGACAACTAACCAAAACTAATAAAATCTATTAAAATTAATTATAACTTATTGGAACTGACTCAAATGACTAAAATAAGTGGATACTAAGTGAAACTAACAGCGTTAGATCGGGGATTAAGAGACGAATCAAATGCAGTTTTTACAACCACCACTAATGTTATAAATTATTGTAAAACTATCGAAACTTGAAGTAATATGCATTTATGTGATATATTTTGGTAAATTAAACTTACGTAATCTGCTAAAAGTATATTTTTACATTAGATTGTGTTAAGGGTTGGTGAGGGTGACTTTTAGTTTCTCACGACAGACTAGTCGGGTCTCATATCGTTAGATCGAGGAATGTCAGACGAATCGAATGCAAGTGGTCTTTTGTTTTTTCAACCACACATAACGTTATAGATTGTGAAAAAGAACGAAACTTCAAGTAATTTGCATTTATTTGGTATATTTTGGTAAAGTAAACTTACGTAATCTATCTTGATCTTACCCAAACTTCTATCAACTATTATATTTCCACACAATTATTAGTTTTCTCAGATCTCAAATTTAGTAAGCGTTGCATTCTGCTTCGGCATTTTCAATGTCTCCCCCGGTTGCATCTTTGTGAAAGACTGTGATTTTTTAAATGTACAAAGTCCCAGTGATTAAAGATGATGATGCTTCGAAATGTGTGCGGACAACCCTCCGCTAAAACAAATGAGAAGAATTCAATAAATTATCTGACGAAATAAGGAAGCAGCTCTACTAGGGATACCGTTACCCGAAATAAATTTTGAAGAAAAAAAACAGGCAAATCAGCAAAACGAGTTAGTTTGAATAGCTTACACTCAGGATTATAATCGGCTAGAAAAAAAAATAGGCGAAGAAAACTTGGAGAAACAACCTAATGGTAACTAGACTCCAAGACGATAAAAAATAACTTTGGCTTATTCAATGTTAATTGGTACTATAGCATGAGCAAGAGCAGAACACTCCTTCCACTGCGACCAACACAAAATGGCCAGCTTTAATTTTTTAGTACACCGTGAGGTTAATTTTCTTCTCAGCAGAGAAAGATTTCATAATGAATAGGAGACAATTAAGAATATAGCGAAAGTTAATGGTTTCAATACTAACTTAATAAATAGGCTTATTAATAGGCATTTGTTTAGAAAGACCATTCGTGATTCCACTTCTTTCATCAATGAGGAGCAACATACAAAATATGTCTCGATACCATATGATTCTCAGTATACTAGAGGACTCCAAAAAGTCTTTAAGGAAGGAGGTTTAAAATTAGTATACCAAACTCATTTTAACATTATGACATTATTAGGTGGTTTAAAGGACAAAATTGAAATATTAAAAAGAAGTGGAATATATGAAATTAGATGCATCGATTGTAACCAAAAATATGTTGGGCAAACTAAAAGATCCATACAAACGAGATTCAAGGATCACATAGCTCATTTAAAATATGGTAGAACAGAAAAATCAAGTGTTGCCGAGCTTGCGTTTGATAATAATCATAGAATAACAATTAAAGATTTAAAATTAACTCATAATATAACTGATAGGAGATTATTAGACGCATATGAAAGTATGGAAATTATTAAATGTAAAAATAGTTTAAATATTTAAGTATTTGAAAATGATGAAGCTGCGCTACGGTGCTACCGGTTTCAAAGAATTAAAGTGTTTTTATTAGGGTGAATCAGATTTCATGAACCGAAATTTGGCTATTAATTTTATCTTGAAATATTAAATAAAATACTGGATTTTATACTGGATTTTACGAATAATGTGTTTACCCTGCAACAACTGTCTTAGTTCTAATGCTATTTTATACTAACTACAACTGAAATTACAAACAACTCATTTTGAACAGAATGGTGAAATTCAAGACATGACCATGATACATCAGAAAGAAAATATTTATTATCATTTTCAGTTTTCATAATGGCATTATTTGCTTCAAGCATAAACCTGATTTGAAGATAGTATCCACCTTGTCTAATGTATTCATTTTTCAAATGATTACTTGTGTCTGCAATTATTTAAGGAACTGTTGTTCTTCTTTATTTTCACATTTAAGTAATTTTTTAAGGTAGTTTCAATTCAGACGATTCCCATCGAATTTACACCCCTGTCCAACGTCAATCATAAAATCTTTTTAAGCTTTAGATCGATTTTGATAATTTTCCTCTCAAGTTGTAGGCGTTTTTATCATGATTGTTATAATATGGTATTGATTTTGCAAAACACTCGATAAAATGATGAGTCTATGTCCGCCATTTTAAGCCTCGTCATCTCTTAACATTTCTCTTATTTTTAAAGTAAATGCAATGCAATATGATATTGACCACTTACAACAATTTCAAAAATTGAAAACATTATAGATAACAAGTAAATAAACAAACAAACAGTAATATCGTGTATTGCCTTCTCATGCTCTAATAACTCTTGCTATGCCAGGTGGTAAAGATTGAATACAATTGAGGAATGTTTTCCCATTTTTAAGGAAGAGCGATTCGAAAACCCGGTTTGGTATCTGTTTCTGTCTTGCAAATCAGCCTCTCTAACTTAACCCACATATGCTCAATCGGGTTTATATCAGGACTACGTGGAGGCTAGTATAATCGTGGAATTTCTATTTCATCTATATAGTCCTCGACAACTCTCGTGACCTGAGGCCTGGCATTATCTTGCATTAAAGCAAAATGTTGACTAACAAAAAGAAATGACGTGCTCCGCTAAACCTTCCACGATATAGCGGTTAGCAATTAAAGCGCCATTTTCAGTTTAAACAAGGTCTTTACGAGCATGCAATGAAAGTCCAGCCCACACCATAACACTGCAGCCTCCAAATGCTATTCTTGGAAAATGCAACATTCAGAACTTTCTCCCCGTCTCGTCTCGTCCATACAAGCTCGCGTCCATCAAGTGAACGAAACCTACTAAGAAACATCAGTGTCATTCCAGTCTCTATGTTCATGGGCGAAATTTAATTGTTGAAAGCTAAACAAGCAGCTGGTTTTCTTGACATCGATCCCTGTTCATTTAATTTACAATGAACGGTTCATCCAGATACTCTTGCGAAACAAACATTTTCAAGTCAGCGAAAAATAAAAATGGATGTTACTACATCGTCCTGTAAAGCAGTTAATGTAACAAAATCATCATCTCGTCTGAGAAAGCATATACCTCGACCATCATCCTTCAATACAACAGTTCGTACAATATTCTGATCGCATATTTGGAAAAAAGAAAACTTTAATTGCTGTGTTGTGAAACGAGTTACAACAGGTGATACAATATTTTATAACTTGCTCTCGGACTATATTATTTGTCCTTTTAACTGCTAAATAAAATACTATCCAACTCCTATTTAAATTAAAAGAATTAAAAGCATAAAAATATGCTTAGAGCACGATACATTTATCCTAGAAATTATAATCGTTAAACTATCATAGAGTTCCGCCGTAACGGACAGATCGGCAAAGTGAGCCACAAATAATTTCCAAGAAAATGTAACTCGCAACTCGCATAAAAAACCTTTGTCAGTTTCCGATCGAATCGATCAATACTCACCGCTCTGTTAACCCAAATTCACCAGTTCAAGCCGTTTCACACTTGTGGGTGATCACCCCGGGTTTTTGACCCTGGGTCACAAACGCATGACATATGCTGTTCACATTTATGGGTCAAGGGTGCTGGTGAAAAACTCACTGCTTTCACCCCTGAAATTAGAACATGTATTTTTCCTCCAAATCTGAGGGTTTTTCAAGAAATTCAGTTACAAATGACATTGGTAGCCATGCGGAAATGCCAAACTGAAACTGTCATACTGTCAATTTAATTTTAAATATTTGAGGTTATCGGTCAATCAGGTGTTTGGACTGTTTGGTAATTTTTATATTTTGAATATTTTTAACTTATTATTTTTTGCTTCAAATGAGCGGAAAAAGGGAAAGTTTATGTGGAGCAAGGAAGCAACATTATCGCTTATAGAATTGTACCAAAATAAACAAATTCTTTATACAGTCGACGATCCGGACTACAAAAATAAGATTAAAAGGCAATCTGCACTGGAAGATATCAAAAATTAATTATTAAAGTTAAGTTTTTGAGCAAAACAATGTATAGATATTGCCGATATAAAAATTAAAATTCACACAATGAGATCACAGGTTAATAAGGAAGTGGTAAAAGTGAACCTTCTGAAACATCTGGATCTGGAACCGACGAGGTATACATACCAAAATTATGGTTTTATTATCATTTGTTGTTTTTGATGGAGCATGATATGTCTACTAAAAGTATATCTAATTTGGTAAGTGTTTATTGTTAAGTATAGTGTTATTTTAATTAGTGCTCTCTCTATGTTTTAAAACTATTTTTACATGAACATGAACAACTGTAACTGCAATTTTTGTAACTTTGTTTTTATCCGACTTCTTAGTCACAACTCCGTCACATTGATATGCATGCTATTATTATGTCCAGAATTATTGCAGGTAATATTTTTTTTTGGATTTGGTAGGTTTTTGCTTTATAGTCCTATTAAAAAGAAGTGAACAAATTCAATGGGAGGTTTTTTTAATAATTAAAAAGACTTGAAAATTGAAGTGAAGCAAACCATTCTAGATATATTGATATACTTGTAACTTCTAATTGTTGTAATGTTAATAGTAAATAAATTTATTTTCAGCCCGAGACAGAACAAGCTGAAGAGGAAAGCGAGTGTGAAGAGATTTTTGATGGTAATGTAGAAGATATAAATAACAGCGATATGTCGATGTTATCACCAGTTTCATCTGGAACTAAATTAAAAAGGAAGACAAATACAGCACAAAGAGAAGTTGCCAACTTATTACGATCAGCTATTGCAGCTCTTCAAGAATATAGAGGAGTAAAACAAAGTGGAAATGAAAATGATGCAGATATACACAATTTTTTCATGTAGGTACCTGCCTTGATCGGCTAAAAGTTTTGAGCTTATTCTTTTTTCTTGACTCAAAGTGCAGCCTGAGTGGCAAACTATTTCAAATTTCTTTTCTTTTTGATGAAACAAATATTTCAGACTTTCAGACATTTTCATATTTTAAATGTGGACACAAACATTTTAGAGTTGAACACGTCAATAATGTTTACTGATATTTTTATCAATTTTAGGTCAATGGCTACTGAGGTGCAGAAAATACATAACCCAAATATTGTGAGAAATATTAAAAAACAAATATTTAATATTGTCATGAAAGCAGAGGAAGAGTATGAAGAATGTAATAAATCAAACATTTATAAAATAATATAATTAATATTTTTTTTGACATTGTAACTAGTTTTAAAATGATAAAAAAGCCAGAACTTGATACTGGTTTCAAAAATGGTACACATAAACAAGAGAAAAGGTACACATAAACAAGAGAAATAAGTGTTTGTAAAACCTAAGATACTTTATTTTCTGAACTAATTTATAAAATTTAGATACTTGTACGCAAAATACTTAATTCTCATGTTTAACATCAGGAATAAGAAACTATTGTGACGATTTTTTTATGATAACTTATTTTGCCAGGCTCCTACAGTATTATAATAAGTCTTAAATTCCTTCCTGGTTTTGAATTGCTAGAGCTCCAGCTCTGTTTCCCTGTTGCTGTGGTATTGAATATAGAACTGAGTAAGTTCGATTAATTTCTTCCGTTTCACAATTTCCCGAATAAGTTGTTGGACATTTCTCTTTTAAAAAGTTGTGAAGTGAGACACATGCTAAAGTAACAGACCTGACTTTATCTGCACTTAAATTAATTGCGGCAAGTAGAATTCGCCAGCAGCGGTTTGCTAATATGCCAAAAGCATTTTCTATTACTCGTCTTGCTGGTCGATAATTGAAGATCCTGGAATCTATATGGATATTTCGCATCTGGTACTCTTCGATCACGCGTTGATCGAAGAGCAGGTAAAATTGGTTCCCTGTACAATTGAGCCAAGCGAGATTTAAATCGTTTATCGCGACAAAAAATTGCCGAATAAATATTTTGTTTATTTGCGTTCTGTACAAAAAGGCGTGCTACATAGCTTATATTTAACGCCGTAAAAACTGCAGGGTTCGGAAACCCAGCAGGTTAAACGGAAGATGGACGAGGGGGAAGACACCGATTCGTCCCTCCTCTCCTTCACGTCATCGGATAATGTCGACCCCTTGAAGAAAATACAATATATCAGAACAAAACTCTCGATATATCACGGTAAATGTAATTCCTGTGACATGTACGTGAAATATCTGCGAAAAGTACCACCGGAAATTTCGCGGGAATCTTTTTCACTTAATATGAACAAGGCAATCGAACATCTGCAAGTTGTACACGACCTGGTAAGAGTTCGAAAACCAAAAAGAACTCCGAAATCGAAATCGCCAGTGTCGCATTATCATCAAACAAAGGACGCGCAAGAATTATCAGATAAATCGTTACAAAAAACTACGTCCACAACTGGGGAACACAGTCCTAATGCCTCGATGGAATTAGAACATTCAACGGATAGTGGTATAAATAGAGCCCCTAATGTAGATAAAGACGGCTTTAAAACTCCGTTTAAGACTATTTCCTTTAAAAAAGCTTTTGCTGCAAAGCCTTTAGATACTGGCATTGATGCGCCAATCATTGAACTTCGAAATAGTAATCTCCCTAGAAATGTGGACGTTGAAACCAGCGATATAGAAAGCACAACTTCAACGTATGCGCCGACTACAAGCCGTAGGCCAAAAGCTAAGACAGCAATTAGAAGAAACACAAACACCAAAACGCCCCAAAAACAACAGGAGGGAACAAAAAAGATAGAAAAACCACCCCCAATAGTAATTAGATCCAAGATAGGCACCCACCAAGTTCTAGTAGACTCACTGAAGACCCTACATATCGACAAATATCAAGTCAAATATGCGAGGTATTCCACAATTATCTATTGTGATCTAACTAGGGACTGGTTGACACTAAAGAGAACCCTCGACGGAGAAAATGTGGAATACCACACTTATGCAGAGAGGAATATGAAAACTCACGCCTTCGTATTAAAGGGTTTGGATGGCGATATTTCAATCACTGAAATAAAGCATGAACTAAAAGAAGAATGGAACATCGAGGCAAAGGCTGTGTATCTAATGAAGAAAACACGAGATCCGTTATTTCTCGTAGTTGTAAATAATCAATACACAGTCAAAAGACTCAATCAAGAGTGTAAAACACTATTTAATGTAAGGATTCTATGGGAAAACCGGAAAACCAGCAAAGTAATTATACAATGCAAAAGATGCCAAGGGCTAGGTCATGCGGCTACATATTGCAAACGCGATTTAAAATGCAGCAGGTGTGCTCAAAACCACGAAATTATTAATTGTGATTCGCAAACAATGAAATGTGCGAACTGTGGCGGAGAACACCGCTCAATCGACGAACAATGCCCTGTCTATTTGTTTAGGCTCAAACAAATAGAGCCTAAAACAATCCAAAGAGACCGATCTCAATTTGTTCCTGCCCCAGCACCGGTGAAGCCCGCCTGGCGGGACAGAAGGCAACTTTCTGGTGATTTTATCCCTGCTGGATCGCATGCCAACTTGCAGACAAGATGCGAGGTAAACCCGCAGGGCCTAGAACAGGTTACCGATCCACCTTCAGGACCTTCTGCCATCTCCTACCATCGAGAATTCCCGGAAATGCCTAATAGAAATAAATCAAACAAAAATGTAAGTAGTGTGCCAAGTCTGAGTACCAATTTCCATGAAATTAATGAAAAAATTAATCAAATTAACACTTTAGTCAATTTAGACGAGCTATTAAAAGCTCTAGATAGATATTTAAATATTTTAATTTCATGTAATGGAAACAAAGTGGCTGTTATGCAACAATCTATTCGATTCTTTACAGAGGAGCTTAATAACTTTGACTTCTAAATGCCCAAAATCTTGGCATGGAACTGCAATAGTATTAAATCTAAGATAGGGGAATTGTCTTATTTTTTACTAAATAATAACTATCAAATTGTTTTTCTTATAGAAACAAAATTAGGGCAACTGGACAAACTGAAATTTACGGGTTATAAGGTCGAACGAGCCGATAGGCCGACTGGACGTGGCGGTGGCGTGGCCTGCCTAATTCATAGGTCGATTCCATACAAAAGAATATTGGGGCTTAGAACCATAGTAGAGCACGTCTGCCTGCAGACAGAGGATGACCTATGGATTAGTGGGGGCTACGCACCGCCAAATCTCGCGTTTACGCAGGATGATATTGCAGTGTTTTGTCCTCGGAATTTCAGAGGGATACTGATTGGTGACTTCAATGCTAAACATATTAATTGGAGAAATCACAGACCGAACAGAAATGGGCATATGTTAAATGACTATATCATTAATAATCCCGCGCTTCAACTACATGTTACGGATAACCCTACGCATTATTCACACCATACCAGGCCAACTTATATAGATTTAGCCATTAGTAAAGGCATTAATAATTTGACAAATCTACAAGCTCTTAATGAATTAAATTCAGACCACTTGTCCATCGAAATATCAGTGAATAATATTACAAATACACAAGTAGAAACAGTGTTTTCTTACAAGGATTTCAATTGGCGAACATTTCGAGAACGATTAAACCAGATAACGAATGTCCCTAGGCAAATTGAATCAATTGACGACCTAGAAAACGAGGTCAGAATTTTGACAAGGAATATTCAAGAAACCCGGAACGCATTAGTTCCTAAAATGCGCGTTAAAACAGAATAAAGCCCTTGCCAAACTATATAGTAGAAATTATAAATTATAGAAATAGAGTTAGGAATAGGTGGCATAGGACGCATACTGATGTAGACAGACTCATTGTAAATAGTTTAAGTAACACGATTAAATCCTTAATTAGTAAACATAAGGAAACCTGTTGGGTACAATATATAAATAGCTTAAGCACTTCAAACAACTCCCTGTGGAGGCTGGCAAAAAACCTTCGCAAAGATGGGCATTCAATGCCTTCTTTAATTGACGACGACGGTCAAGAAAAAATTAAAGATATAGAAAAAACTGAAATTCTTGCCACATACTTACAAACTGTACATAATATCCCGCCGGATAAAACGCCTATTCAAACGGCTACATCCGAATCTGTTGCAGCCTTCAAACGTTTTAAATATCCTATCCCACCACGAAAGTTAAAGTCACTTTTAATAACGCCGCGCAACGTAGCTACTACTATTAGCAGATTGCCACATAATAAAGCGCCCGGGCCTGATACTTTAACTTATAATTTGATCAAAAACTTGCCTCGTAAATCTATAGTTCAATTCACTCATATTATTAATGCGATAGTAAGACTACAATACTTCCCGCAAACGTGGAAAAACGCAAACGTGGTCATGCTACATAAACCGGGTAAAGACCCCAAGCTCCCACAATCCTACCGTCCAATTTCCCTCCTAAACACCCTTAGTAAAGTCGCCGAAAAACTTATATTAAGTAAAATATCAATAACAGTTGAAAATCTAAATATCTTACCACCTGAACAATTTGGCTTTAGGCAAGGCCATAGCACGGATATGCAGGCCGCACGAATAGTGCAAAACATATTCGATGGTTTTAATTCCGAGCAAAACACGGTTATGCTGTTGTTAGACATAGAACGTGCATTTGACAGAGTGTGGCATGAGGGGCTGGTATATAAACTGTACGCAGTGTGTGGTATGCCACTCTATACGGTAGCCTTGATTGCCTCATACCTCTCAGATAGAACATTTAGCGTTAAAGTAAACGAATCAATTTCAAGCCAAAAAGTCATAAGAGCCGGAGTCCCGCAGGGAACTGTGCTCTCCCCACACCTTTTCAACTGGTATATATCTGATATTCCCAAAATCCCAATTACTGACCTCTCGCTGTACGCAGACGACACGGCGATAATGGCCAAGTCGTACTACGCACAGGCAGCGAAAGGTCGGCTAGCCTATCACTTAGCAAAACTCATACCTTATTACGATTCTTGGAAAATTAACATAAATCCTTCTAAAACAGAGTTAGCGGTCTTTACCCGGAAGTTCACTAACCATAGGATCACATCCATAAGCATTAACGGACAAGCACTATTCTCAAAACAGACTGTTAAATATCTAGGCATAACCCTAGATGAACGACTTAAATTTCACAAACATGTAACGCAAGCGCTAAGAAAAGCTTTCTACATCAGCCATCAGTTGCACATGATATCTAAGCCTAGGTCAATCCTTAGTCCCAAAAACAAGCTAATCTTATACAAAAGCAAAGTGCGTCCGGCAATGCTGTATGGTTCGGCGGTGTGGTGCCAGGCAAGCGCTACACAGAAGCAAAGACTACAAAGAGTCCAAAAACGCTTCCTTAGAGGAGCTTTCTCCGCTCCGAGAGCTACCAGAATACGTGACTTGCATAATATGGCTAGCATTGAAACCATCAGTGACCACATCGACGCTACTGCAAATAAATTCTATAAATTCCGTCTCACCAAATCACAGTTGACCAGAAACCTAACTAATATTAGATAGAGCCAACATGTAAATATTAAGCACGGTCCAATATATAAAAACCTTCCGATATTCTTCGAAGAATTGGAGCCACCTTAGTTTGAAATAAATGTAAATACAAATTTAAATATTAAACGAACAAGGAAAGCTGACAGATTCCTCCCAGGCAGGGGGGAACCGATCAGTTCCACTTGTAATTAAATGTAAAAATACTGTACATATATAGCAATAAGAGGTTTTAAGATCAAGCATAAGGTCATTGACCCTAAATATACAAACCAAAGAAATATTAAAGAGGTTTTTTGTTCAACTTTTTCCTCTAAAAACTCCTTAACTGTACGTATTGCCTTAATCTTACGTAACTGAACTATACCTAGGTCTATTACAGATACATCTATATAAGGAGTTAGAACTCCAGGAAATGGTACGATTTGATGCACTACATATGCAATATATATAAGTAATGGCCGTCATCAGCCAACCTCTGGGTGTACTAATGCATCCCTGTTTCTTATTATATAAGTAGGGGAAGAATGCGCACATAATAGATTAGATATAAGCATGACATGTAAACTTAAAGATAGAAAATAAATGCTTTATTATTATTATTCGCATCGGGTACGGTTTCAACATATTTTTAGTTAGAGAAAATGCAGAGTCTCCAATCACTACATAAGGCATTGACCTATTAGAACCTGGTAAGGGCCGTTCCTGAGGAAAATTTAAGGTATATTGGCGCATTGCCTTGCATAAACTACTCTTTTGAAATACTTCACCATCTAAGACACTTCCATTTGCACCTACATCTACATATAGAAAATTGCAATTGGCATCTACAAGAGCTAATAATACAATGCTCTCTGTTCCTTTATAATTATGGAAAGTGGAGCCTGCTGAAACAAGGGCTTGAAAACAAATGTGTTTTCCATCTATTGCTCCTAAGGCATTTGGGAACTGCCACTTTTCTTCAAATTCTATTGCAATCTGAAGCCATTCAGCAGCAGTGTTTGGAACCTACAATTAATTTGGGTTAGGCTAAGTACAGGGTGTCCGGTTATAAATGTAACCCCCCTTTAACTTTTTTATTTGCCCTCGTATAAAAAAATGTTAAATACAAAAGTTATAAGGATTTTCATACAGTTTTCTGCGGTGTTACTAGAAAAACAATTAAACATCGAAATTCTACTGTACAGATTAAATTAATGTTTTTTTAATGGGACACCCTGTATATTCTTCTGTATATCGATAGAGCTCTTTAAGGCGAGTTTAGTAATATAAGGTTTGTTGGGTCTAGCTATAATAGTTACCACGTAAATTGCAAGAATGTCGGGTATCTGATTATTACTGAACCCCTCTCCTAAATTATTTATTTGGTGAGCAAGAAAAAAAATCTTCCTTCAGAAGCTTTTCTGATATTCAATTGTTTTTCTAGTACCACCGCAGAAAAGTTTCTGAAGGAACCTACAACTTTTGTATACAACATTTTTTTCTAGCTCACCAAATAAAGAATTTAGGAGAGGGGTTCAGTAATAATCAGATACCCGACATTCTTGCAATTTACGTGGTAACTATTATAGCTAGACCCAACAAACCTTATATTACTGAACTCGTCTTAAGGAGCTCCACCGATATCCGGAAGAATATACAGGGTGTCCCATTTAAAAAAACATTAATTTAATTTGCACAGTAGAATTTCGATGTTCAATTGTTTTTCTAGTAGCACCGCAGAAAACTATATGAAGATCCTTACAACTTTTGTTCTTCTCATTTTTTTATACGAGGGTAAATAAAAAAGTTAAAGGGGGGTTACATTTATAACCGGACACCCTGTACTTAATAGGCATGCATAGCTAAAAATTGGCAATTCCAAATCTGCACCTGATTAGCTTTTAAAAAATATTTAAATTTCAGACACTTCTCAATCTTTAGATATACCTAATTATTCTTAGTTTTTCCTACAATATTTCATTTAAATAAATTTAATCTGTAATTATGGTACCTACCTTTAAAAAATCATCCTTTAAAGTGTAAATAGCAGCAAAAACTTCTGCTATGATATTGCTAATTGTAGAAATCCCTATTCGAAATGAATAATGTAGGCTTGTTGTGCTCTCACGAGTTGCTAAATATCGAAGTGTTATATCCAGCCTATGTTAGCAGTAATGGGATTTCTAAATTTGGTGATATTCTTTTTGATTCTTGGTGCAACACGGGCAAGCAAAATTCCAAATGTGATCACGTCCATTCTTAGAAAATTCTTAAAACTTTCAGGGTCACACTCAAGCTCTTCATTCATAAGATGTAAATTTCCTTTATTCTTTGAAATCAACCATGGCTTCACCCACTATCTTCGTTCGTTGAAGAAAAGAAGGCTTGCAGCCCCACAAATTAGAGCGACAAGCAGTATTTCCTCAGAATCCATATTTTGACTATGCGCTACCTATTAACACAATTGAGTAGTTGACTTATTTTCCTATGAATATTGAACGTTTCAACTTTTAAGCCTATCAAAAAAAAAAACAAGAAAATATCCTTAAATTTTACACAAATGCCAATTCATATTAATATTCTCCCCTTCTCTGAACATCGGACATAATAATGTTTTCATAAATTTGATGCTACATTTAGTTGGCCCTCCTATATGTTCATTGAGTTTATTCAAACTATTGCCCTTTTGCAATCCGGAGAGAAACATTGTTCCTAAATAATGTTTAACATTGTTGGCATTGGATGAATTCAAGTTAAAATATAATATGCGTATGAGACTCGTTCCATATAAAACAAGACACTATATAGAGAAGAAATAAATTTCAAGATCATCGAAACTCATTTTCATACTTATAGGATACATAAAGTAACTACTATACTTACCTAGCTTACAAGATGTTTGTAATATTATTAATCATATTTATAATATAACTATATAAATATTATAAAAACACCAATATGAAAATCAGTCGAAAATTTTGTAGTTATAAAACACCTGACAACATTAGAATAAAATAAAATCAAATCTTACAAAAAACTCTTAAGTATGAATATAGATGGGATTTTGAGGCAAGGGGTGCAAAAACCGTTCATCTGTCAAACTCGAAATTGGGTCAAAAACCCGGGAAACGACCTACTTACACACATGGCTTCTAGATTGATCAAATCGCAGAAGCGTTTACCCCACTAAAGGTGGAATCCCCTCCGAGCGATAGCTGCGATGATCGTTCAGCGATCGTCGCTGCGACGATCGCGCTGAGACTGATACCGTTGTTCCTTTATGGAATCACTTTCCTCCAAGCGACAGCCTCCGGCGATAATCGTCGGGGGCAGCGTGCGTCGCAAACTGCCTTCTCCGAGAGCAAATATAGTCGCTGCGACCAACGACTTTTCCTTAGTTTAAACTGAGGTCGATTCAATCTGAAACATTTTCGGAATTTTTTATAGTCAGGCTTCAAATCGGTTGTTATTAAACTGAGTGAAAAAGCCCTCCTCCGGTCTAGAGATATAATCGTATCATCCTCATCTCGTAGAACCACACACATTTGGAAGTATGTCATCATCTTCGGCTTCTTCATACATCATATAAGCCGCAAGTGGTTTGCTACTCCGCTTTAAACTAATTCCAATGACTTGACTGACACAGAACGAACGAACAACTAATAGGAAAATTACCGATACTCGCTTGAAATTTAATGTCGCGAACGCTGGTTGGAAAACATACCTATAGCGATTATCGTCAGCGATAGCCGCTCCGAGGGAATTCGACCTTTAATCTCAGCGACAGAGTAGCACTCACCTCACCAGTACTCACCACATCCCTTAACAAAAATCAGTTATCAGTCTTCAAGTTCCCGTCAAGAGACTCTCTGTTTGTACGAGGCTATCGTCCCGCTAATTACGTTCGGCTAAGGCCAGTTTCTCTGTATTTACCATTTCGGTTTTGGCAGTTCTAATTACGTTCAGCTTAATACTAATTTTTCGGTATATGTACCATTTCGGTCCTTGCCAATCCTAGTTACTCTCGGCTTATTGCCAATTTCTTGTTCTAAAATCTTTCGGCTTAGAAAATTCGATATTATGTATCTCCTGTTCCAAGAACACAATTCATGCGAGATTAATTCTCCAATAAAGCCAAGATTTTCCTTGCAACAATTAAAACTTATCTTTCACACAGTGTCAATTGTTCCTATTTAGTATAGATAGAAAGAACATGTCCAATGTCCTGTCCTAGGTTGTACTTTTATTTTAATATCACATATTTTTGGTGTAATAAATTAAATAGGTAAAAGCGAATTTTAGCCTAGTATTACATCTGGTCTTTCGACGAAAAAAAAAATAAATTTGGGAAGCAGTCCATTAATTCTAATTGAATTGCGAATCGAAACCTTGCAAATCTAATATGCTGCTTAGCATTACACTGACACTTTTGATAAAACATATGTACGTTTATGATAAACGTTAATCCTAAAGTTACTACGCAACATAATACCAATGCCATTTGACTAAGATGCAATGTTTTTAATGTTTGTTGTACATTGCATAGTTCCCTCTCAAAATGTCTGTTTACTTTAAGAAAAATATATTGGTATCAATAAACAAGGAAATTAAAATAACGACGAGATTTATAAATGTCATATATTATTGGCTCATAATTTTGAAGGTAAATTCTTCCACCCAGTATCCAGACATTTAGAGCAAAATGCAACTTTTGGTGCTATACTGTATGACATCGAATTCATTAAAGCTTTTTGCAAACTCATTATCAGATAGTAATGATGATAAAAGCGCCTACAACATGAGGAAAAACTAACAATATTGACGTAAAACTTTAAACAAATTAAGATTGACTTCATAATATTAATTCCATCACTAAGTACGCGTACATTATACGGTAAAAAGGGAATATATGAAATTTAAGACGTCAATTCTTAGACCAGTTGGTATTTTGGTATCTTATCCGAATAAAAGTCTTATACATAGCAAACGCCAAAGTCCTTGAATAATAAGGAAACCTCTCTACTTACTCTACTATTATTTTAAGGTAAAATGGAGGAACGCAGAGGGTCTAAATGGCTGAATCGCTCTCGTCTCTTGTGTTATAGCATTTTGGGGTCCACCGCTTTTTAGTTTTCGGACCATTACTTTCTCCTATATTCTGTTTGCTCTGGCATTTCACCAATTTCATGTTCCCTTTCCGTTTATAGTACGAAATATAACTATCCAAAACAACTTATATTCAGAGAACTCTTAAACCATGTAAATTACAGTTTCGTATATATGGCGTAATTACCAAAAACCAATTTCACACCTACAATAACTCGTTCTAGAGCTTAAAATATGTAGATTAATTTACTTTTGGGACGGAGCTGTTTCATACTTATTAGTGTTTATTTATGCAGGATGTTCCTTAGTAAGATATAATGTTTGAGATATTTTTTTTAACTATGGAGTATGTTTCTTGAAAGTAGAAAACATAAATTAAACTATTGTTTATTAATACCCACCCCACATTTTCACCTGGAACTGGTTTCCCTATGTGATGTCGATTCAAATCTTTGAGTCCGGAAACTTGCGCAGAAGGAAACACGCATAACGTCGTCTATGATCGACCTTAGTGCTTCGGTCTCGACGAGACTAGTCTCGGTCTCGTCTCGTCTCGTCTCGAAATTCGAGACCGATACCGAGACGAGACTAGGAATTATAACTCGAGACCGAGACCGAGACTTCAAGATTCGAGACCGAGAGTCTCGTCACGTCAGTCTCGATAGTCTCGGGTCTCGAGTGTTGAAATAAGAATAATTTATAAGTAGGATAGTACGAAAATAATGGTTTGTTTGTTTGTTTTTAAATTATAGGTTACGTACAAAAATAAAAAATATGTAAGTACAAGAAAATCAAAGAAATCTAGGAAAGTATGTACCGGGTGGCCAACTAAGAATGGCACTCGGCTATATCTCGAAAAGTAATTATCGTAAAATCTTACTGTAAAAAAAATCATGAGTAAAGCGGCCAAGAGGAAATGTTGGAAATTATTTTTAAGTTTCCAAATGGCCGCCAGGGGCGTACTAGCCATCTTAAATTTTAAAACCCGCTTTTTGCAAAATTTTCTTAAATTAAAGAAAGTAGAATGCATTGCCATTTTAAAGCCGAGAAAAATTTGATTCTTTTTTGTTTAACACTTTTTGCTCTATTCCTTAAAAGAAAGTGGTGGGGGGTGTTCGAACATTTTCGGAAATAAATATCAGTAACTTCAAAATGGCTGAACGGATCTTAATAAGCTTGGGGTCGTTACAAAGGACATTCCTTAGGCTATCAACCCAACCGTGCCTTGAGTGGGGTGATTGCGATTTCTTACCTAGTCGGTAGAGGGCGTTTTCTGACATAACCCCAAATAAATCGGATTTAAAAAAAAATTAAATGCAACGATACCACTTTTTTTAAAACAAATGACAGCCAAATGAGAGCCTAATACGTCAGTGAAAACCGCATATCGATATCTCTTACCTAACCTAAAATATAAGCAAAAGAAATCAAAGCTGGAAATAAAATAGCATTTTAGGTAATTTTTTTCGGAAGACCCGTTTTTATTAAATCCTAATTATCACACCATAAAATAATTTACTGCTAAAATACCAAATTATATTTAAAATCTCAATAATAATTAATATTCAGTCAATATGAGTGAATATTGTCCTTCTGTCCACACAAAAATCGATTTTTTTTTAAGAAACTAAATAGGCTAGGGGCAACAGTTACATTATCGTTGCATTGAAAATCAGCAACTTTCTTCGGGTGGAAAATTCATATATTTTTTACAAATAAGGCCATCAAAATATTTCATACCGGGTGGCCAACTAAGAATATTCGGCTATATTTCAAAAACTAGTTATCATAGAGCTTTGGGTAAAACCAGTTAAGGGAAAACGCTGAAAACTATTTTTGAGTTTCCAAAATGCTCGCTAGAGGGTGTAACAGTCAAAAACAACTGTAAAATTAAGATTTTCTTCTTATTTCGCCTGAATAAGAGGTATCGAAAGTATCTGCATTTTAATTCTTACACATAACATCTCCTGATACATCTTGTTTGCAGAACGAAAACTAATATTTGTTATTATTGATAATATTATTTTATTGTTGCAAACTTCTTATTTTTTAATTAAAATATTTGTTAAATAATAATATTTGTTGTCAATGGTCAAGCCTACTTGGGTTAGTAAACGAATAACGTTGGCAGATATCATAGTCATTCAATGAAGTTCGAATTTTTTGAAAACCAGGCGGTTTATCGATATTAAATAAGTAATACCTTTTTTCCTTAAAAATAACACGTTTATTAGATTTTTTATTCAAAATCGTGATAAAGTTTTAAAAACATCGATACATCGTTGCCATCCCTAATTAACAGTGCATTGAAAATAAGCACGAAACATATCAACAAACACTTCTACTGGTGTAAAATTCATATATTTTTTTTCAACTAAAGCCCCAGAAATATCCCACACACGTGATTGGGCGGTTCAGAATATTTTCACTAGCCCGTCTGGACCAACTGTATCAGACCATGAGAGAGTGTGACTGGAATAGTGTGATAGAAAGCAGTGAGGTGGATCAAGCATATATATCATTTTTGGGAGTTTTAAAAAGTATTTAGATCTAATATTTCCCAAAAAAAGAGTCCAAAATAAAAAAAGACAAAGCAAGACTTGGATGACAAGGGGCCTAAAAATCTTATGTAAAAACAAAAGAGTCCTGTATCATAGGGCATGCAAAGGGGAGGTAAGTATGGAGTACTATAAGAGTTATTCAAATATCCTTAAAAAACCATTTTAAAAGCAAAACAATTGACTAACAAAGCTTACATTGAAAATTCAGAAAATAAAGTAAAATCAACCTGGTCTCTGATAAAAGACGTTACAAATCCCAAAACCAAGAATAAATCTGTTTTTGATAATTTCAATACATTTTTCCTAAGTATATGCCCGGATGTTAAAAAGGGTGCGATAAATTACAGTAAAATACAAAGGTGTCCTCATAGTCTTTTTTTGGAACCAACTACACATCAAGAAGTTCTTAATTGTATAAAAAATCTAAAAAACAAGAATTCCACAGGTCTGGATGAAATACCTATTAAATTCAATAAAAAAATAGCAGATTTGATTACAGCCCTTTGATGCATATAATAAATCTCTGTTTTCAAACAGGTAAATTTCCGAATACCTTAAAAGATTCATTGGTTAAGCCGTCAATACATAAAAAAGGAAACACGGATGATCTTAATAATTATAGACCTATTTCATTGTTATCTAATATTGATAAAAATTTTGAAAAGATAATTTCTGTAAGAATAATTAATTTCTTTGAATCACTTAATTTGTTCAATGATGCTCAGAATGGTTTTAGAAAAAATAAATCGACCACAAGGGCAATTTATCAGACTTTAATTAATGTAATAGAATCTCTAAACGACAATAAACAAACATTGACTGTATGCCTTGATCTATCTAAAGCATTCACAGTGTAGATCATGAGATACTCTGCAATAAGCTCGAGAGGTATGGTGTTAGAGGTGTGGCCTTGAAGCTTATTGAGTCATATCTGTCAAACCGAAAGCAAACAGTAGCAGAAATGGTGAACGGACAACTCTTACTTTCAAAATTTCAGACCATCAAAAAAGGGGTGCAACAGGGCTCCATACTGGGACCACTTTGGTACATTATATACACTAATGACATAACAATGGAACCTGTAGAAAACATGATGTTGTATGCAGATGATACATCACTGGTCTTCACTGGTAACAATGAGAGAGAATGTGAAGAAAGGACGATCGAGTGCCTGGACATCTTGAGTGAATGGTTTACAGCAAATAATCTTCTGCTGAATGTCTCAAAAACACAGTTAATGCACTACAATTTGCATGCAGATAATGAGCGATTGTTTGAATACAATAATGTACAGATAACGACTTCCAACTCGCTGCCTTTTTTGGGAGTTGTCTTGGATCGCAGACTGGACTGGAGGCCCCATGTAAATCAACTGGCCAAAAGTATAAGTAAATACTGCTTTGCATTGAGGATTCTCAGGGATGGTGTGGGGGTGGATGGTGCTCTGGAAGCATACCATGCTTACATTCAATCGAGAGTTAGATACGGAATCATATTTTGGGGAAACTCTGCGGAGTCTGACAGGATTTTTATCTTGCAAAAAAAATGCTTAAGAATAATTTTTGGTATGGGCTTTGGGGATAGCTGCAGAGCAGCATTTGGAGATAAGGGGATCATGACATTGTGGGGTTATATATTTATGAGTGTGTGTCTTTTATCTTGAACAATAGATCGTTCTTTGAGACTCTTAGAGGGGAACATGCATATAATACCAGACATAAAGATAATTTAAGAATAAAAAAAACACACTACAGCTACATTCAGAGGAATGTCTGTCATTCCATATTAAAAATCTGGAATAAAATACCTCTCACTTTAAGAGAACAACCCACCATATTTATTGAAAAAAAACTGACCAAATTTTTAAATAAAAAGTCTTATTATAGTCAAGATTATAGTATGTGATTTTCTTGGGGACGAAGGGGTGAATGATATGGGACTGGATTGAACTAAAACAATATTGTAATGTTTTTGAAACAATAGGTACTTTTTAATAGCTAGGGTACCAGACAGGTCAAATGATTCTAAATGATTTTAAATTACATGTTATTGTTGTGAGTGTGAAATATTGTTGTATGAACTTCTATTGTATCTCTGTAGTATTAGTTGTTTTTATTTTATTTTGTTTGTAAGATTTTATCACTAATTTTAAGATTTTAAGATAAACAATTGACAAGATTCATACCCTATAAGGTCAAATTTTGTAAACAAAATCACTGGAATCTAATAAAGAATATCTATCTATCTATCTATAAATAGCTGTAATCTTAATATGATTGCCATTTAGGTATCGCCATTATAATTTTTGCGACATACTTGCTTTCTTTAATAAGTTCGAATTTTGTGTGGACACATATTGAATGAATATTAATTATTATTGCGATTTTAAATATTATGTTGGTATTTTAGTAGTAAAATAATATATAGTGTGGTAAAATATCAATAATTAGGATTTAATAGCAACGGGTCCACCGAAGAAATGTCCCAAAATCCGATATTTTTTCGCGTTTTGATTTCTTTTACTTATAATTTAGTTAGGTAAGAGATATCGAGATACGGTTTTCACTGACGTATTAGGCTCTTATTTGGCTGCCTTTTGTTTAAAAAAAGTGGTATCGTTGCATTTAAATTTTATGAGAAAATCTGATTTATTTGCGGTTTTGTCAGAAAACGCCCTCTACCGGCCAGGTAAGAAATTGCAATCACTCCGCTCAAGGCTCGGTTGATAGCCTGAGGAAAGCCCTTTTCAACAACTCCATGCTTATTAAGATCCGTTCAGCCATTTTGAAGCTATTGACATTTATTTCCGAAAATGTTCGAACACCCCCCACCACTTTCCTTCAAGGGATAGAGCAAAAAGTGTTTACCAAAAAAGAATCGAATTTATCTCGGATTTAAAATGGCAATGCATTCTACTATCATTAATTTAAGAAAATTTTTCAAAAAACGGGTTTTAAAATTTAATATAACTATTACGCCTCCTGGCGGCCATTTTGAAAACTTAAAAATAATTTCCAACATTTTCTCTTGGCCGCTTTACTAATAATTTTTTTTTACCGAAAGTGTTTACGACAATTACTTTTCGAGATATGACCGAGTTCCATTCTTAGTTGGCCACCCGGTACGTATCTAAAGTACAATTTACTAGTTGCCTACCTGTATTTATGAGTAACAGAAAAAAAATATTTTCAAAACAAGTCTTATATAGTTTATAATAATTTTAAATTCACCCACCCACCGGGGATTTACCTAAAAACTATAGACTAGCCAGAGGAGCGTTACTATGCAGTTTTTTTTTATTTTAATATGTTTTTAGTTTATTTCTTCTTATAAAAAAATAGTTTACTTACATAGGTGGTATGTTTTTAAGTAAAATTAATCCTTTCAAACAGAATCCTTCACTTGCAGCCAATACCCAATAATCTTTGTGCAATCTGCCAGGTTTATTTACAATCATTTATATTTTTTGCTCAGGAATGCGCCTCATCAAAGAGTTCTTAGGTTTACTTTCGAAAAATATAAAATATTATGTAGAGTAGACTATTCTGACTACAGTGACTACTCTACTCTCTGATATATTTTTTACTTGCCAACCTCCCTTCAAATTTTGTTACCTCTATAAAGATTTTTTCGTGACTTTGTTGTTTAAATTAATTTTGCTTAAAAAAATCGACACCTTGTGAGGTTATTAAACTTATTTATCTGAAAAAACCCAAAAAATCTAATTATTATTCATTAACGTGGTAATATCCCAAAATAGGTCGAATTTATAATACTGATTCTTGGGACGGTTTTCAAAAGAAGAAAAAATTTTTGAAGTGCACGAGACTCTCGGCGAGACCGAGACCAAGACCGAGACCACAAAATGTCTCGTCTCGGTGAGACCGAGACGAGACTCGAAGACTCGAGACTTTGCGAGACCGAGATCGAGACCTCAATAGTCTCGTCTCGTCTCGGCGAGACCGAAGCACTAATCGACCTAATGTAGAAAGAAATTCGTACTAAATAATAATCATTAAAGGAATAATAATAATAACTTACCAACTGTTTTTACCAAAAAGTGTAGTTTAACAAACACAAACGTTAGGGAAAAATAACAATACGAAATAATTTTTGCAATAAACATATAAAAATTTTGATATTCAAGAAACTATTTTCATCTCTGGAAGATGACGAAATAATTTTATATTAAGATAAGTTTTAAAAATGTATTTCCTTTTGTTGCATGTTGCATGTACAAAATGCAGTAGTGACAACCTCTAATAGTCCCAACGAGCAGATACTCACACTTATGATTGCCATACAAAGCTGAAATCTGCAATTGATGGGCTTTCAAATTGTCAAATGTGGGCCGCAACAGGGCCACTGATGATATGTTGTATTATAAACGGTGTAAAATGTAATATGTCTTCTTGAATTGAGGTATTTCTCTCTCTTTTTTTAACGTAAAATCTTGGCAAACGTTGGGGTCCATCGTAATAAGGGTATGCGAGAACTACTAAGATGCCTAAACTACTAATTAAATATCACCCTGCCACAAGGTTGAACTTGAAAATGTTATGTAAACATATAAGCAATTATGAACCTTAAAATCGCAGCGGTCAGCAAATTTTATTATAGAAATAATAGAGCCTACTGTTCTCAATTATTGGGCTGCAGTCTATAAGGCCGCAAGTTATCTGGTTGTTCTAACAATACTTTAATCACCAAACCTATCTGAAGAGCTGCAGTTTTCTTGGGATACCAGCCTAAAGCACTAAAGTCGAATCTACGATAGATCTGTCACAATTCATAGTTCTATGCATTCTAGTGCTGAGTGAAATTGATAAACTAAGAAGAATTAAATAATTACCTAAATGAAATAAGCAAACTTAACCCTTAATTTAACCCAAGCTAACCTCGATTAAAACAAAACACCGCTCTTAAAAACTTTATTAAATAACAGAGGCTAAGACCTATAAAGAATTAGCAAACGGGTGCAGTCTAAATTCATTAAGTCTTTGACCAACAGACATTGATATTGTTTTACCGAAGTGTCTTTATTATCTTTTCTCACCTGGCGATTTTAACTGATCTACATATCCTGAACGCCAACCAAGGCGTTGTAACAGGACGTGGTATTATTTTAATCAATTGCGGCGTTGTTTTGTTTTATCTCATTTATTTCGCTAAGCATTTTACGTTTGTACGGTTGTAAGTAATAAGACGCAAGGATGATTTTAAAATATTTAAAAAGCAAATTGGTGGTGATTACATTAAGGCCCTATGAACACAATTCAAATTATCTTGAATTACAGGATGCCTAAATTTTACCTCTAAGTTTAGACAAAATGTATTCATTCTTTTTTAAGTGGCACAGCGTTCACACATCTTCGAAAAATAAAGCCTCTACTTAAACTTATAGCAGCTCGTGACAGCTTTTATTTTTTACAGTCTGCCTTTGATAGGGGACATACTTACAGTCGTAAGCTATCGAAATATGCATTCAAAATTCCTCGCAACGCGGTCATGGTAATTTTAGTTTGCAAAAAAATGGTCCCTTGGAACAACTTTTTACAGTCTGCCAACATACATTAAGTTTACCAAATCCGTCATAAGCTTATTGGCAGAGGTCTTTAGGGAGCACAATAGGTAGTAACGCATGCTCGTGTAATCTTGTGAAAAATCGTCTAACTGAGAACAACTTTTTACAATCTGCCAAGCACAATTCTGACTCAGTTATCAGTAAAGATATAATAATTTTACTAGGCAGACGTTTTACAGATGTATAAATGTCTCAGACGTACTAGTTAATTAACAAAATTTTTATGATAATTCGGAACAAGTTTTTACTGATTCAAACCAGATTAGATATAAACTTTATATTTTTTAATATAGAATAAAATAATTGGCAGACGAATCCAGCGCATACAGAATACGAAAAACCTTTTTTTAACTTGTAAAGGAATAGTATATTATTTTATATGGAGGAAAAGTGATACTTTTCATGGCGCGCTCGTGTTTAACAGCCGAACGGAGTGAGGCTGGTAATAGAGAGCAAGCCATGAAAAGTAACTTTTCCTCCAAATAAAATATGCTGTTTTTTCTTCAAATGTCGACAAATTAATGCAAAAACATCTCTTAATAATAATAATATCTAATTATTATTAAAGATAAATGGGTTCGCAAGGCGACTTAGACCACGGCCGTAGGTGGCCTTGCTTAGACCGGTGTGAATATAATGTAACATAAAGCTGTCAGTGGACACTGTCAACAATAATTATTTTTTTAAGATTGCGTCTCCGATTGCGTTTCAATTCCGTATGGATAAGCAGTTATTGAGTAAGTTCCATTAAATAATAACCAATTTGTTCCTAAATTAGTGATTTTTAGAAATGCAGTCACAAATTGAGTGATAAATACAAATTTTAGTTTAATAACTCTTGAGTTGTTGACGCTTGCTTTGATGTTTGTTTGTATTGTATCTATGTTGATATGACAACACTTTTGCCTCCGCCGGCGGAAAAGTGAAATTAAAGCTCCGGCGGAGGAAAAACGAAACTTCACGGCCGCCTACACAGTCGAGTAATGATGGATTTACTGACGTTTGAAGAAAAAATATATTTTTTGGCTATTTTTACAGTCTGCCTATTTTTCTAGCAATGTTTAGATACTGGATAAGAAAAATATTCAAATGCAGAAGATTTGTGAATGTACAAGGGTCAATATTAGTTTACTGGGGAAAGGCAGACAATTTAAACAACTACTGTTATTACCTACTATTCTTAGCATTGGATCCAACCAATTATGGATGGAGTTTTATGAGAAATTACAGGTTAATGTGGTTCGAAGGCCCCGAAATCACGGAGAACATTAAGGAAATCGTGCTGCCATTGATGCCATCTCAAAACTTGGAAAGGCAATAATGAAAACAATACCACTTAATACGCATTTAGGCAATTCTTCAACTAGCTTAAAAAAATAAATTCCTTTAAAATTGCTTATATAAATATTACAATTATTTTTAAAAGTATTGAAAAAAGTACTAAATACTCCTTTAAGCGTAATTAATTAAATATATAAGATTTTACTGTAAAAAGGACATAAGTAATATTTCCATTTGAATTTAAATTTGAAACCATTTTTTTATTTTAAGTATATGATAACTAAATTAATACCAAATTAAATTAAATTAGGTTCCAATTTGTTTATTTAGTCACCAATTTTTCAAACTTATTTGACACTTTTGATACTTGCTTGCAAAAGTTCCTCTTATTTAGTTGCATGTTACACACATTAACAAAATGTTCTGCTTCGATTTTGTAGAAAATGAAAAAAATGTTTACCAGGATATCGAGGCTAATGGTGATGACAACGAATCTGATGATGATGAGATAAACAGCAACGACAGTATGGATTGAGTAGAACAAATGAAATTTGATGAAAATATCATTATGCCTAGAAAGATGCAAAAAGTGATTGAACTCTCTTGTACACATATTTTCTACACTTTCTATATTTTGTAATTGAACCGATTAATTCCGATTTTTTCCCTTTTTAATCATAGAATGTTTGTACAATAACTATGCTTGTACACATAGGAAACATCTGTCTAAACTATTGTATAAGTGTAAGTATCAATAAATAAAAAATGGTAGCACATTATAAAATAATAGGTACATGAATTTAAAATAATATACCTAAATTTTTTATATTTTATTTTCAAATTTAATATTCATATTAGAAGTTGTCTAAATTGTCGGCTTCTCCATATTCAGATTATAAGTAAAGTAACAAATGACAGGCTGAAAAAAATTGATCCACTTGTTGTTTGGGATAAATTTTTTGGGGAGAATTTTTTTTGACTTGTACGTTGACAAATCGCCTGCCTTTAGATATAACGCTTATTCAGTAACTAAGCATTACAAGAAAAAAAAGGCTGACTCTACACCATTTCTTTACAAGTTCAAATGCGTCTGCCTACAATTCAAACTATTCGAACTAATAGTTCTATATATCTTATTTTTCGAAAAGGGTTTTAAGTATCTAAGAAACAGACTGTAAAAAATTGTTCCGAGTTATCATGAAAATGTTGTTGATTAACTACTTAACTAGTGCTTCTGAGATATTTGTACATCTGCAAAACGTCTGCCTAGTAAAATTGTTATAACTTTACTGATAGCTGAGTCTAGCTTGTGCTTGGCAGACTGTAAAACTTGTTCTCAGTTACAGTACACGATTTTTTTACAAGATTACACGAGCATGCGTTACTATTGTGTTCGCGAAAAACGTCTGTCAATAAGCTTATGACGGATCTGGCAATCTTAATTTGTGTTCATGTAACTGGCAGACTGTAAAAAGATCATTTTTTGTAAATTAAAATTAACTTTCCAACATGTGTTACCGCGGTGCGAGAAATTTTTAATGCATATTTCGATAGCTTACGGCTGTAATCAAAGGCAGACCCGTAAAAATGGGTTTTTTCTGTCACGAGCTGCCGGTCTATTACATTTAATCCTAAAATATTTTCAAATCCTTATCTCTTTTTAAGGATTTTCAGTTCTCTTAATCTTATATTGAAAAGTAACACTCTGTTTTAATATTTAATCCTTGTTCAAGATCCGGGTCGATTATATTTTGTATTATACAACTGCGTAAGAAATATAAAATATTATATTATCTTGCATTAAATAAATATCTATCTATTAAAATTAAATTAAATTATTAGCTATTCAGTAAAAGCAACCTTTTCGAATTTTATTAAAAGAAGAGTTCATTGGCTTACACCGCAAAAGATGTTTAATATTAATATAATTCTATTTGAGCATTAGTTGGAAACAATAGCGAAAAGCTACGTAAAAATGCCGGATTTAAAAAGATTTCGAAATGCTCGCTCGTCGCCTTGCGCTTTCCACCCGATCATATAACTGCGAAAAATCGAAGACTGAACCTATTTAAAAGCTGACCTGTTCTATTTGGCTTTAATCCAGAATCTTGACTTTATTCGTTGGCCTTGCATAATGGCCTGCCCTTTTATTAAAATATGACTTCGAAGTCAGTGCAGCGATTTCCCAAGAGAGATATTAGCAATTATCCAGTTTCCTGAAGGAATGTTTAGTTTTGATCTAGCTTTGTTATTCTATGATAGTGATAGTGATAATGATAATTTATTCATGTTCATACACAAAGTATTTATACAATCAAATCAGGTAATCAAACCAATTACATAGAAAATATATAACACGCTAGAAAATAAACAATATATTGATTAATTGACAACTTAACAAAATATATCACAACTGTTACAAGTTATTGAAGTAAGTTGGAGTCGGCTCCCTCGAATAAAAGGCATGTTAGATCAGCAATTTCAAAAGTTTAATTAAAGAAATTAAGTGGAAGATCCATGAAATTCTCCCTTTAAAAAATCTATAGTCAGGTACCCCAAGAAACCAGACCACTTCTCAGCCTGATGTAGCTCGGTACATGCCTTTAACCGTTTTGGTATTATGATTATGATATACATCCCACCATGTTTGATAATATGTTCATTTATAAGAGATACATACATCTTCCTATGCAAGTTTTTCAGCAGATTAATACGACCAAGTTGAGTATCTCTCATTTCTCTTCATTCATTGTTATGATATTCATCTGCACAGTTAAGACCGGCAATAACATGCGTGACTCCTATTATTCACAGATACCCAAGTTTGCCAGGTTTCGTAGAAGAAAGATATTAAAACTCAATGCTTATAAATAGAGCTGCCTTATCCATAAAACAAAAATGGCAGAGATGCGTGTTGGTGGATTGATAATCCGTCAAAATTAAGACCAAGCACATGGAGACTCTTTAACAGAGCCAAGTGTATGCAGATTGGCAGAGCTGCACCTAGAAAGTTACCAACTACAATATAAAAGTAGACCAGAACAATATTGAAGACCTACCAGGAATGCTAAGGAGATTACCGGATACATATGCAGTAGTCGCCGGATAAGATGAGTCATGACCATCCAGCTGTTTAAAACTTCAGGAGTCGACGAAATATTCCCCACTCAGCTTCAGTCAGGGCAAGAGAAAATTCTACAGCATATAGTGCCTATTAGTCGATGTAGCCTAATGAACCGCATTAGTGCAACTGACAGATAAAATTCAGGATGTACTGGGAATAAAGAAACTGGAATATGTGCCTTTTTAGACATAGAAGGGGCTTTTGACAGCACACCACATGAAACTGTCAAAAGAGCACTAGAAGAGAGAGGAGTAGACAGCACGACAACCAAGTGGAGCAAGCAACTGCTGTCTACCAGATTAGCAGAAACAGAAATAGGGCGAGAAAGTATTTCCATCTTCACTACTAGGGAATGCTTGCAAGGGGGCGTAGCCTTTCCACTGATGTGGAGTCTAACTGTGGATCGACTCCACTGCGATTTGATAGACCTCGGCTTACCCCGTCAGGTTTATACCGACGATATAGTCATAATCGCGAAGGGGAAGTTTGAAAATGTTCTCTGTGACATTGTTCAAAAAGATCTTGAATATACTAAAGAATAGTGCCAATCGTTGGGACTTAACGTTAACTCCAAGGCCACCCTAGTAGCGTGTACAAAGAAAAGGAACATTAACCTCAAACCCGTCAATTTAAATAGGACTGTCATTGAATGAAAATCGGAGGTCAAGTATCTGGGACTTATACTAGATAAAACCTTCTCTGGAACAAGCACGAAAGGGAAGTAACTAGCAAAGCCATAAATGCCCTAATGGTTTTCAGAAGCTTTACGGAAAAAACTGGAGACGTAACCCAGATATCCTACAGTGGATGTACATGACAATAGTGAAATCGATCATTACTTTGACGTAGTAAAACTAAACTGGCTAGTACAACGGCAAAACTATCAAGGGTCCAGAGACTAACCTGTGTAGGCATAACAAGTGCAATGAAAACGTGCCCATTGCTCACTATGGATGTAATCCTAAACCTAACACCTTTCCGTACAGTAACGAAGAATGGCATCAAAGGCAATATGCAGAATAAACAGAGAAAAAATTACCAAACGCAAACCTCTCTCTGGAAATCGGCTTATTTGGGACATATCCCAAGATGAGTTAAAAAAAGTATATCTTTGTGAAGGAATTTAAGACGAAACTAAGTTATAAACGTGAATGAGAGATGGAGACCATTTCAAGACTAGATAGAAATACCACCAAGTGGTACACTGATGGTTCAAAAATAACAGAAGGACCTGAAATAAAAGTATAGGGGCCAGAAACCGAATAATCTGAGAGCCTAGACAAATTCCCAGATGTATTCCAAACGGAAATTCACACTATCGGAAAATGTGTCCAGGTATAGAAAGAAAGTCTCGAAGATAAACAATTGTTATCATGCCAGACAGTCAAGCAGCCATTAATGCGCTGAGCTCCAACATAATCAGCTCTAAGATGGTGTGGAAATGCTTAGAAAAAATTTAATGAACTAAGCCAGGATAATGCGGTTATCCTCCTATGGGTTCCGGAACATATTGGAGTGGAGGGGAATTAAAAAGCAGATGAACCCGCAAAGGAATGAATTGAGTCACGATTTTTGGAACCTTAAGCCTCTTGCGGGATAAGTATCAGTATACTATTGGAAGAATTCAAGAAAGAAGTTTTTAGTAACAGATCCCAACAAACTCAGAATGCTAACGGGGATTCTGGCAGGGCATTGCCGCTTGTCCTCTATCGCTAAGAGGCTCGGGCTTGAAGGGGAAGAAGAATGCGGATTCTGCGAGTAAGAGGACGAAACTTCTATTCATATTTTATCAAAACCAGAGGGCGCGACACCTGAGATAAATCTGTTTATCCTGAAGCCATCCGATCCCGACGTCCTACTGAAGGCCATAGTATTGGAGGAACTGCTTTAGCCATTGAAACCCCTATTGTCTGAGCAGATGAGGGGGACGTAACAGATCTTCTATATCGCAGTGTGCAGATAAACCCCAAAGAACATAAATACATACATGATTATTGATACACAGTCCCAGAAAATTAAAATTAATGACATTTCTTCTTCAATAATTTAGAAGGGCTCTTTTAAATAAAGGTTATCTTGAAACATAAAATAAAATTTAAGTCAACCGAAAATCTGAATAATTTATCTATAAGGTGCACATCCAGTTTGGCTGTTCATATAGGTATTAAATACTAACTAGAATGTACTTTAGCTCAATCATCCCAGTGTCTTACTATAACTAAGCAGAAAAGAAATAAGTGAAAGAAGAAAGACAATAGAAGAAAACAATGGAGGCTACTATATTTGAAAATGCTTTTGTATTGAAATGCTCAGCATTACAGTTTTTTTAGCCACACTTGGATAACTGAGTAAGCCTTGAACTTATGAAGATCTGCTCGAAGAAAAAAATGCGTTGAGCAAACACAGTTGTTCCCGAAATTTAAACATTTGATTACAGGCAAGTACAAAATGCCTCTCCATTTATAATGCTAAAATAACCATTGTTACTCAAGAAGTGAGGACTTCCTTGTTCACGTTGTACGTGAAAAAGATGTAAACATGAATTCTGAACTATTTAGGACATTAACACGAAAGTTCTTCGAATTGTCATTTAGATAAAATTCCCGATGGACTGTAGGGTAAATTTGTCACATTACGAAGTGTAGAAGGTTATTAATTGACGTTAAAGTTGAATTAAAAAAAAACCGCTGGTAACCGATCAAAATGCGAATCACATAGTCCCACGTACTTAAGGCCAAAGCTTTAAGTATAACTATGTAGATTTAGAGAGTAAGTTTTTTAAATTTTATTCGGTTAAGTCTGAAGCTATATAACAATTTAAATAACTGATTAGGTTTCAAAATAAAGTTAAATCGTGTAAACAAAATAGAGCGCATTGAAAGCTTGTTGATCTTTAGTTTAACCTTGCCATTTGGAATGTGGATTTGCCACTCCAGCATACATTTTGAGTAAAGTGGCTATGCATATGACTACTAAAGTCCATTTTTGCATTCGGAGAAATTACTTTATTGGTTAATTGATATTTTCTACCTAAAATTAGAATATAATTACAGTTTGAATTAGTTGGGTATTACTCCTGAGCCTAAAACATGATCTGCCCATACCTGCGTAGCCCGCAGGACCTATCGTCGTAGCTATCTCTACCTTATCCCGTTCAATTTAATATTGAGTTTTCGCAGTTGAAGTTGTGTTATCATGTGTGTAAATTTAATAATATGAAACAAGCATTCATAGCAGTGTGAATCATCCCAGCTATGTGTATTATGATGTGGCGGATACACTTCGAAATAAAGTAGGAACCTATTGCTGACTTTGCGAAAAGGAATCATCAGGCCTATTTTGGCATTCACTGTGCAGTTGGGATGTGAAGATGAATCTTAGGCTCCGCATTTAGTATGTAAAGCATGCATTGAATATTTGCGGCAGTGGACAATTAGAAGGAGGAAGTCTGTCATCAATCGGAGTGATACACGTTCTGAAGAAATACTCATTCTATCATTCAGAAGTATGCAGACACTTTTGACAGATGACACAGAATCACTATTTAAGACCGTGTGGGAAATTTACTAATTTTATATAGTCAAATTGTTGTTTCGGGATGAATCTCATCCCCTCTTGAACGTTTAGAGTCATGTTGATAGGAATTTTATTACTTTTTATAAAGTCAGATACAATATTACATTACAGACTCGCAGATCAATTGTTTTTAGCACATCCTTAGGGTCCAGATGATGCGCTAAAACATTAAAATTTAATATATTGGGCTAATTTTTCAAATATAATATTTAGCTATAATGCAAAATATATCGAGACTCTGTACAGAATTTTTCCGTATATTTTGGAGTACCCTTGAGAGATTATTTTAAAAGTTATTAAAAAACTTTTAATACAAAATAGGGTCTTTCATGAACCGCCAGGATTTCTTTATCGGACCAAATAAATGAGATTCGAGCTGCGGAAAAATCTAAAATATTACTTTCAAATGGATCGCCCTATATGTAGTTCATTAATAGAACAGTCCATTCGTTACTCACACCGAATATGCCATTTTTTAAAGTTAATTTAAAGACCATAAATACGTATAATCAGCAACGAACGAACTATCGGATAAATGAATCATACACTAGGTGTTTTTACACAAATGTGCGGTTTACATTTCTTTTACCCTGTATAAGATTGCAAAAATGCAAGAAAAATACTTTAAAATTGCTAATTTAAAGTATTTTCTAACTCTTAAAATATAAGCTTTTGGGGTACTCTAAAATATGCGGAAAAACCGTGTATGTATGTTTACAACTAGGGATACATTTACATTTACAATAAAAAAAATTATTACCTACCTCAGAAGAATAGTAAATGAAATATTGAGCAAACATCTGGGAATTTCCCAGACTTGATTATTTTGAGTTTGTAATTTGTATTATCAACATCAATATTATCAGCATTAACAAGTCAATATAGATGCAAGTCCTTAGCTTAAAAAACACAGTTTATTTATAGTTACAGTAACTATAATAATTACTTTCCAAAACTAATCTAATGCTGAATAACAAGCAAGTCAAGACGTTGTGTTAAATCAGAAAATACTACCGTATGCCTGTCGTATAATGTCCTAACTAATATTATAAATACGAATGTGAGTTTGTTTGTATTGTTTGTTACGCTTTCAACCGATCATCATGAAATTTTGAACAGATATTTTCAAGAGTATAGTAAAGGGCATAGGACACTGCGCTCGCGTTGATTTATACGGCTAGTTTTAATCCTATCCGCGTTGATTTATACGGTTAGTTATAATCCTATTTTCAACGTGTAAACTGCTCAACCGATCATCATGAAATTTTTTACAGATATTTTCAAGGGTATAGTAAAGGACATAGGACAGTTTTTTCCCGCGGCGTCGCTCGCGATGATGTACTTACATAACTGCCAATGATCATTAATTAGTAAGAAATCATGAAATTTTGTATAGACATTTTCAAAGGTATGGTACAGGACATTTTTTTTCTTTACCCGCGACTTCGCTCGCGTTAATTTTTACGATTAGTTTGAATCCCATTTTCCATGCGTAAGCTACTCAACCGGTCATCATGAAATTGTTTACAGATATTTTCAAGAGTATAGTAAAGAACATTTGACACTTTTACCTTTCACCCGCGGCTTCGCTCGCGTTGATTTTTATGGGTAATTTTAATCCTATTTTTCACGCGTTAACAGATATTTGTACAGATATTATCAAGAGTATAGTAAAGGACATAGGACACTTTTAGTATTTACCTGCAGATTCGCTCGCGTTGACTTTTTACGGTTAATGTTAATCCTATTTTCCACGCGTAAACTACTCAACCGATCATCAAGAAATTTTGTACAGATATTTTCAAGAGCATAGGAAAGGACACAGGATAGTATTTACCCGCGGCTTCGCTCGCGTTGATGTACTTAAATAACTATCAAGTATCATTAAAAAGTAAGATATCATGAAACTTTATACATATATTTTCAAGAGTATAGTTAAGGACACATGGTAGTATTTACCCGCGGCTTTGCTCGCGTTGATGTAGTAAGTAACTGTCAAGGATCATTAAAAGTAAGATATTATGAAATTTTGTACAGATATTTTCAACAGTATAGTGAAGGACATAGGATACCTCTTGTCTTTACACGCGGCTTCGCTCGTGTTGATTTTTAGGGTTAATTTTGTCCTATTTATCACGCGTAAACTACTCAACTGATCATTGAGAATTTTTGTACAGTTATTTTCAAGAGTATAGTTAAGGGCACAGGATAGTCTTTACCCGCAGCTTCGCTTGTACTAAAATAACTGTTAAGGATCATTAAAAATTAAGATATCATGAAATTTTGTACAGATATTTTCAAGAGTATAGTAAAAGATATAGGACACCTTTTGTCTTTACCCGCGGCTTCACTCGCGTTGATTTTTACGGTTACTTTTGTCCTATTTTCCACGCGTAAACTACTCAACCGATCATCATGAATTTTTGTACAGGTATTTTCGAGAGAATAGTTATAGACACAGGATATTATTTACCCGCCGCTTCGCTCGCGTTGATGTACTAAAGTAACTGTCAATGGTCATTAAAATGTAAGATATCATGAAATTTTGTACAGATATTTTCAAGAGTATAGTAAAGGACATAGGACACTTTTACCCGCGGCTTCGCTCGCGTTGATGTGGCTGAATAACTGTCAAATATCATTAAAAAGTAAGATATCATGACATTTTATACAGCTATTTTCAAGAGTGTAGTTGAGGACATAGAACAGTTCTTACCCGCGGCTTCGCTAGCGTTGATGTACTTAAATATCTGCCAAAGATGATTAAAAGTTAAGAAACCATAAAATTTTGTACAGATATTTTCAAAAGTATAGTAACCACATAGGACACTTTTAGCTATTTCCCGCAGCTTCGCTCGCGTTGATTTTTACGGTTAGTTTTACTTCAACTTTCCATGCCTAAACTACAACTACTCAACCGATCATCATGAAATTTTTTACAGATATTTTCAAGAGTAGAGTAAAGGACACAGGGTAGTATTTACCAGCGGCTTCGCTCGCGTTGATGTACTTAAATAACTGTCAAGGATCATTAAAAAGTAAGATATCATGAAATTTTATACAAATATTTTCAACAGTATAGTAAAGGACATAGGATACCTCTTGTCTTTACACGCGGCTTCGCTCGCGTTGATTTTTAGGGTTAATTTTGTCCTATTTTCCGCGCGTAAACAACTCAATTGATCATTATGAATTTTTGTACAGTTATTTTCAAGAGTAGAGTTAAGGACACAGGATAGTCTTTATCCGCGGCTTCGCTCGCGTTGATGTACTAAAATTACTGTTACGGATCATTAAAAATTAAAATATCATCAAATTTTTTAGAGATATTTTCAAGAGGATAGTAAAAGACATAGGAGACCTTTTGTCTTTACCCGCGGCTTCACTCGCGTTGATTTATACGGTTACATTTGTCCTATTTTCCACGCGTAAACTACTCAACCGATCATCAAGAATTTTTGTACAGGTATTTTCAAGAGTATAGTTAAGGACACAGGATATAATTTACCCGCGGCTTCACTCGCATTGATGTACTAAAGTAACTGTCAATAGTCATTAATATGTAAGGTATCATGAAATTTTGTACAGATATTTTCAAGAGGATAGTAAAGGATATAGGACACTTTTAGCTTTTACCCGCGGCTTCGCTCACGTTGATGTGCTTAAATAACTGTCAAAGATCATTAAAAAGTAAGATATCATGACATTTTATACAGCTATTTTCACCAGAGTTTTTGGCTTTAAACTAGCTCAAAATTATATAAAAGCATACTAAGCACAGAAGTCAGAACATTTCTTCTCTTAATTTCAAAATAAGAAAATATAGAGCTACTATAGCTCTTTTCTGAATGACTTTTAATATCGCGTGTGAAATTGACTGCATAAATAGACTGGTGTGGTTGAAAAAGTTTTCTTTTTCATCGAACCGTGGAAACGTAAGTTTTAAACCACTACAATCACCGTGACTTTTTCATTGTTATCAATATTAACTTGTCAAAATATTTTCAGATCATAAATTATGGCTATGAGTTATCAGATTTTTAAGTCATATATCCAGATCTGCACTTTAGATATTAGCTAGTGTTAGGTAATAAACTAACAGGTTTTAGCGTTTTAGTAGAAATAATATAAATAGAGAAAGAAAGGTAATAGAAACATCCTAAAAATGTATTAAACACGAATAGGCCCTCCGTTACATAACACAGTAGCGCGAAAACTTATATAAAACATGCTAAGGAGAACAGTCAGAATATTTCTTCATATAACTTCAAATTACAAAAATAAGTTTGGCCAATATAGCCATGTAAATCATAAGAATGGTCCATTAGTGCTCTCTCTGAACAACTTTTGTATATCGAGGGTGGAACTCAATGTATAAATATACTGCAGTGGTTGATAAAGTTTTCTTCTTCTGTTAGTTTAAACGTCCTGAAAATTTATTATTTGCGTGTTTGGATCTTTAAAACACGATAATGGAAAAATCGAATAGAGGAAATTATATTGCTAAATACATGTTGGGCGTGTGCCTTTCACTGATGACCTATTATGCTGGGCCCACACTAACGTCTAATAACGTTAATTATCGCGCTATTCTGTATTAAAGCCTGAACCCACAGCTTACTTACTTATTATCGTCATTATTAATGACGTTATAACGTTAGATGATCGCACGAGTGGCGATCTTTTTGGCATATCAAAATTATTTTTGCCTCATTTATCCCAATATTGTGGCTGCACTGGTATCGTCTATTGCAAGGCAATAAGAATTTAAGCGTGGTTTAATACGGTCGCACAGAAATGGAACAGTCTAGAAAAAATAATAGAGTTTTTGAAAGTGTTTCAAACAGAACCTTGTTTATAGGATCCTCAACAAAAAGCACACAAAAATTGTGGTGCTCAAAGTGGCGCTTGGCGTCGGATTGTGCAAACTTTACTAATTCCACTAACTGTAGGTAATTAAAGAGGAAAAAATACACTCTGGTGGGCTGGCTACAACAGAATTCCTCTAAATAAATGTAAGAAATATTTAAAGTCTGGTGCAGGAACAAGAAGTGGCATATTTACACACAAACTGGTTTACATTTGACATCATGCATAACTTCCTTAAACTTGTATACGAAAGCAACAACAGATTGAGAACACATTGTGTTCAGGCACCTGAACCAAGTACACCACAACCAAGTAGGTACACCACAACATCAAACTTTGTCAGATCAAGGAATTAAACTTCCCAGCAGTTTTCAATCCAATGGAACCGCCAAAAAAAACAGATAAATAAAGTTTTAACTACATAAAGTCGCTATCAAGACAAAATCAATGACGGGATTTTGGTGAGTATGATAATTTTGCGACAATGATTGTACTCAAAATTCGAAAAATAATGTGATTTTACTGAAAGAAAATTATTAATGAATTCTATCAAAATTTAATATTTTAATCACTGATGAAAAATTAAAACACAAACACTTCACGCAGTTGATCACTGGTATCCTGGATAGAAGCCACTGATAATGGACCTGTTGATACAAGGAGCGATTCAGCATATTCAATGCTTTTTAACCACACACCACAAGAATCATATTCAGCTAACCTAAAAACATATAGTAGTAACTTCAATAACGAAGGCATAGAATCTGATACAGCGTAAAGATTAATAACATAAACACAACAATTAATGACATCAAATAGTTACTGTATTCTGTTCCTGAAGTAATATGTCCATGCACATCTAAAATCACTCAAAAACCTAAACGATTAATTTTAAGATTATCTGAAACCGGTAATGTGGAAATATTATCACATATAATATAAAAAGTGCAATAGAAATATCAGAAATTTAGAGCAAGCAAAAGTACTCATGCACTATGTGCACTTGTTCTTTTTATAATTCCAATTAGATTCATGCAGATTTGTCCAAAATTTCCCATAATTTTCCTTTCTCGCGTTATATTCGTGGGAGAATTTCATGAAACAAATCATACCTCGTGTATATGAATATATGAATATGACAACGCGATTGCCACAAAAAAAATTGCTGTATATATAAGCCAGAACGGAAGATATCTTTCCCCAAAAAATACTAAACGTTCAATCTCAGCTACATGGGCGCACTTTGAATCATTTCGCAAGGAAAAAATATATATTGGCTCCAGGCACTATTGGAGAATATTCAGTTGTCTCAATGAGTAATTAGACAACTACTATGAGAAAAAAAAAGAAATGGTGATGAGTATAAGGAGGAGTAATAAAAAGCATCTGAAATATTAGTGAAAAATTTATAAAAAATATTATATTTATGGAATGGTAGCAAGATAGATATTTTTATTGAGATTTCTTGCAAATCCGCAAGAGATACTCTAGATGCTGCGAGAAAAATTTTTGAAATTAAACCTGAAAAGGGGGCTAGGTGCGCAGCTTCATTTAATTATGAGTAGTTTTTAAAAATGGTGTTGAGCTTTGCGGATGAAGTTGTTTCATGTCGTTTTTTGTCAGCCAGCTTGGCGTGGTGGGAATATGAATATTGTTTGTTGGATTTTTTTACCGAAAATGGATTAAACTGTATAGGGTATAACCTTCCCTTTCTGAAACCTGCTCGATGCAGAGTTCGAGGAAAGCAAAATAAAGTAAATCCAAATATTTCTCCTCTTAATTTGTTTTTAAAACTTGTGTCTAAGTGAGGTCGTAATATTAAAGAGGGCGGCCAGGCAATTTTTTTGACACCGAATCCTGAGTAGAAAATAAGTGGTATATAGTTGAAAAATTGGCCAATATGGACAGCAAAATCTGCCTGATATATTATCAAATAAAAAGTTAAGTATATCAATCATTCGCACAGATCGGCAGCAGTAAGCCAGTTATTGAAAATGAGAGTGGATAACCCGCAAGTAGTAAAAATTTCTGGTCATGCGAATGTAAGTTCCATCAAACCGTACCTGCAGTTAGATTCAGGGTTTCACAACTCAGAATCAGAAATTAATAAAACTTTTTATAGGAAGGGCTGTATTTTCAAACTAACATTTTGTTGCTGATAGTATAGGTCTTTCAAGATGACAGAAAAAGTAACTCAGTATGACAATGGGGTTACCAATGGTCACACTGTGAGAAGAAGTACTTCGAAATCAGTTGACATTCGGAGGAGTACTTGGAATTAGTTGCTTCGCTCATCTAAGGGATCATTAAGTATATTTTCCTCCATTGTTCTCATGTAACATATCGGCAAGGTCAATAAATAAATATGACGCAATGCTAACATCTGAAGAAAATTGAAGTACAGACTTACCATATACGTTTTCTGTGCATCCTTATCATCCACCACCTTTGAAGTCCTGCTTTTTGTCTATTCCAATTATATTATTATAAATTCATGAAATAATAATATAAGCTCATATAATACATACATGATGAAATTGTTTTGTCAAGTAATACATATTCATGTGTAGCCATTCACTTTACCGCTTAATTTAATCTATTATTTTTAACACAGTAATTATCGCTATAGTGAACATTAGACGTTAACGATAGTGTAGCCCAGCATTAGAATATCATCTGACTGATTTCAAATCGCTTTTAAATAAGTAATCACTTGGTAAACTGACGCACTAAATTATTAAATCTTTTTATAAGATGGGCTGTTTTTCCAAATTAACATGTTGCCGGATAGTAAATTGTTTTTCAAGATGCCAGAAAAAGTAACTTAATATAATAAAAAAAAAACTGTGATAATAAACATCCAAATATGTATTTTATATATTATTTTATTATGGAAAAATTAACTTATTAAATAAGATGCGTAATGCCGTTTGTAAATTAATATATTTTTATAGTTTACTTATGTAACAAGTAAATGCGTTTGAAAAATATAATTAATTAAAATCAGTTTTTACAGCGTTGAGAAGTGGTAACAATTTATTTTTTTAACATTTAAGAGCTTTAATTGACAATTTTCCCCAACGTAATTATCTTGCACGGCTCTGACTTAAATCTCGATAGTCCTACAAGCCATCGATATTTGGATGGAGAGGGTTTTCTACGAATGCGTAGAGCTGCCAGGCTAACATTGTAAAAGATTTTCAGAAAAAATGGCACTTTTTCTGACAATTTTCAGTTTTTCTGTCAATTTACACTTTTCTATCAATTTACACTTTTTCTGTCAATTTACACTTTTCTGTCAATTATTGACCCTTTTCCAGTCAATTTACACTTTTTCTGTCAATTTGCACTTTCTCTGTCAATTTACACTTTTTCTGTCAATTTACACTTTCTTCGGTCAATTTACGCTTTTGCTACCGAATTCTACGATTCGCGTCTAGGCGGTCAATTTTGAGGCTTCACTCATGCGTAGGTGGTAATTCATATATTTGCTCAAAGTCGCGTTATTCTTGATTTTGGGCATGTCTTGGGCTAGTTTGGATTAGTCTTGTTGAGTTGCGCCCCGGAGCCAGCGAAGTGTGATATATTAGAACGATCACTGCGCTGCTGCCAAACGCGCAGCTCCGAAAATGAAAATTTCCTACACGTTTGGCAGCAGCGCAATGTATATCGTTCTAATATGTCAATTCACGCAGGGCCCTCCGTTCGCTTCACTCGCTCCGGGGGCGCAACTCAACTCAAGACTAACCCAAACTAGGCGAAGACATGTCCAAAATCAAGAATAAAACAACTTTGAAAAATATATGAATTAGCACGTACGCCTCAAAATTGGTGTGCCTAGACGCGAATGGTAGAATTCGGTACCAAGAGCGTAAATTGACAGAAAAAGTGTAAAGTGACAGAAAAGGTGTAAATTGACTGAAAAAGTGTAAATTGACCGAAAAAGTGTAAAATTGATAAAAAAAAGTGTAAATTGGCAGAAAAATTGTAAATTTATAGAAAAAGTGTAAATTGACAGAAAAAGTGTAAATTGACAGAAAAGTGCAAATTGACAGAAAAAGTGTAAATTGACAGAAAAAGTGTAAATTGACAGAAAAAGGGTAAATTGACAGAAAAAGGGTAAATTGACAGAAAAAGTGTAAATTTTCCCGAAAATATTTTTCAATGCTGGCAGGGCAGCTCTACGCTTTCGTAGTTTTCGGTATTGTAAGATATTAATATTTATTATGAAGATAATCCTAGCCGGACCGAAGCGTTAAGGGTATCCACAATTTTTCTTCTTGTCGGATTTTTATTAGGTATAGAATAATTATTGTTAGTATGTCAATAATCTATGAAATGCAAAAATAGTTTGTCTTATTTTCTAATTATTTTAAATTTAAACCGTCATAAATTTGCGGTGGGCACTAAAAACCCGGCTCGATCCACGACGTTATCAATCAATTTTGGTATGATTTTGGTGAACAGGCAACTGTGTAAATGGGTGAGGATTATAATATCAAGACTGATAATATTTATTGGGATATTTTAGTGTCGTAAACTTTACTGGTCTCATTGCGAGACAGTGCCAAAATATAACTCAAATACAAAAAATTTTACAGTGTTCGAAGCTGGATCAGACAATGAATCGGCCGATAACATCAGATGTAAACGAAACAGATAATACCATACTTAGCGAAGACGAAGAGTTTGATAATCCATAGAGTACCTGATTCAAATATGTATGTAGCAGCTGTGGCAAATAGCACACCGCATATTTATCAATTATCCGGGCGAGTTTACTCCAAGATGCGTCCGAAGGGCTGCAGCTGACTCAAATATTTTTCATGGGGAAAAGTTGGCGATGAAATCATTTTTTACCCTTAAAACTATAAATACAATAGTACACTTATCAATATTTTTAGGAATTCTGGTTTAAAAAAATTGGTCAGGCACCATATATCGCTTCAAGTACGACCAAACTACCAAAAAAGTTAGTTTGGGCTTCTCCGTTAAGTTTTTTGTTTATATATTGATCCATTTAGTTACGCGATCGACGCGAAGCGTAACTTGGATGTATTTAAGTGTGGGAAAAACACATTACGGACGTCGTAAGAACAACAATTTTTGAAGAATCTTTAATGAGACTTGAAAGAACTACAATATTAATTTGCACAAGAATAGAAAATTTAATTATTCGGTACTAATATTTATAACAATAGAACCAGTGGCCTGGGGAACCCCCGTATTGTACGGCTGAATGAAAGTTGGCTTAACTCAAAGGGACAATTGTTCATATTATGGCTTAAAGAAGGGTGACTTAATTTTTAAGTTCAGTTGTTGCTTTCGACGATAACCGTCAATTTCCTGCCCCTCAAGACGCTTATTATTAATTATTTCGGGTCTGGTGTCATATAAGCTTTTTTAGATTCAATGAAAGTATTGCAATAAATAGAACACATTATTGCAAAAAAATATAGATGAAGCATTTTTGACGCCAAAAGTTAAAAAAAAACGTCATTTGATGCAAAAACTCGCCCAGTATGACGTTAATGATGAAATATTGCCACACTCGACTAATTTTCGTGAATTTCAAGTAGGTAGATGTCCCAGGTAAAGTGAATGTTTTACAAAGTGAAATAACAATTGTAAATCGCAATTTAACCAATCCCAACCAATTTAAACTGACCCTAATT
>MU182444.1:38882-143760 GCA_016904865.1 Pissodes strobi | reverse complement strand
GGATATTTATTTGTATCCCCCATGACTCTGAATGTTTCAAGATTCTACTTCTGTTTGTGTCTGTATTAAATATGCATAAGTAAATGCAAAGCCTCCAATCAATGAACTATTTTACACATAACTCAAATATTTCCCCAACTGATATTTCTCTCTAATTGTCCAATATGCAGCTGTTTCGCTCTATTTGTGGTTACTGTTTTTAGAGTGGTAACATTAATTACAATTCCATTGCAAATAGCAGCTCGGGTTGATGATTGTATACTCCAACTTCGACATATAATTAAACCGTTCTCAGATTTCTGGAACTTCACGTGCTTGCTTTGATTAGAAAATAGTCGGTATACGTGAAATTTCTGTGGTTCGTATTGCAGGTATTACATGCAAGAATACTGCTAATTCTGAGGTTTGTTCTATGTAACTAGGAGGCTGTAAAGCGAAAAGTGGGTTTAGTCGTTTGATTTTACAGCAATTTCGGTCATAGTACATGTGGAAAGTTGAGAACTGACAGCAATTGGACGGTCAGGAATAATTAAGTTAATATTGATAGAACCAATTCATTTTATATGAAATTTTGTCTCCTACGATATGGCAAAACTGGCTTATTAGATACGAGAACTTTGGCACGAGTGTATGCGATATTCCGATGAATCCAAAAATGTATGCTTAATGTGCAGTAAGTTAATTTGAAAATTATTTAGGATCTCGATTTAAGGTAACTCAAATAGCGTCTGAAGCCCTAGAAGTTCCACAAAGCATATTATACTACTTAGTGGATCCAAACAGAGAAACGAATTTCGAATTTAAAAGGAATATGTCTGCAAACGTTTTTTAGAGCAAAACTCGAATTACGAAGAATACTTTCTTCTGCTGTCATTACGTGTTCATAAAACTTTCTGGCATGGACAGTTATTTCCACACATTCCAACACAGACTTAACATTATCCCTTTTTTTCACATTTACCATATTCATCTTCGGCAAAATTGGGGCCAATTCCATTGAACGTGATATTTTCATGTTTTTCTTTAGAACCGCATAGTGTGCCACACCACCCGAGTAGGTTTTTGAGACAGAAATGTTGACCTTTTCTCTATGTTGCTTGTATTGAATGATTTTAATTTCTGGTAATTTAAATGGTAGTTTGGATTTAAATATTTTGTTTGATTGACTTTTTAAGTCTTTTACTATCCAGTTATCTCCATAGAGTACAAGATTTCCTGCTTTTTCTAGTATGTCGTAATCTTTAGGTGATATCGTTTCTTTATGTTTTCTGTATTCCATTTCAATCCGACCAAATACGCGGTCTGCTGGCATATAGATGTGTCCTCTAACAGGGAAGACATATCTAATGGTCAAAAGAATTTTGGAACGTTCAACAAAATTCATAGGTGTTCCCATTAATATTGTATTCTTATTTTGGCTGGCACAAGCATCTGAAAATAACATCAGTTTAATTTTTTCTTCTGGGTTAAAACCAAGTAAATTTTCAAAATTTTCTTCCAAATTTTTCAAAAAATGTTGAACACAGCTGGCGACTTCTTTTTCTTCTCTACCGCTTTCTGTTTCAAGCCACACGTAATGAACCACGTATTTCTTTTTCTGTTCTTCTTTGTGAATCATGATAGTAAAGTCATATTTGTCGTCAACAAATACTTCCCCCACAGAAAGTCTAGGAAGAGGTTGGTTCTGTCGCATGTTAAACACGATTTTGATAGTGTCTGCTGAATTTTCTTTCATTATGCTATAAAATTTCTTTGTCCTTAACTTGTGAAGTTTCAACTGGGTTCGAAGGTCTAATTTTTTGTTAACATTTTCAGTTGTTTTAATGGAAACTTGAGATTTTTTACAAGTAGGACAAGTATCGGTGTGAGGATTTCCAAATCCGAGATTAAAATCTTTATAAAACACTTTTTGAAATTTTGCAAGTGAGCATCTTTTTGTACCCGGCTGTTTGGAACATTATTGTTTCCACATTAACTGAATTTTTAGCTCTGATGGCAAATATGATCTACATGTTTTTGCTCTAGAATAATGGCTTTCGCCACATTTATCTGATTTGACGTAAGCTCTAATTAAATCCGAACTTTCCTTATTTACTATTGTTGGCCGATCTCCCCCTCATCTTTCTTTAGGAATTTGTCCAGTATGTATAAAGTATCATGCCAAAATAGCCAAGCGATTTGCTGTTGCACCTAAAATGTACGTTTTGTTTACTAATATGCTCATGCGCGTATAATGTATTAAATGTTTACCTGTTATATTACTAAAAAGCTTTGCCCAAACCGGAACTATTTCACCAGATTGCTTTCGTACTTTGTATGCTTTACTACTATTGATTTTGGCTTTGGATTATCGCATTCTTTCCTTCGTCGGTGTGCTGGTAGAAAAAAATCTTACTCAATTTTGCTGGCATAAACAGTGATGGCGAAAAACTGAAATAATAATAGTACAAAATTAGGTAAATCAACAGATATCGATATATAATGCCAAAGTGCATAGTCGTAGAAAAAGTATAGTATATAACACGTCTGGAATGTAGATTCCTCACTCGTGCCGTCAACTAAGCTTTGCATTCGTGTGGAAAATGGCCTACTCCAAACTTGTTATAGAATAAATATGTATCATTTTAAGTGCTTACCTTCTACTTCATTTATGCTTAAAGACGCACCCGGGCATATTTTTTTCCTGTTTTCTGCGCGCCGCGCCGGTATGAGGGCATTTGATTATTGGTAGCTTATTTATATCATAAAAAAAATACCTAGTCTCTTTTTTGAGTTCTCTTCTTTTTCCGGCTTTTACGTCCAGGTACTTTGGACATCTTTATCGTATTCCCCGGTAGCGTAAAGCCATTTTCCAGTACAGCACAGCACAGCACAGCACATTTTCTCACTCCCGTGTGTTGAAACACACTGGCATTTGTCATATGCATGTTTGCTATACCGTAGACAAACCCCCGCACGATTGAGCACGTATCAGACATGTCTCTACGTTCTAGCACAATTTCTACAACGCCTCGGTGGTGTAGTAGGTAGAGTGCTTGCCTGTCATTCTTGCGCTGCGGGTTCGATTCCCGTCGGTCGCGACAGATGTTTTGTTTATTGTTTTTTATTAATTCACCTTTTTTCTTAATTTTGGGTTAGTTTGGGTTAGCCTTGGTTAGTTTTGGTTAGCACATGGTTAGGTCTTGTTGATTGAGCCCCCGTAGCGAGCGAAACGAGCGGAGGGACATGCAAAGCCATAATAATACCATTTATTCGTTTCGCCGCATCGAAAATTACGCCTGACAATGTGAAAGCCAAAGTGGAATCCGTGTCGTTAGAGAATTTGTGCTGTGTTGTACTGGACAATGGTTTTACGCTCCCCGGTATCACTTTCAGCCGCACGTACACTTCTCATGACTAAATCTAAATGACTAATACATTAGTCACATTAGCATGCGAAAAATATTTTTTCTTCAAAAAAACAGGAAACGGTGGAATCATAATACGCACATGGCTCAGTTTTCATAGCAATAGACACGTTAACTGTTATCTATGCAAGCTTTTTCCCGAATGCGTTCGCAGCTGTGGTTATTGTGATTCAAAAAATGCTGCTGAATGTCAGCACGAACGCTAAATTGCTGAAAACCACCTAAATGCTCTAATTAATTTTGAAATCCGCTCTAGTAGGGCATATTGATAAAAAAACTGGCACGATATGCAAATAACGCAGCAAAATACTAGCATTAAGTTTGATACCTGAGACTACTGGAGCATATAGCAGAGTATGACGACTTTTTAATCCCATAAAAAAAAAACGCGGAAAGCGTGGAAGTGGTCACACAAACTGCCTATTCGCGCAAAGCTACCGATATTGCGCAGATTTAATTTCGTCGTAGGTTTGGGCATAACAAATGTTCTTAAAATAAGACTGGAGTTTATTTTAAAATTTAAAAATGTTATAAATCTTTTTGTAGGATGCCATAACTTTATGTGTGGTTCTTAAATTTCCTTTGGAACGACTTTTCTTAATACCCTCTTGACGTATTTTCAAAAGGTCAAGTAGCAAAACTTTAGTGACATTCTGTTGTGGGTTGCTGATTCAACTTATTGATTTTTTGCTTGCGGATGTCGGTTGCCATGGCAAAATCTCAGGTGGTAATGTACTAAAATACATCTCTATCTTCTAGAAGACCATACAGAATAATGAACTCTACCTAATAGGCAAATATAAATCTCTCTGTATTTGTGGGTGAGGATGCTTTTAGTCTTCATGAATATTTAATGGAAGCCTTTCTAATTGAGCAAAAAAATGCTGACGAGTAATAGAACTTGTTCATGTTACCAGCAGACAAAAAAACAATCGAAATTTTGGAATCGTCTATTTGCAAAATTTCTTAAGAAACAGTAAGGACCAGTTGGGACGTCCGATGGAGACAGAGAAGGAAACATAATTCCTGAAACTTTATTACATGAAAGAGAAAATAATAACTCCGAGTTTTTTCTCCCAATAACTAAGTAGGAAGAAAAACTTTTGATAGTTATAAGGCAATCAGAAAAGGTGCGTACAGACTTGACGCGACGCGCGCGCGACACGCACGCGACGGTCCAAAATTCATAAGTGTGGACGGGGCGCGTGCGCGGCGCTAGCGCCGCCTGTCTGAGGCGTGTCGCTACCCGTCTGCTGTCGGTTTTTCGACGGCAGATCAAAGAAATAGCGAGGCGCAGTGTGGACGGGTAGTAGTAGGAGCGTAGCAATCGCGCAAGAATCAGTGAAGAAGTGCAATAGAACTGAGTCGCGTGGCGCGCGCGTCTCTCTACATGGCTCACAGCAGGCGCGCGAGAAAACCGTGCGCGTCGCGTTCGCGTAGCAGGCGCGCGGTCGGCGCGTCCCGTGCGTGTCGCGCGCGCGTCTCGTCAGGTCTGTACGCACCTAAACGAATTCGCTGAATACTTTATAAGCGAAGAGTGTCAATTGATTATCTTAATCATACATAAATACACATTCCCTAAGCGAGAAACCATCTAATTGAATGAAGTTCTCCCTATACTCAATGAGCATGTTCTTAAGCTAATTTATTTAAACAGAACACTTAATATGAAAATATGTACGATTGTATATATTTATTGAACTATACAAATTTAAAAATAAATCCTATTTTTAATATTTAAAATAATAAAGTGAATGATTTAAGATAATAATACACTATACATTATACATATACAAGCTAGCAGGGAGGAATCTTCACGTATCAACAGTATGTTTACAACTTTTTAAACAACACCCTACAGGACTCAACAAGACTAAGCAGGACCCTGGATGATCCAATTAGAACCTAAAACATTTGAATAATAGGTCTCAACAGAACTCTGACAAAACTCAACATACTTTAGCTTCTAAAGTAAACAATACCCTACAGGATTCAACAAGACTAAACAAGACCCTACACGATCCAATAGAACCCTAAAAGACTTGAATAGTACTCAACAGAACTTTGACAAGACTCAACATGCTTTAGTATCTGGAGTAATTTTTTCGCTTACTTTAAACACATATTTGATTGAAATAAATTTAAGAACCTGTTCCTTTAATGTCGGTCGAACATTGCGAAACATTCTGTAGAATTAAAAAATAAATATGTTTACCTACTTCAATGTTTTTTTTTGTTTGCATGTTTCCACCCCAATTTTATTATTTTCAGAATATCTCCGAAACAGTGCATGGTAGGTAAAAGTTCTTGTATACGAAGTTGTGCCTCATACAATTCTCTACAAAAAATGTTTTATAACAATTTCCCCTAAAATGTCTAATTGTTTGGTAAATAAATCTCAAACGAAATCAGGGCAGGGATATTCGTTAAATATATGTATGGCTTATTATCCAAAGCGCCCAAAGTGGTCTTATCCAAAAATAGTAAAAATATGAATCGATAACCACTATTTCACACTCGACAGTGTAACAAGTTTTATTTTCTCCCACTACACCCACTGTGGCGACTCAAGTCACTGTGTTTGCTAGAAGTGAAACTTCTTCCTTAACAAACATGTATTGCCACCGACGGGAATAGAACGCAGGCCTCCCGTATCATAATCACAGTGTCTGATCACTGCACAATCAGACCTGTTGAAAGCAATTCACTGGACCGTAAAAGCATGGATAATTCTGATACGCGGTAAAAAGTGCAACACCCCCTGACATTCAGAATATCAATCGCAGCACCGCATTACTACCTTACACCATTAAATGGTCAGGATTACTACTATACCGTTTATTTAGGATCCGTGAATATGCCTTCTCGTCGTTCCCACTAACACACATATTTAGATGCTTTATAGGCAGCGCTACGCATCCATTTCCTCTCCTGCCGGCCGTTTCTCAATCACGCGTTTGCGTATTCCCCTGCCTGTCGCCGCTGACGCACTCGTCGAACTCCCCTGACGCGATATAAATTTTCGTAACGCTCGAAAATTGACAAGCGTCTAGCTGCACCAGAATGGATTTCGATTGCGAAGCTTCGCGTATGATGAAACGGTGACTATTTTACTTCACGCATGGCCCTCCGCTCGCTACGAGGACGCAACCAACAAAAACTAACCAAAACTAACCCAAGGCATGCCCAAAATGAAGAAAAAAAAACATTTTACAAACATAACTTTAGAAAAATAAAAAAAAACATCTCTCGCCACTGACGGGAATCGAACCCAGGCCGTCGTATCACAAGCACTGCGCTACCAGGCTTGCTAAAAGCAACTTACCAAAAAATGAAAGCCTTAAATGTCTGTCAAAAACTAAGCATGCGCAAAGCCTCGCAATCGAAATCCATTCTGGTGCAGCTAGATGCTTCTGAAAATGTATCAGTAAAGGAGTTTCACTTCAAGTGGATTAGGATTACTGGGTACACCACCTAAAAAAAGCGTCAAGTACTTTACCTTTGGGGTGGTGTGGAATCAAGTACGATCCATATATAATATTACTTCTTCTTTAAAAATCGAGAGGTTTTATAGGATTAACAGAGTGGAAGTGGTAAATTTATTTCAATTTTAAGTGAGGCCAGTAGCCTACTGCCAACTTTTTGGCGTTCAGCGCTGGACTTTATTTTAGGGAGTATTTTTCTATATAAATTTTTTTATCAAAAAGTGCACGCTTCTCGAAATAATCTAGAAAACTTGAAAAAGTGGACAAAAACGACGTCCTAGGGGATGAAGCACACTATTTAGGGGTGAGAACTTTAGTACTTCTTATGTCATCTCTAACATTCCTACAAATTTTGAAAACTTTATGAATTTTGTCAATATAAATCATATTATTACTGAATTAATAGTTGATTCGAGGCGTCCAGTTTTCTAGACTTATTCTTGTAATCATTGTGGACATGATTCCAAAGACACTCGACTTTCGATATAAATCAATAAGTTAACGCAAAAAAATTACCCCACTCGATCATTTAATTATTTCAATTTATATGTCACGATTGCCGTGACGCGACGCCTTGGTCGGCGTGCAGGTTATATAGCTCAGATTATGGATCGATCTACGTCAGGTGAGAAGAGTTAATTAAGAAGGCACTTTGGTGAAATAATAACAACGTCTATTGGTCAATGACTTAATGAGAAAAAAATAACAACTTCTATTAGTCAGAGGCTTAATAAGTTTCCACTATACCCGATTATTAAAACATGCATGTTCTTTCGATTGAGGTATCGTTTGAATTGTTTATAGGTCTTAGTCCCTGTATCATAATGAAGTTCTTTAGGAGCGGTGTTGTGTTTTAATCTATGTTTAGGTTTAGTTATTTCATGACATAATTATTTAAGGTTCTTAGTTGATCTTAATTTCACTCAGCACTTTAAGGCACAATAACTATTTAATTTTAAAAGTCACTTGACTTAGAATTTGACATCTATCGTAGATTCGACTTTAGTACTTTTTAGGCAGGTATCCCTGAAGAAAAACGTTCCTGTAAACTGCACTTCCCCAGTTAGGTCTGAAGATTACGATATTGTCACGACTTGCATTTTTTAACTGTGATGCTACGCCTTATTTAGCGTGTAGGAGAGTAGTTCAGATTTAGGAACGCACTACGTCAAGTTGAGAAATGAGAAGAGATAAAAAAGGAGACACATCGATAAAAACAATAACAAGTTTATTTACAAACAAACTTAACAATGGTTAGACTGTATACTAATAAAGGCGTGTTTAAGTTTATAAATGAATTAAGAGTTTACACTCTACCCAATTAATATTAAATGCATGTCTTCTCGAGGGAGGCTTAGTTCAAAGTTTTTCTAGCAAGCGACGTCACTTTTATTAATAAAGTTTATGTGAGCGGAGTTGTCATTTATTTATGTATTCGTTCCGATATTTATAAGGTAAGTCTTTCTAGTTTAAGTTTATCACACATTGCTAAGGCACTTTCACTACTTTTTAAAACTCCCCAAAAACTATCTCCTTACTGGAAATTCTGATACTTCACTCGTAAATTCGAGTCTCTCTACTTTTAGTAGCCCCTAGATGCCGTATACCTGTGCATACGTCCAATCAGGTTAGGTAAGAACCTGATCGCCCTATGCCTGTGCATAGGTGTCACAGATATGGGGGTTGTGGGATAGAATAACTAGAAGTGTACGCACCTGTGTGCTGTACTGCAACTAGAATGAGCGGAATTGAGAGACCCGAATGCCTGATGAACTTGCCTGAGACCCGAATGCCTGACGAACTTGCCTGCGTATTTATATGTTACAAAATGCTGATGGCTGCATCAGTAAGGATTAAAATCGCTCCCGTCGACCGCTCAAGTTGTTTATAATTAACAGTGAATGTTTATATAACATTTGTTTAGTTCAAATTCAACTTACTTACGACCGACAGGGTGGTATTTAATTAATGCTTTTAAGTAGTTGACAATATGGTTAGAGCGCATATTGTGTCCCTGTAGGCTGCAGTCGGTGAGCAGAATAGGTGAGAGACAAAAGGCTGCTAGACTGTTGGTCCGCTTAACTATTTATATGCCATAAAATCTGCTAACTATTGCAACTTTAAGGTACATAATAATTGCCTGCGCTGTTCGTTCGAGCCACTTATAATTAACTTGAATGTTTACATAATATGTTTCAAGTTCAAGGTCAAACTTAGGACAGGGTGATAATTAATTAGTAGTTTAAATGTTTCTAGTAGTTTACAATATAAACAACCGAATGCTTGCCCCGTCGCGCGTCGTACACACTTTAAAAAAATGCATTACCGAATTTTCTTTGATGTATCATCTATTGAGCGAACCTAAATGAATGTGACAGAACGAGTTCAGTGGTATTTTTTGGTGTTTACACTTTAAGCGAATGAACGCGTTCGGAATCGTTCCTTTGCCTTCGTTCGCTGTACCTGTACGCACCTTATAATTCCACGAAATATCTCATCCACACTTAGAAGTATGATAAAAACCTTAATCATCCATTATCCAAAAATGTATTTGTAAATTACCAGTTGATCTCTTAAGATAGACCAATCAAATCGTATATCCTAACGCATATACAGTGAGCTTCCACAAGTACTAAACAAAAGGCTACAAATTCTGTAAATCTGTCTAGAATCTATTCAACGTCCTTCCCGCAAGCTAATTTAATTAGAGCTTGTTGGCTTGTTGGCAACCGTAAACCATGAAGTAAATTTAATGAAATTAAATTCAGGGCCATAGGTGATAATATAACTGTTGAGCGTCGTAAAAGAGAAAAATAAAAAATAAATAATTGATCTTGTAATATTTCCTTCTATTATGTTCAAAATTCCTATTACAGCGTAATGTAATTTTGTAAATACGACATAGAAATAACTATAATAAAGTACGATTTCCAGGAAGCCTGGAAACGTATAGCTATTACTTCAATACAGTCTGAGCGATGAATTGAGCTCTAGAAGTAATACACGTCATGATCCAATTAGGACAGCTACCGAAGTAGGAACTTTATTAAAAGACGGTGTTAATACGACTAGTTGTATTAGATGAGCCGTAGTAATTTCGTGACGACCTTATACATTTATTAGTCCATATCAAGAATACCGACAATAATCATCTATTAAAAATTGCCTTGATTTAAATGGATATTACTAAGTTAAAATAAGCTTTAATTTGCTAAAATAATAGTTAGAATAAAAATGCATCGATAACCAGAAGTTTATTAAGCGTATTAAAATAAATAAAAATTAGTCAACTTAGCTGGTCAACAATATGATTGGCAACTTAAGTAATTTATACGTAACACATCTATTTTACTACTGACAAGTACAATGGTTAAGCAAATAATGAATATTCACATTTTAGAATATAAAGATATAAATTACGGCCTGCTGATGAAGTTCCTCGGTTCTTCTAATCTACTGCTAAGTTTGGGGTTTTCAAGGGAATGTGACCACTTAACTCCTTCCTCCTTAAGCCGCGAAAATAACCGAATGTGATTTTTGGAGATTTGGAATTGGTGCCATATCGATTTGTTCTGGATTTTCGGTTTCCTTGTCGTGGATCAATTACCAAATTGATTAAAGTCTTATCCATAGGGTTGCTATTATCAATATTATAATAACAAGGCAAAATCCTAGGATGGCGAAGAATAGCGATTCTTGTGGTGCTTGATTGATTTGTTTGATTGACGATAATAATTGACTTGCCATGTCTTTCAGGCGATAAATTTCGTCTAAATTGATTTTGGTAATATTTGGTATTACCAAAATCTGTGCGGCGTTCAATGTGGACAGCTGGATTTCGGGTAGGATTAACGGTTTGCCTTTTTGTTTCTTGACGTCATTGAAGAATCTGTTTTCATTAATTTGGACTTCATAAGTCTTAATAAGGACCGATTGTTTAATTTGGAAATATTGACCTCTGTTGCATTTTGACAAGATTTTTTCGGGTTTTGTTGGCAATACCAGGATCAATTCTCTGGAAATTTTTTCAACGACTAGTTCCTCGAATTGGACGTTTGAAATTTGACAATTCTGCATTTTTAAACCATCTAACAAATTTTCAACACATTTATTTTGAGGATCGATTTCTTCTATACTGAAGTACATTTCCTCGAAATTGTCTTCTTATTCTTGATTCCTCTGGTGCCAGATAAGGGTGCCTTGGAATGAATATGGTTTGATTTTGGATTATTGGATATATTTATATATGACAGAAGGTTAAAGTTTGGAGTCTTATTATAGTTACATGAATGGCAAGAATTTCTTATGTGTCTGAAAACTAACTTGAGTTCCCAAAAATTGATGATGAGTTAATATATGTTTAAATTTTGAGATTTCGTTTTGTTTATACATTTCCGTGTTAAGTTATTTTAACATAGATTTTAATTCAGAGCTCGAGACTATACTATGGTGTTACGTATTTCTTTTAGCAAACATAATTGCATATTCTAAGTTGTCTAAAAACATTATTAGATTTTGGCGATCTAAATTAATTTGTAATACAATGCTTTGAAAGCTAAGGTAGTCTTGTAAGCTACTTATTGTGCGTTGTACTGACATTTGAAACGTTTTTAAACCAAATTTTTTCTGACTTCTGTTGGTGATTTTAACTATTGATCAGGCCTTGTGAAAGTGATATCTGCAAATTAAGTTCTTTGGCAATGTTCTTTTGATTATCTTGTATGGTATTGATTGCTCAATTATATCTTTAGCCGTCGTCGGCATCCAATATAACAAATAACCATTTATTTATTTTACCTACCACATTTACTAATCCTCTTTTGTTCCGAATATGTGGGTGTAAATTCTCGAGTTTGTCGGCAGTTATTTGTATTAAATATTCGGTTCTTAAATGTAAGTATTGTGATATGACACGTGATTTGAAGCTTTTAAAGCGCTTAAATGATTTATAATTATAAGATAATATTTTTCTATATTCTCTAGTTTTGCTTTAAGTACTTAAATCTACATAATATAAGGACGTATGCCTATTATAAACTAATTTGGCGGTACCTAATAATTGGATAAGAAGAATTGGATTTTCCATATTAATTATCTGTACGTCGGCTTGTACCGTGGGTTCAATTTATCTTGATAACATTTTGATTCGCTGCAACTTTTTAGTTTTTGAAAATATCAATGTAATCAAAAAAACAAAATGTAGGATTGGAAGCAAAGTTTTTCTCTAACTTACATATAAAACAAAACACTAACAACTTTCTGGCATATAAGGAAACTTTATATATTTTAAATGGAACACCCTGTATATTACTACATTTTTGGACTCTCTAGAGAGAGCTAAACAAAGTTGAAAGTCGACCATTTTGACACTTTGACAGGCTCTAAAATCTAAACTGAACGAGATCAAAGAAAATGGTTTACACATTCCTATCTTAGGTTTTCATAAGCTATCGAATGACACTAACTTCGAATTTAACCCGCGGATAAAATTAACCGGAACTTTTAACCCTGCGGTTAAATTCAAAGTTACTGTAATTCGATAGTTTATGAAAACCTAAGATAAAAATGTGCAAACCGTTTTCTTTGATCTCGTGCGGGTTAGATTTTAGAGCCTGTCAAATTGTCAAAATGCCCGACCTTCAACTGTCAATATTTCGTAAACAGCTAAAGATAGGTGTAGGATATTCCATTAGAATAAATAAAATAATAAAGATACATTTATTTACTTTTTGTATGTACCCCAAAATAAGATCCCATTCTAACACAAACTGTGGTACAAGGGCATGTTTGCCGTATTTCTTTATTATTCAGTGAATTTAACTCTCAAGTGGGTATATTTTGTTTTTAAATAGCACTTACTATTTTAAATTTGTTGCACCATGTTACATTCGTTATTCTATAAATACCTAATATCTACCTTACTTAACAAAAAAAAAACATATGTAATTACCCACTTTAGAGTTTGAAATCTAATTTTGAAATATTGTCATCAAGTATGCTGGCAATTTTTATAAATAAAAGTGACAATGCCGCGTGGCTGTCTCGGTTGCCTCGGCTACCTCTCGTCTACTTTCGGCCGAATAATGACATTGCGTACTATTTCATAGTAAAACCAAAGAGTACTTATAAAAGAGTGGACAGCGCTTTGATCCCTGCGCGGATGCCGCCGTGACCTCGTCCCTTTAAACCGGTGGCGCACCGTTGCCAAGAGTAATAGTTTCTCTTACAAGCAATGCTGCCTTTTACCTTTCAATTTATTAAAAAAGCGAATATGGCCCAGATGAATGAATCGATTAGAGGTATGTTTTTTAGTTGTATAGATCGAAAGACATCAATAAATGCAAAACAGGTTCTATCTACCGTGTTTTAAAAACGTAAAATGTATAATTTTTTTTTATTAATTTAAATACCTTTAAACAAGAAAATATTAGGTTTCATATTTTAATTTGAAATTTTACAAAAAAGCACAGATGAGATCATGTTATTAAAATTAAAAGTGATACTTTTTTGTTGGGCGTATTTTGAAAACTTTAGGAATCTTAGAATTTTTGAAGAAATTATGGAAAATATGAAGAATTTAAAAAAATTTTATCCTTCATCTTCATATTTTTGTTCTTTCGTATTCGTAATTAAGATTTATTTTCATTTCGTATTTTTATCACTTATAATAATTAATAGCTTTGCTATTGCTTATGCGGGAATGGAAAAGAACTCTGACGTGATCTATTTAGATAAAATGAAACTTAGGAGAACTATACAACAAGCATTTATTATGTTAATATAAACCAGTAAATTGAAAAATATACATAAATTTAGAGAGTTATTCTGTTCAAATTAAAGCTATTACAAAAACTAACAGGAAGGTACCTATTTATTAGTATATTCTATAACAAATACAAATATTCAGTAATGAATAATCCACGAGCGTTTTTCTCTGAGCCCCGTCGAAAGGCTGTGACTTGGCAAAAATGCATTTTAGCATTATTTTTTTCAACACCATGTATAAAGTTAAAAGTGTAAACCAGTTTAACGCCAATTAACGTCATTAAGTCACTAATTTTGTCTAAGATGAGCATGTAAAAATAGTGTCAATCTTTTTTGCACTTTCAACTTTATAGCAATTACAGGATCCTTATGAAAATAATTCCACATTCTAGAATTCTAATTAGTTATATTTATCATGAGTAACCCTATGTATACTTTTTTTAGTTTTGGAGAACATAATATAGATCATAGTACGACATAACATAGACCATGTAGGACAGAAGAATTGTAAACTCGGATAATAAAAGTAGAACTGTGTGGTCTATATGTCATGAGGTAACAGGAAGGTCAACAAAAAATGTGGAATGTCACATAAAAGGTGATCCACAAAAAATAGCAGATGATATGAATCAGCATCTATTAAATGTAATACCTGAGCTTCTAAAGGGCTTAAATGGTATTCCTTTTGCCTGTGACATACCAGAAAAAACGCAATCAATGTACCTTAGACCATTGACGATAGGTGAATTGCTGTCACTTGCTAAAAAGCTTAGGAATAAGTATAGTAGTGATGAGGATGAGATTCCTGCTAGTATCGTTAAATTGTGCATACCAGGAGTGGCAGATGTCTTATGCCATATAATCAACAATTCAATGAAGTATGGAGTTTTTCCAGACCAACTTAATTTCTCGCTTATCAAGCCCATACATAAGAAGGATTCACATGATGATTTTGACAACTATCGGCCTATAAGCTTATTACCCAGTTTCTCAAAACTTTTTGAAGTGGTCATTTGCTCGCGAAGTTTGGCTTTCGCGAATGAACGTCACATTTTTGTAGCAACATGGATATTTGGCAGGTAGATCAACAACGACTGCAGTTTTTCAGTTTACCCAAGCAATATTAAGAAGTTTAGAGGACAATGATTTATCATTGGGAATGTTCTTAGACCTTTCAAAGGCGTATGATTGTATAGATCACGATATATTGATTTTGAAACTGGAAAGATATGACATCCGTGGCTCTGCAAAGAAGCTTGTTAGATCATACCTGGCAGATAGACATCAGTGTGTGATGATAAGCAGTAATAGTATCACTTATAGGTCGAACATTGAATCGAATAACCTTGGAGTACCCCAGGGCAGCATATTGGGGTCGATGTTATTTATACTGGATGTAAATGACCTAAATACCATATTAAATCATATCCCGTCAAATTGCTCTTTGACAAACTATGCAGATTATACCAATGTGCTGATTGCGGATTCAAATTTTACTGAATTGACAATCAATTCTGGTAGGGCATTTCAGGAAGTCAGTAGATGGTTTACACAAAATAAATTAATTATTAACAAAAATAAAACTAGTGTAATTTTGTTTCGAACAAGGCAGCATCAAATAAACTTTCCTGATACCATAAGGATTGTTGATAAGGATCTACCCTTAGCGGGCCATACTAAATTCTTGGGAATTCATATAGATGAATTTCTAGATTGGAAAGAGCACAGTTGTCAGTTGGGATTGAATCTAAGTAAAGTGGAGTATAGTATGAGGATATTAGGCAGATATGTGGGCAGAGAAACACTAAAAATGGTTTATCATTCAAATTTTGAATCACTAATAAGATACGGAATCATTTTCTGGGGGTGTAGTTCGGATTTGCAACGAATATTTGTAATTCAGAAGCGTACAATAACTAACATGAACAATATGAAGTTTGATGATACTTGTAGGGGAACTTTTAGCCCACTGAAAATAAGGACTATTTATGGTCTGTACGTTTATGAATGTTTAACGTTTATGTTTAAGAATAGGAATTATTTCCATTTGATGTTAAAAATCATGATTATAATACAAGAAGTTAAAATATGATGTATCCCGTGCATAGGCTATCGCTAACAGAAAAGAGACCGTTTATGTATGCTTAAAACTATATAATGAGTTGCCCGACACAATGAACGAAATGAGTATAGATAGACTTAAAAAAACCTTAAAATCTCTAATTGTTAACATGGAACCCTACTCTTTAAATGAGTTTTTTGAATGTAATTTTTAAACTTAGAGGTGAGTGTGTGACGTCATTTCATTTTATGTGATTTTGTAGCATTGTACTGTGGTTTACTATACAATGTGTACAGCTGTAACATAATGTGAAATAAAGAAGATTTTATTATTATTATTATAGACGGATATAATATTGTACGGACTGTAACAAGTTTGAAATGGCTATTCCAGACTTGTTACAGAATATACTATTACAATATAGGAGTATGTTAGAGAAATTTAAAGATATTACCAATTCATCAGGATATTCAGCTTTCTATTTCTCTTGGGTGTTACTTTAAATGCTGCATTGTTATTTTTTAATAAATAGTAAATTCTTAATCTAATGTACAATTTTAGTAAATAATTAATTGGAAAGCTAGAACATGGATGTGTAAACTTAATTAATAATAATTTATTGTACATACTATTGCCTGGATTTTGATGTAAATATGCTTCTATATTTTCTAGAAAACATCTCTCTAGTGAATATATGAAATTATAAAAACTCTCATGGGGTGTTTGTAAAGAACCGAACGTAGTCTCACTTACATCGTATGCTTTGTAATGTACAAATAAATTACTAGCATCAAGTTTATCATTTTCTTTAGCAAAAACTAGGCATATATCACATGAATGGATTTTCAGGCACTTATTTATCAAATACCCACAGACGTATTTAAAAGCATTTTGCTCAGGTAAACATAAATCCCTATAGTTATAACCCTCTACGCGAAAGTGATTAATAATTATTATACTCTGGGGAAAGACCTGTTGGCAGCCTTCAACACTTAATTCCCATGGATTTTTTTTAGAAAAATCTGCCAGTTCAGTTAAAAGAGCATCGAAGTCCTCAGTGCAATTCATGGTCTCCGCATGGGTGTAGTTCAAAATAAATAGTTTTCGAAACGCTCTTGTAAACTGAATTGGTGTGGGATTTGGCGCGTTCCCACTTTGTTGTCGAACTGTACCAAAGAAATTTTCAACACAATCTTGGTTTAGTCGTCTGGTCAGTAGGTACTTGAATCCCATGCCTTTCATCAAATCCCATAAATTTAAAAGAGAACAGATTGAAATTTTCCAACAATTCAAGAATTTAACCGATATTTCTTTATTTTTTTGTGGATTGAAAATAACAAGATTATTAAGGAAAACTAAAGTATCTCTCAAAAATTTTACTTGGTACTCTGCACCTTTAAAACCCCTATTCATTGGTTTTCTGCTAATATTACTAGAAGAATTAAAAAGGTCAAATAATTTGTCAAACCTAGAAATTAATTCAACCGTTCCCATTGCCTGAGATGGAAGACCACCCAACTTAACATAAGTTTCAAGTCCAGCTGCTACCGTGTTACTAACAATTTGTGTTGCTAATTTGACTTTCATTTTTTGAAAATTTGTGGGACAAATATGAGATTCCGTAAGTTTAGGAGCCAATTTATTAGTGAAATTACTATCTTTTTCATAAAATAATTTAATATCGTTCCACGATGCTGTTTTAGTCTCCCATTTAATATCGTTATTTAGTAAATTATTTCTAACTGCTTTTATTAAATGGGGCGGGTCAAAATAGTAAAACATTTCTTCATTACCTAGAATAAATTTTGTGTTGGTAGGAGTCACTCTCAAGTTGTTTGCCAGTTCTATACAATTAGAACCCATATCACTTATAAGAGCAACTACCCGTAAACCAGTTCGTTTCAGTTCAACAACTATTTTCTCGAGGAAATCCTTCATTTCAGTAGCGTTGTAACTTGTAGGAGACAATGTGTAAGCGATTGGTTGCTTCCAGGAGGACTTGATGCCTCTTACCATTATAACTGTTGCAGATGAAGCTGGCCTGACCCCTCGAGTCTCTCCGTTGTCTTCCAATCCAATCACTGTGTCGGTTCCATAATTATAAAACAAATTTGCTTTAATTGACAATTCGTCCAAACATAAGACACAAACTTTGTCTTGCTCTTGCATTCTATCTACTTTCAGCTTTAGCAAATTAAATAGCGAATGATTGACCCCACTGGAAAATCGTACATTTTGTATAAACCTACGCAATGACCGTGTGGCAGGTAAACAAAAAGTTTTGCTAAGCTGTTTATAGCATTTCGGGCTCAAAAAATATAACGTCAATGCAAATTGCTTGAAATGATCGCTGTATCTTTTTCCATGTTCACTTCTTTTTAACAGATCGACTTGACTTTTTACAATTTCGGACAATTCTTTGTTTAAAAATGTGTCACACATATTTTTAAAATCGGACTCTCTTGAATCATTAGCTGTTTTGGTCAACATTGATTTAATTTCAGACTTCAATTTAAGATTCTCTGCCTGAAGAGATTCCAATTTATCGTTCAGTTTTACCTTTCGAGGACTATTCGCAGATAAAGTACTGGATGTCTGGGTTTCTGCTGGTGAAAGTTGTGGAACGGGTACTCGTTGTACTGGTGGTAAAACTACAACTTCTGAGAGGATTTTAATTCTTTTCGTCACAGTTGTATCTTCTTCTAAAGGCCTTTTTTGAGTTATCGAAGGACCAAATGAAGTGCTTGGTTCATCTGTAAAAGGAGAATAGAAGTTAAAAATCTTCATTGCAGAAATGTTTCAGCAAATGTAGGGAATTTTATGATCGGACAGTTAGATGCATTGAATGAGAAAGTGGACATACTCTTGTACAATTTTTATATCTTTTGACCTACCCTGTATGCTGTTTGGCTTGCAGTCATTCTAAGTGCACATCATATGAGTGTCAAACATGCACTTTCGGCAATATTTGTATTTTGGTTGTGCAATTAGTAAAAAAAAATCCCATATGTTGCACACTTACATGACCACACTATATATGAATTTAATTTAACTTTTTCATTGAATTTATATTAAGCGCATAATAATTATACAAAACCATTTATTATTTTATTATGTAAGGTCAAAATAGTTTTTATTTAATTAATAGAGTATTAATCAGTGTACAGTTGCGGCCAAAAAAATCGGACACCGATTTACATGTTTGTAAGAATGACTTTTACCTATTTGCCTACCTTAAACAGGTAAACCACGTCAAGTATTCTGACATAGTCAAATGTGAAAGAGACATTTGAGGTAAAATTGAACAAATGCAATAATTATTAACAACTATATACTTAAAATCCCAAATGTCTCACTTAACGGTAAGCCAAAAAAGTCAAATTATGTTGCTGGTTGAAAATGGCTGGAGCGTTAGAAGAATAGCACAGAGATTTGGCATACCAAAAAGTACCATACATGATGTAAAGAAGAAATGGACTCAAAGAGAATCACACCAACGGAAAATTGGGACAGGGCGGAGACAAATTAGTACAGATGAAGAAGATAGGAATGTGATTAATTTCATAGAAAATAATCCATTTAAATCGGCTTTTAATGCTAAGCACGAAACGAACTTTCCGGGCTCAGTGAGAACAGCAAGACGACGCTTAAAAATTCAAATTTAGAAAATCACCCTGCAGCCAAAAAACCTTTTTTGACCGGACATAATCGCGAACAAAGGGTGGGCTTTAGTTTGCAATATTGTTTAAACGATGTAGCTTTTTGGGAAAACGTAGTTATTACTGGCGAAAAAACGTTCCAATCAACTTATAGTGGAAGAATAAGGGTATATAGGCCTCCATATACCCGATATGATGAGAAATACACCAATAATGTTAAAAACGAAGGACATTTTTCGGTGAATGTCTGGGGCTGGTTGGGGGCTCGTGGTATTGGTGTTTGTACTCGAATAGGAGGAAGATTCAACACGGACTCATATATTAACATACTAGAACATGTTATGCTACCTTTTGTATCTGCCGTATATCATGAAAACAATTTCATTTACCAGCAGGACAACTGTCCCGTTCACACAGCCAGGAGAGTGACAGAATGGTTGGCGGAGAGGGAAACAAGAATCTTGCCATGGCCTTCTCGAAGTCCGGACATTAACCCAATGGAAAACGTTTGGGGTCCAATAGTGCGAAAAATGAACGAGAATAATGACTTTTTCCCAGAAAACAGGGAGGTACTATGGGAAAAAATTCGGGAAGAATGGCAGAACTGCATGACTCTAGAATATAGCAATTCTTTAGTAAAATACCTTCAATTTCACGCAGATTAGACTCTATCATTGAAAAGAATGGCTGTCTATCGAAATATTAATTATTAGTATGATTGTTATTGATTGTTGTTTATAGTTTTTCGAAGTTTATCATGTTTATGTTGTTCCTTTAGTTTCTTAAATAAAATTTTATTATTCTATTTTTATATTACATAAATCTATTTAAAAAAGTACCAGATTTTCAAATTATTTTTATTACAATAATAATAATATGTAGGATGTATGTCCATAAAATGGATGAATTGATACTTAAATGAAACTGTGTCTATTAAAAAATCAGCTACCTGTAAATAACAAGTAAAATGCTAATCTCTGCTAAGATACAAAAGCCAGTTTTACCAAAATTTAGGAAAATGACACTAAATGTAAAATTCACTGTCCGATTTTTTTTGGCCGCAACTGTACAAAAAAAAAAACTGGTCGTTACGTGAAGTAAAACATTTACAACATGCACTATTTTTTTTTTTAATTTTTTAAAATAGGTGGAAGCCAAAATACCCTAAGTATGGCCTAAAATAAATTAAAAAAAGTTAACATTGGATTTCGATTTACTACATACTAACTTTATGCATTTGACTAAAAATTATAGTCCTTTTTAACACACGAACCTCTGTTACTAAAACTGCTATATTTTTAAAACGAAGGCACAGATGAAAACAAACCAAAATCGAAAACCGAGGACTTACCAGTTATTAGAAAAATTTTTTCTTCAAATTTGATAGGTTCTGCTAATCCAAGCAAGTGAGTCTTTTCGACCGGGTTCATATACATGTCATCTTCAAAATGATCACTACATACTCGATAATTGCGGAATGTTTGAAGATTTATATATCCACTAGGATCTAACAGGTCCTTTCTACCGATAGATTCTATCCATCTACGACACCTTAAAAAATAAAACAAAAACCTAATTAGGTAGGTATCTACTTGAGTTAGGTTACTTTTTCTGCTAAGAAAATATATTTTTGTATTCGTTAAATCAAAACCAATTTATTAAAATATTTGCATCAGCAAAAAAAACTGGGACATTCAAGGTCATTTAAAAAATTTAAACTAACAGAAAATAGGGGGTGAACAGACATTAATATTTTGACGTCTAATTGAACCGTCCCCCTGTAATTTCTCTTTGGCCAGAAGAACTGTATTTTAGCTTATTCGTAATTCATCTGCGATGGTTCGTATTGCTTCACCATCTAATATTTGTGTTATTAAAATGGCTTTTTGATTTTCGGTTAATCACGGCATAATTTTTTGAAATTATTATTATGTCACTTAGATTAAAACACAAGGAACATGTTTCAAATTATCTGTTATAATTGACATTAAATAACAAAAAAATAAGCTTAAATTTTATGACATGAACTTGAATGTCCCTGTTTTTTTTTGCCGATGACCGTACATCCTTTTTAATGTAGCTCTACTAATAAAAAGGGCCTCAGTTCAATTTACTCTTTGGTAGAGAGGTAAGTATTGTTAATAATAGAGGGAATAAACACAAACAAAATTCTCGTTTTGACTTACTTATTATCGAGCTTATTACGGTATGCATAAAAAAATACACACTGGTTTTTAAGCATACATGTATTTTTTTAAATTGTAGGTATCAAAAATGGCTTTAGAAAATATGCTGTATTACCCATGTCTCAACAAATTATAATTATAAACGTTCATAATCTGTCTGTTTTAGGTTTTCTCTGACGACATAACATATGGTAATTTCAAATATACCCTAATTATAATACAAAGGATAGCTTACTTAAAAGGCCCCTAATAAAATGGCCACCTTGTACTTATTAAAATTCTAGCTAATTGCTATATTCATTGCCATATTCCATTCATTTTGCTTAGAAGAAAATGTTTATCTAGGATGGTCAGTTTAGTTACAGGAAATAAGAATTAGGTATTACCTAAGTATACCTTACTACCAAGTACAACAATAATTAATTATTCTTCCCTGTCTTTCACTTTTCTTACATAATATACGTCGTAGTAACAATAATGACTACTTACATAGCTTCGTTTTTGGGCATTCTAAAGAACTTAATCTTACTTCCACTGGCACGGCACTTGTAAAAAGTATTTTTGCAGTTTTTATACATACACTTAACACTCCCAGACGACGGATTTACATATCTACCACTATTAGAACTTTCCATATTTCAAAAATACTACTATAAATAATAAAAACGACTAAATATTTGATAATACGCAAGCACGGGAAATAAAGATATCGTTATTTCGAACAATGAAAATGACCACAATGGCGACGCGAAGTAAACAACAGATGAATGTCAGAATCATTAAACTGAACAGCTCTTTCGTCAAGCAGGCGCTGTGTATCCGGGACCTTTAAACGGGTGGCTCTTACATCTCTTTCGCGCAATCGTTTCTCTCTCTTACTGGCCAATCTGTAATAATCTAATCTGTGGTAAAACGGCATATTTTGAAAATTTTGATTCCTTTACTATCGTGTGTTCTTTAGTGTTTTTTAAGACTTTTTGTGGCAAATAATACTTAATCATGGTTCATCAGTGTATTGCAGGAGAACAAGTCGAAATTTTCCAAAACTTTCGTTTCATCGGTGAGTATTAAATGTCATTTCATTGGCGTCCCACGAGGGCCATAAAAAGCAATACAGTAGGTAATGCATGTGTTTCTAAATCAAGTACAAGTAGATGAAAATTAGCTTCTAATAATACTTTACAAGTTTATTATATCTGCAAATCAAAAGTAAAACCAATTAAACTAGCATAATTAGGTATGCTCGTCACCAAAAAATACTAATAACTGTTAGATACCTACAAAATGCAGTTTATATTTTGCACAAATACAATCGTAATTCAAGATTGGGTTGATGCATTGCAGCTACAGGGGCCCGTAGCTGCGATGCATCAACCTGCTTTACCTTCTAAACATAAACACACAGAAAACTTGTTGCGGAAATATATAATTTTAATATTTTAATACAATATTATAACCTTTAGAATAACTGAAATCAGTTACATGAATGCATATTTTTGTTGCACATTTCACACATTCTTCTAAACATAAACACACAAAAATATCCAAGCCTTTCTTCACGCAAGTGCGTAGTGGCTTAAACGAGACGAAACTAACCCAAACTAATCAACGCTAACCAAAGCTAACCCACACTAACCCAAGCTAACCGAAATTGTTTCGCCTAGGCTTGCGTGCACACATGTGCGTGGTGACTTAAACGATAGGAAACTAAGCCAAACTAGCCAAAGCTAACCTAAACTAACCCAAACTAACTCAAAAAATGAAAATTACTTTTTTCCGCAAGAAGTTTTTGGGGTATTATGTTTAGAAAAATATTTAAAATGTAAAACAGAAACATGTTTTCATGTGACTGATTTCAGTTATTCTAGATTCGAAAAAATAAAAATTATGCATTTCCGCGGATTTTTTTTTATGGGGAGGTTGCTCTATACTAAATAAACATATATTTCTTACATAACTGAGTTTAGCTAAGCGAAAGTTGATCCCATGATACCTAATACACATATCAACACTACCAATAATAATTATGAAAACCCAAAGTAAACTTTATTTTATAAATACATCTTACATTTCCTTATTATGTTATCATTATCATTTAGAAATGTAGACACAACGTATTACACGAAAAAATATGAAAACATTGCAATGTTTTTATTACCACTTTTTATTTTATAAGAACTGTGAAATTAAATTAAGGTAGGTATATAGTTCAATATAAATATCCTTTAATAAAATAAGATTATGATAGTTTTTATATTTGAAAATTTTCAAGGATTCTAGTGTATTAAGTTTACCGCCTTTTTGTGCATAAATTATCATAATCGTATTTTCTCCCCTTTGTTTGATATTGTAAAACCATAAAACCGATTTTATGCATATTTTAATACCTAAAGTGTGGCAAACTTATTTGGAACAGCGACGCTTGAGGAGAGAAGAGAGGAAAAATGGCTTGCAGCCAATCGCCTTGTTGCACTTTGTCACGAGGACGAGGGGAACTTGACGCACCTGTTGCCGGATGTATCGGGCAAATAGATATAAATGTCGCAAATTTATTTAAATTGATAATGTGTACAATATAGATTATGAATTAAAGTTAAAGTGATAGTAAAGTTCCAGTTTGGATATTGCTTTTTATTTTCAATGAGTTAATGAGTACATTAAATTATGTGTTTATCTAAATAATAGGTATAAATATTAATTCTCAAAAAATATTAAAGTTACTCGACAACATCGCCAATTTTTTGTCCGCATTCTTTCCGCTGTTCCAGTTATACTTGCCACACTTTACCTACAACTAATTTTAAAATCTCTGGGTCAGTCTAATTACTAATTAAATAATATTTTTTTTATTTTGAACTATATACCCTTAATTTAATTTCAGGTCAGCAAAAAAAAAACTGTTAATAAAAACTTAGCATTCGTAATTTTTTCGTATAAAATGATTAATTACCATATAGTAACGGCCTCAATTAATTTTTTAGACACGAAGCTCAAACTTTTGAGCCTCAAACTGAACTAAAAACCACTACTCTTTGTCAAATTTTGCAAATGTACCATATGTATTTATACTAATATCATTAGTATCATCTAATATGTACTTGTATTAACATCAAAATTAATACATCCTACTTCGATACCAATATAGCATTATTTTTATTTTACTTTAATAATTTGACTGATTCACAATTTAGGGCGCTTCTCTGAATATCACAAATTGGTTCTCAATTATTATTTTTGAAAAAGTCATTCAAAAATTTGGCTTCATAAAAAGTTGAAATATCTTTAATTTTAAATATCACCTAAAAAATTGCCTTTGAGTAACTTTGTAACTTCTAGCCTGAAATTCAAAAATGTTTCTTAATTATCTACATTATATTTCAGAATTACCCAAGCACAAAACAGGGAATTTTCTGGAGACACATTAAGGTATTTTTTTTTAATCAAAATTATGTTTTCCTTACATTTTTTGCTGATGTTTAAATAATTTTAGTCTATTATCTCATGATGGGTCTCTAAGTGGCATTCAACCTCCGCCAGTAACCACTCAGGATTTAAATAGGTAAGAGCCAATAATTCAATAAATGTTTTGTAAAGAAATTCAATGTAAGTGGAGCAAGGAAATGTTAATATTTTATTTGTTTTCTAAAGTCTAAGAACTTTTTACTTACCTTTTTATGAATTAACAACATGCTTAACCTAACATATTAGGTATATAGAATGTTGGAACTAATGGCTCAAACAACTTTTTTTGTTAATAAAATTTATAGCTATTCAGTTGTTATAAAAGTTGTACTTTGGGTCATTCCGGTCATTACCTAAAACTACCTACACTTTGTTCATCCAAGGTCATTATTCACTCCTAAACAAGTCCTAAAAGTTTATTAGTACAAAACTACAAATTGCTTATCTATTATTTACATTTGTTAGTATTTTACGTCACATAAAAACACTATTTGTGTAGATTTTTCATAATGAAGTAATACCTGAGAAATATTGCTTGGAGATATTTAGAATCTAGGTACCAATTTTTTTTCAGAATTGAAGAATTTACTAGGTTACCGGAAGCTTCTGGTATGACTGGCAAAGGTCAAAGTTTGTCATTGGTAAATAGTCCAAAGAAAAGTCAGACAGATTCATCAAGTAGTACTTCCACTGCTCCATCAACTCCAGAGCAACCAGTGATGTGAACTGGTAAATTACCGATAAATTACCGTGGTAATTTACTGTAATTTACCGTAAATTACCAGAAATTGATTACCGTAATTTACTGATAATGTACATAGAAAATTAATGGTTATCGTGCTAAATAACTAAAGTTATTTACCGTAATTTACTGTATTTTGTTGTAATGTACAGTGTGATCCGGTGATCCGGTGATCCGGTGGCGTAAAGACAGACCATACCAGGATACAACGCACTGCCTTGCGAAGTAGCGTCTGAACGTGGTATGGATTGTCTGTTAATAATGGCGCGTTGCGAGTGGACATAACATACCGCGATAAAACATCGGCCTCTTTATAACGTCGTGGCGGCCTAAAAACTAAAAGTAATCGGACTCCAATGATAAACAACCTTACACAAACATTTTAAGTATTTATTATTACAGTATTATTTAAATCAAGTAACTAAAATATGAGTAAAATAAAGATCTAATGGTTGTCTCCATGCGATTTAGCATTTGGGCGATTAGGTAGTATATTTTCACTAAGACACCTTTTCCTTTTGCGGCTACTTGTTTTTTCTAATTCATTATTAAAAGGTCTTCCTGCCTGAATTCTTTTACGGCCACTGGAAAAACCAGGTCTAGATTTTCTGCGTGAGACCGAAGTTGGTTGAACTTTCCATGGCATATTTCACTTTTCGAATGGCCCTCCGCTCGCTACCGCTCGCTACGGGGGCTCAAGAAAAGGAAACTAACCAGGTGCTAACCCAATCTAACCCAAGACATACCCAAAAACAAGAAAAAACAGTTTAGAAATATAACCTTAAAAAAAAAATTAAAACACCGACGGGGTTTGAACTCGAGTCGCCGAAGTGAAGGCTAATCATGCAAACCCCTAGACCACCAGGGCACGGCACATATAACAACCAGCAATATTACTCGACCTGTCAAGCGAAAAAATAAATTTGACCTTGCTAATGTCAGTTGGGTAGGAAAAGTCAGGGCTGGATTTGAAATATATATAAGTATGATTTTCGTTTAACAGAGCCGTACTATAAAATATCAAATATCAATGGGTTATGAAATATATGTATACCTTGTTGTATGGACAGGAAACCTAAACAAATTCTTCTTGGAAGAATATCTCTGATTTGTACAAGTTCTTATTGCCTAAACACCATGGCTTTTTGACACATTGTCAATTATTTGACAAATACACGCCTATGGTTTCGATTTAACTCCAATAGCAATACAATAAACCAGTCGTAAAAACACGACGCCGCTGGCGGCAGTTTGATGGATTTCCTACCAAGGAATATCTTGCGCGCGGACTTGCGCAGATGCGAAAAAAGAAGATGTGATATTGCTGGTTGTTACATGTGCCGTGACCAGGGCACATACAAACGAGCGATCCGCCTGTCTTGACAAGGCGTACGCGGGTGTATCGCGGTATGTTTTGTCTAGTCGCAGGCAGCCGTTATTTGCAGACAATCCATACCACGTTCAGACGCTACTTCGCAAGGCAGTGCGTTGTATCCTGGTATGGTCTGTCTTTACGCGATCCGGTGATCCCCTATAATGTCGCCCCCTTTAACTTTTTTATTTTAAGTGTCTCGAAAAAATTAAAAGTATAGTTATGTAGGTACTGAAAAATACTTTTTTTCTGCGTGTAAAAAATGTTGGAAAAATGATCAGCATACAGGGAAAAACAAAAAGTTATTTTTTTCAATGGATCACCCTACATATCAATTTATTTTTCGATTCCTCGTAAAATTCTAAGCATATTTTATGTATGATGTTATACCTCTAGAGTTAGTAGTTTCACAGCTGTAAACAGTTGAAAATCGGTACTTTGGCTAATTTTCACGTTGGTAGCAAGAAGATGATTAGAGATGGAGTAAAATGAATTTCACATTCCTATCTTTCTCTTCAGGAACTGAAAGGAACTGGCAGGCGGTACCATGGATACCAAATCTGGCATCTCAATAGGTACCATCAGTTAGCACCATCAGATAGCTCTTGGAAAGTTAAGATAGGAATGTGAAATTCATTTTACTCCATTTTTAATGGTCTTTTTGCTACCAAGGTGAAAAGTAGCCAAAGTATCGATTTTCAACCATTTATAGCTGACTCTAGAGGTATAACATCATACATAAATTATGCTTAGAATTTTACGAGGAATCGAAAAATAAATTCATATATAATGTGATCCATGAAAAAAATTTACTTTTTGTTTTTCCCTGTATACTGATCATTTTTCCTATTTTTTATACGCAGAAAAAAAGTATTTTTCTGTACCTACATAACCATACTTTTAATTTTTTTGGGAAACTAAAAATAAAAAAGTTAAAAGGGGGTGACATTATAAGGGATCACCGTGTAGCATGTTTGTCAGCAATATGAACAAAATGCGTTCGGGAATTACTGTCGGCTGCCGGTTATTAGCCGAACCGGGGATTTACTGTCGGCTGTCATTCATTGCCATTCATTTTGTTCTCTGTTGGTTTCGTTTTAAAATTAAATAATATTTAAGGAAAAACAATGTTTTATTCTTTATTCCAAAACAAATGAAACAATTCTTTGTCCTACACCGATTCCCAAGTGGTAATTACATGATTATGACAAGTTATTTTTTTATACATGTACATGCTTCTTTGGACAAATAGCAATTTTTATTTGTAAACTAGTTAAACGTTTCCAAAAGACAGTAATATACACAATTTACATTAATTTACTAATGGAAATAGCTATTAGTTTACTTGCAGTTTACGGTAAAGTACGGTAATTTATTGTTATTTACCAAAAATATATTACGGTTATTTACCACAGTAAATTACGACATAAATTTATTACCACGGTAATTAATTTTGGTAATTAACACTGGTAAATTACCAGCGTAAATAACCAAAAATATAAATTACGGTAATTTTACATCACTGAGAGCAACTGATGAACATGTTGGAAAAAGATCAAATATCCCTTGAAAGTAATATTGTAGGACCCTCATCTCATTTTAGAAGACCTTTAAAGTTAATAGAAGGCAAAAACAGGTAAAGAGAAAATCATAGGTTTGTTTATTATCCTCTACTATAGTGCACACTTTTTTATACTGGGGTATTTGTTGCACTTACACTAATCAGAAATATGGATAAACTAGCGAGTAACTTATTATTTATATTAATAGGTATTAAATTAATTATTTATTTCATCTATTTTAGAAAACGAAAACGTTTTGCTGGAGATATGACTAGTAGCGACTTTGACACTCCTCGAAAACGAAGTAAAAACCTCAAAGTCATGAAAACGACAATTGCAACAAAACAAAGAAAAATTCATTATTTACAAGGCACTATAAGAAGGCTAAAGTCCAGGATCACAAACAAAGACAGCCTGTTAAAATATTTTTGGCAAAAATCCATGATATCTGAATGTTCCGAATCTATAATAAAGGTAAAGTTACATTTTGTAAGGATAATAATAGGGACTGGCATAAAAAATAAAATTGACTTAAAACTCTTGTGTTCTATTGTATAAACACATTTTTAAGCCCTTATACAGGGTATATCACGTATAAGTTGCACCCCCCTTTATTGCACTTATTTTTAAAGATATCTCAACACACTTTCTGTTTGAAACCTTATCCTAAATATTTTTTTAAAGTGTTTCCACATATGTAGGTTTATTTATTTTCTTAGACTTCCTTGGATGGGCCTGCAGCAGATATTTTCAGCAGGATGTTAAAAGGTCCAACGACTCAAAAATATGATGCCCGCTTAAGGTCATTCGCTCTAACTTTGGCGTTTTATTCCCCGCGAGCATACACATTTGTGAGACAGACATTTAATAAGTCTTTACCACATTTAGCTACCATCTCCAAGTGGTATATGTCTGTTGACGGTAAACCAGGCTTTACTAAAGAAGCGTTAGTTGCGCTTAAGCTACGACGCTATAAGACCAATAAAACGTTGGTATGCAATTTGGTCATGGACGAAATGGCAATCAGGAAACGAATTGAGTGGAATGGTACCAGGTTTACTGGATATGTAGACCTTGGGGGAAATATCGACAGTGATGAGTTACCTGAAGCGAAAGAGGTCTTGGTATTTATGCTTGTGTGTTTAAATGAGGGTTGGAAATTGCCAGTTGGATATTTTTTGTCCAATGGGATATCAGCAACTGAGAAAGCTACTGTAGTCAATCGATGCTTGGAATTTTTAAGCGAATCGGGTGTAATAGTTACATCGTTAACTTTTGATGGTGCTGCCTCAAATGTCAGCATGGCTGAAAAGCTAGGTGCGGATTTTTCTGACCCGAAAAACCTCAAACCATATTTTAAGCATCCAATAACTCAGGACAATATATATATTTTTTATGACCCGTGTCATATGATAAAGTAAGTGCGAAACTGTTTTGCTTCTATGAAAACATTACAAAATGGGAACGCAGAAGAAATTAGTTGGGACTACATTATCAGATTAGGTAACAAACAAAATTTGGAAGGCTTACACGCTGCTACCAAAATTCGTTTGAGGCATTTACAATGGGCTCGCGAAAAAGGGTTCGGCTAGCAACTCAAACCTTAAGCAAAAGTGTTGCAGATGCTTTGGCTTTTTTATGCGATGATCTAAAAGATCCGGAATTTAGAGGGTCCTCTGCAACTGCCGAATTTAAATTAATATTTAATAATTTATTCGATATATTTAATTCCCGAACGAGATTAGCGAAATATTTCTTTAAAAGACCTTTATCGAATGTTTCAGAGGCTGTAATTTTTAATTATTTAGATGAGGTCCAGAATTATATTTAGGGATTAAAACTTAATAATATATCAGTAATAAAGTCACAAAGAAAAACAGGCTTCTTAGGCTGTTTAATTTGCATTGAAAGTGTAAAAAAAATGTATCAGACCTACGTGAAAGAAAAACAGTTTTTAAAATATTTGACAACATATAGGCTGTCACAAGATCATTTGGAGCTCTTTTTTGGAGCAATTCGCAGTAAAGGGGGTACAACAACAACCCTATTGCTAGACAATTTGAAGCCGCCTACAAACCTTTAATTGTTAAAAGTGAAATTTCCGCTCCTGATTCGGGAAATGTCATAAATTTATCAGAAATTTAAATTTTAACTTGTAGTTCGGGAAGTTTAACTAAGTTGGAAAATGGGGAAAATTTAGAACAGACCAAAGAAGTTGTTGATTTGAAAAATGAAATTGAAAAGAATATTGCAGATAATAAGTATTTTAATTCGTCTGTTTGGGATTTGACTGAATATATGGAAGATGTAGTGGGGTATATATCTGGTTTTGTCGCAAAAAAATGAAAGCATGCATTTCATGTTTGAAATGCTTTTAATTGCTAGATTCTCAAGACACTACAAGCAAAATTCAAACACAGAAAACTTATGGGTTACCGAAACAGAATTATTGCACTCGACGCGCGTTTCGCTAACGATGTTAGCATCATCAGGAGATGATTAAAACCAGTTTTAATCATCTTCTAATGATGCTAACATGGTTAGTGAAACGCGCGTCGAGTGCAATAATTCTGTTTCGGTATTGTGGATAAAACTCCATTTTAGTGCATGTTACCGAAGGTTCCAAACCCCTACATAGTACTTAGTAATTATTCAACTAGATTGTTTAAATAAGCGTTGTATACTTAAATGAAATTTCAGGGCTTAAAAACTTGTCAAAAATGTTCCAAAATAATGTTGCCTGGTGTTTTCTTAATCTCTATCTTTGCTTTGTTTTGTTTTTTTTTGAGATTTTTGTATTGTTGTGATTATTATTTTTTTATTTTTCAAGGCGCCATTTAATTATTGGAACATTTTAAACGTCATTAGAATGTTAAAAACTGCATTTTTACATCTATTACGATAAAAGTATGTATATTGTTACGTTTTTCCCGTGAACGAAATTACAACTTTTACTGTTTTCAACTAATACTCTCTTTATTCTCTATCACTCTAAACTACTCTTATAACTTTACAACTAATAGCTCTTTACAATTCAACACTCAATGATTAACTAACTCTACACGCTTTCTGCCTGCTATTTATATACAATCTAAAATCTATCACGAATACTCCGGAAGAAGCGAGACCACTCTATATGATTCTCAACCAGGGCATCGAGAGAATTCCACAGTTCCTGAATCTTCGCGGCCGGCGATGACTCATACATAGACGCGACAAGGCTAGTTCTATAGGGTAGCACAAAAACATTCGGATACGTCATTAATTCTTTTGATGACTGTATAGGGCCCTTCCCATACTGGCGTTAGCTTGAGAGATCTTCCTTTGCGGATTATGTAACCAGACTTTATCGTTCATCTGAAATCCTGTAGAATTAGCTTTGAGATCATTCTTCATTCGGTCACTGGTTTTCTTCGTGTTTTCTCTGACTAATTCATGGATGTATAGCAACTTTTCCAAATAAAACCATGGCTGATGTTGATCCTGTCGTGTCATGGACTGCCGATCTATATGCCATCTAAAATAGTGGTATGTGTTGATCCCAATCTTTTTGATGTTCATCTACGACCTTTGACAAATGTTCTTCAATGATCTTGTTAAACCTCTCAACCTCAACCATGCCATCCGATTGTGAATGTAAGGCTGTAGTCCGTGTTTTATGGATGTTGAGTAAATCACAGACTTTCTGGAAACCTTGGATTCGAAGTTGCATCCTTGATATGAGTGAAGCTCTAACGGAGCACCAAATCTGCTGAATAGGTTATTCACGAGGACCCTCTGCTATGGTAACAGCTTCTTGATTGGAGATCGCAAATACTTCAGGCCATTTACTAAAGTAGTCAATTGCCACTAAAATTTACCTGTTACCATTACTTGTTTCGAAAAGGGCCAGTTACGTCAATAGCGATACGTTCAAACGGTAGGCCTATATTATACTGATTCATTGCTGGCACCACGATTTCAAATCCTGGCAGTATTGTCCCAGTAAAATCTGTCGCGGATCTTGTCAACTGTTTTGTTCACTCCGAGATGAGGACCAGACTTTCCATTATGAACTTTTTCCAGACCTTTCAATAGCTCCCTCCTTGTTACCACTAACTGTGTCTTCACTACTTTTCCATCGGCGCTTTCCCAGGCTCGTTTAAGAAGTCCATTTTCCACTACCACACAGAGCCCGCAGAGTTTTAAAGGTAAATCCTTTAGTTGAAATCTCTCTCCAGCTTGGTCTTGGTTGATGTTCTTCTTTAGCTTTTAGCAGTAGTGCTATTTCACTATCCTCAAGCTGATTTTTTTTAAGTTGCTCTGTGGTCCACTGCTGATGAACCCCAAATTTAATTTGCCTAATGAGAGTAATTCCTTCGCGTTGATTTATTCTTTGGCAATGCTTACAATAATCCTCGCATGGTCTTCTAGATAAAGCATCTGCATTATTATGCAATCTCCCTGCCCTGTGCATAACCTTAAAGTTATATTGTTGTAACTTTTCAAGCCATCTGGTTACCTGTCCTTCAGTCTGTTTCATATCCAGAGCCATTTAAGTGCTGCATGATCAGTCCTTATTAGGAATTCTTGTCCATACAAATATTGATGGAAATGCTCAACAGACCGTACTATTGCCAAAAGCTCTTTTCGGGTTACACAGTAGTTACGTTCAGGTTTCGAAAGGGTTCGACTGTAGTATTCGATGCTCGCAAGTAGCTATTGCCATTGTATACAATGCTATTACCTTGATTTTGATGGAATTGTATGAAATATTTGCTATCCTTATCGGTATTTCGCCGTCGGTTTTGACTAGTGCTTTGCCTACGAGGTGTTTGCAAGGCAAATCGTGATGTTGAATAAGTCCGATGCAGCCTTCAAAATCCTTCCCCAATTCCCCAAAAATTATCTGCTCGGTATTTCCGCTTATTCTGACAGTACATGCTGCCACTACTTTAGTCGGTGTGCCATCGTCTGTTTTGGTAAGGATGAACTCTTCGGTGCTAAACATCAGAAGGTTAAAATAGTTGTCAAAAGAGAATCCATGTCGACCGATGAGAACCATCCCCAAAATAAATTCGTCTTCTATGTCGCCTACTAACACTGTAGTGTAATTTAATTGGTCCCAGGTGTAGTTCAATTTTCATTTCTCCAATTACTTCAGCAGTCTCACCGGTAACCATACGTAAAGCTATATTCTTTGATATGGGTAGAACTTCTACTCTATTTACTCTGTTGGACCTTATCAAAGATACCGCCGCACCAGTGTCAACAGTAATTTTAATGGCTTTTCCGTTGATCTTTCCTTTAATAGTTAGACTGTCGGCGTTTTTTCCTAGACTTTTTATAGAGACGATCAAGGGGGCTATATCTTCTTTAGCCAACATCCGCCCCGCAATGTTGACTAATTAAAGTTTTCCTGATTTGCCTTTGCGACTCTAGCGTCTCTGGATGGAGATCTATACCGTAGTTGTACTCGGCAGTCTCTTTTGAAATACCCAGTCCTGCCACATCTATAGCGCTGATTCGAAGTATTTCGGTAACTTGGCCTATCTTCTAGTGGCCCCCGGAATCTCCCAGTGGCCTGAACAACTTGTGTTAATTTCATACAAATTTCGCCCATATCAATTAATTCACAGCTGTTCGCCGGCTTTTCTCCCTGGATGGATACGGCTCTGATTTTTGGCTTAGAGATGTTACAGGCCGCTTCGATTTCTAGGGCTCTACCCAAAGCTTCACTGCTGTTATCAAATTTGGTTAGACGTAGCATTTTCTGAGTTTCTGGATCTCTGATACCATCCAGGAAATATTGGGCAGCAAGTTCCTCTTGAAATTCTTCTGTTACTCCAGAGTAGGCCAATTGAATGAGACGTCTAACGACTCCTCCAAGCTCTTGCAGGTTTTCGCCAGGCTTCTGATGTCGGGACTTTACTTGTGCCTGATACAGTTGTCTTCTATGTTGGTTATTCCAACCGTTGGCAATAGCAGCGGCTTCAAATTGTGCATTGTTCCGTCTGTTGCTTTGTATTGGCCATGGAATGTTATAAAATGTTCTCAAAATTCACCAGTCAAAACGGCTTCGTTGACGTACTTGCACCCTCTTTTCTCCTCGAAGAACACTTCACAAGTCCCGTTTCTTCACAATCCCACTTCTGACACCAAATGTTACGTTTTTCCCGTGGGTTCTGAACGAAATTACAACTTTTACTATTTTAAAATAATACTATCTTTATTCTTTATCACTCTAAACTACTCTTATAACTTTACAACTAATAGCTCTTTACAATTCAACACTCAATGATTAACTAACGCTACACGCTTTCTGCCTGCTACTTATATACAATCTAAAATCTATCACGAATACACCGGAAGATGCGAGGCCACTCTATATGATTCTCGACCAGGACATCGAGAGAATTTCACAGTTCCTGAATCTTCGCGGTCCGCGAGGACTTATACGTAGACGTGACAAGGCTAGTTCTATAGAGTAGCACAAAAACATTCGGATGGTTGCTAGACGTGACAATATAATATCCTAAATGATAGGTAATCTTAAAAATATACGCGTATTGTCTAGCGATTTGATTTAGTATTATGGTGTAATGCAAAATCTCTTTAATTTTTAATTAATAAATAATTGTAATTAAATAAATATTGTTTTAATTAGAATGTAGTACATATTATTTTAAAATTGAGATGCCAATTCTGTGGCTGCGTGCACCAGAGTTTTGATGTTCGGAATTGTCGATACCTTTTTCTCATACTAGTTTTAATACCCAGTCAGTCTGAACAAAAAAAATGGAGGTATAATTTAATCTCCCTATAAAATATTATTAAACACTTTTCAATACATTTAAATAGCATAGGAACTCAAGACAATCAAGTTTAAGAATCGAACTCTATAAACCCCCAAAATTCCCATTTTTAGTTTTTGCGTGATCGATTTAGATTTGAATTTTGGCGAGAAAAAACTACCAGGAAAAAAAAATGCTACGCCTATGTTTTGTTTGCCCGCTAGCCACTTGCTGTACCACAGTTTTATTGATAAATACGCACGTCACAGTCTGTGGATTAGGATGCAGTTCCTTAGAAGATTATGAATGACAGACTTTGTCTTTTTAAGTAGGTAGTCTTAGGATATTCCTATCGAATGACAGTAACTTTGAATTTAACCGCAGGTTTAAAAGTTCCAGTAAATTTTATACGCGGGTTAAATTCGAAGTTAGTGTCATTCGATAGCTTATGAAAACCTAAGATAGGAATGTGTAAACCATTTTCTTTGATCTCGTTCAGTTTAGATTTTAGAGCCTGTCAAAGTGTCAAAATGGTCGACTTTCAACTGTCAATATTTCGTAAACAGCTAACGATAGGTATAGGATATTATACATAAAATGTATTTAGATTTCTTTAGAGAGTTCAAAAATGTAGTAATATACTGGGAGTCCCATTTAAAAAAATATGAAACAGGCTTATATGTCAGAAAATCGTTAGTGTTTTGTTTTATATGTAACGTAAAAAAAAAACTTGGCCACCAACCCTACAATTTATTTTTTTGTTTACCTTGATAACAAAAAAGTTACAGCGAATCAAAATGTTATCAAGATAAATTGAACGCACGGTACAGTCATTTTACTTTGAAGCAATATTGGCGACATTACTGAAGTTCTGAAAAGATTGGTTTTTATTAGTTTCAAGTTTTTTTTGCAGGACTCTTATGATAAGGAGTTTTATCTATTTATAATTTAATACCTGCCTGTCCGACAAGATGTACTTTCTTAAATTGGGGTAGATTTTTTCAACGTGCTTTAGTTTTCATACATGCTATATTTTGGCAATCAATGTCAGAGGGATCAGATTTGTCTCTATTTCGTTTAGAAATTATATTGAGTTTAGTGTTTTCATTATTTTCTTGTATTCTTTCATGCAATGAATTTAACGTTTCCTTATGGGGTTGTATATAACTACAAATAATTGCATTTTCATTTAAATGAAATGGGTTTACCGATTTTATATGACCTGTAACTATTTCAAATGGTGTAATTTTAGTCACACTGGGAATAGAATTATTATAGCCCATAACTGCTCGTTTCATTAATTGATCGGTTGTGTGTTTCTTTTAGGCAGCGATATCCTTCTATTATTGATGTTATTGCTGAATGAAATCTGGTGAATTCGAGTTGCTATTTTTCGCCATCGTAAAATGTAACTCAGTCTTGTAAAGTCATCAAAAATCTTCCAGGTCTCTGTTGTAAAATTCAGTGCCCTGGTCTGAGGTAATCTTGTTAAGCTTCTAGAATAATTCTAAATGTATCAACATGTATGTGTTCGAATGGTTTCGACGCTGTGGGTGTCAGGTTTGAATTTTACAACAGGTAGATCTCTGTCGTATTTGTTTTTTGACAAATTTCGCAATTATTGATATAATTTTAAATATCTTCGTGCATTTTCGGCCAATAAAATCTGCTGCTGCTGCAAATTTGATCTCGTTCATTCCGCTGTGACAAGTTTTAGTTGTATGGTATAATTTTAATTTTTCTCTTTGATCGCTTAGTGTTTGCAGATCTCCTGCAGCGTAATCGTAAAAATATGTGCTAATGGTTCGTTTTTGAAAAACAGTGCGCATATATGTTTCGGGTTTACGCATTCCTTGACAATTTTAATTATGTGTAGAAGTGGATTTTTCTTTGATATAGTTACATCGACTCGGCTATTATCGAATATCTTCTCACGTCTCATTTGCATATTATTTGGGTCTATATCTCCATCGGTGATAATGATTTGGTTTTTGTAAATGTTTATTTGTCTTCCTGGTACCTGAAGAATTAGGTCCTCGACTGATGAGTGTACTGTCTCTAAATCGCTTTCAGTGTTTCGGGTTGACTGGTCTGATTTGGATATTCGAAATTAGGTTTATTTTAGGTGATTCATTCGGATTTGAGTTAGTTGGCAAGAGTTTATCGATGGATAAATTGTCCAAATTCGGTAATTCATTTTGGTCTACAAGAAATTCTTCTATAATTTGGTCTGAATCGCCCAAATTGTTGAAAATCGAGTATGTTTCAATTGCGTTCATATTGGCTATATTTCTCGAAAGAGCGTCGGCTGTTTGATTTACTCTGTTTCTTTTATATTTGATTTCGTAATCGAATTCCTCCAATTTTAATCTCCGGTGTATCAATCTAGAATTCGCCTCTTTCAATGCCATCAACCATTGTAAGGTTTTATGTTTTGTATATATTGTGAACTTTTGTCCAAATAGATAAAGTCGGTAGTATTTGCAACTCTATACTATAGCAAGAAGTTCTTTTTCTATAGTCGAATCGTTTATTTCAGCTGGGTTCAGCGTCCTTGATGCGTAGCAAATTTGATGATTGTTTTGTGACAATATTCCTAAAATGGCGTTATTCAATACAGTCGAAGATCTAATTCTTCAGGTACCAGAAAGACCAATAAACATTTACAAAAACCAAATCATTATCACCGATGGAGATGCCATATTGATGATTACAGCGTATATTACAGCGGCGAAGACAGCAACCAACACCGAAATGGTGTTGCGATTATCGTTGCACCTGAGGCTGCTAACGCTATTAAGAATGTAGTCTATCCGTCAGATAGAATAATTATGATTCAAGTTGAAACCAAAACAATAAATATGAATATAATTCAAGTATATGCCCCTACAAAAGACGCACAAGAAGAACTTATAGAACAGTTCTATGAACAGCTAGAACAGATCACATCAGATATAAAGAGGAAGGATGTTACAATAATAATGGGAGATCTCAATGCCAAAATAGGCGAAGGGAAATACGAGGACATCATCGGGCAATATGGACTTGGAACTCGTAACGATAGAGGCGATCTATTCGCACGCTTCTGCCTTGACAAGGGAATGGTTATCACAAACACGTTCTTTAAACTTCCAAAAAGACGTTTGTATACGTGGAAATCCCCTGCCGACACCCCTGAGAAAATAGTTCGTAATCAGATCGACTATATAACAATACACAGAAGATTCAGAAATATTGCAAAATCGGTTAAAACCTTTCCCGGAGCGGATGTATCCACAGACCACATTTTGTTACTAGCTTCGATTAGACTGAAGTTTAAGAGAGTGAGACAAGGACAACAACATGCAAGTTAACTAAACGCAAAAAAATTTAAAGACTCAGAGATGTGCGCTCGAGCTACACAGTATATAGAGGAGAAACTCGGAGAACAGGACAACCAAGTTACAGATGTTGAAGAACAATGGACCAGACTAAAAAACATCACGCTAGAAGCTCAAGAATCTACATTCGCAGGGCGGGAAGACAAAAAGAAACAAACATGGATGACCGAAGAAATCTTGACCCTTATGGACAAGCGGAGAAGTTTCAAGAACCGAAACGAACTAGAGTACCGAAAAATACAGTCAGAAATTAGGAAAAAAATAAGGCGGAGTGGCACAGTAAACAATGTGCAGAGATCGAGTCATACGATAAAAATCACGACTCATTTAACCTACATAAAAAACTCAAGGAAATTGCCGGGAAAAAGCGTAACGTAAATGTTGGAAACTTAAAAGATGAAAACGGCAAACTTATTACAGATCAAAACCTGATACTGGAAAGATGGAGATAGTATGTTTCGGAACTGTTTGACGACAACAGAAATCAAGAGCATGAAATAGATGAAGTGGTCACTGGTCCACCTATCAGCAAAAAAGAAGTAGAAAAAGCCCTAAAAATTGCAAAGAATGGCAAAGCACCGGGCCCTGATGGATTGCGAAGTGAGATAGTAAAATTGCTAGGCGATATGGGAATAACAACGATAACAAAACTCTTCAACACAATATACAATACGGGCATTATTCCAACCAACTGGCTGAGGCCAACTTTTGTTACAATCCTCAAGAAAAACAGAGCTATAAAATGTAGTGACTACCGTACCATCAGCTTGATGAGCCACCTTCTTAAAGTATTCTTGCGTATTATTCATTCGAGAATATATCAAAAATTAGAAGCGAACATCGGCAGAACTCAGTTTCGATTTCGATCAGGATTGGGAACGCGTGAAGCGCTTTTTGGAGTTCAAGTACTAATACAGCCACGGCAAATATAACAACCAGCAATATCACATCTTCTTTTTTCGCATTTGCGCAAGTTCGCGCGCAAGATATTCCTTGGTAGGAAATCCGTCAAACTGCCGCCAGCGGCGTCGTGTTTTTACGACTGCTTTATTTTATTGCTATTGGAGTTAAATCGAAACCATAGGCGTGTATTTGTCAAATAATTGACATTGTGACAAACGAATGTTGTTTATGATATTGTGTAATGCAAAAAGCCATGGTGTTTAAGCAATAAGAACTTGTACAAACTAGAGATATTCTTCCAAGATGAATTTCTTTAGATGCCCTGCTCATACAACAAGGTATACATATATTTCATAACCCATTGATATTTGAAATTTTATATTACGGCTCTGTTCATCAGATCATACTCATATATATTTCAAATCCAGCCCTGACTTTTCCTACCCAACTGACATTAGCAAGGCCAAATTTAATTTTTCGCCTGACAGATCGAGTAATATTGCTGGTTGTTATATTTGCCGTGATACAGCGCTGCCGAGACGTTGACTCTGACGTGTTCGTGTGCCTGGTGGATTTTGAAAAAGCCTTTGACAAAGTGCGACATGACAAACTTATGGAGATACTCAAAACAACTGGTATTGATGACAAAGATATCCGCTTGATAGGTAATTTATATTGGCACCAGTCTGCCAAAGTCAGTATTAACGGACACCTGACGGAAGATGTTGAGGTGTAGAAAGGTGTGATACAGGGATGTATATTGTCGCCACTCCTTTTCAATTTACACTCTGAAGAGTTATTTGGGCAGGCCCTAGGAGACATGGATTTGGGAGTTGTGATAAATGGACAAATTCTCAACAACATAAGATACGCGGATGACACCGTAATACTCGCGCAGTCCATCGATGACCTACAGAGACTTATTAATAGGGTGACGGAAGCTTGCGAAGTATTTGGTTTGAAAATAAACACGGCAAAAACCAAATACTAGCAAATAAGCAAAGGAGTTCATAATCAAGTTGCTAGTGTCTACGTCAATGGAACACAATAGAGTCTCAAGTGCGAGCTACCTTGGTTGCATGATAAACGAGGACTGGGATCCATCAGTTACGTATTGAGTGTGCCCGGGCAACATTTATTCGCATGAAAAACTTTTTACCAGTCACGATCTATCGATTGCCCTGCGAATGAAGATGATTAAAGCATATGTCTTTCCAGGTCTTTTGTATGGAGTTGAGAGCTGACACTAACAGAAGCCACGCTCAAACGTCTACAAGCTTTCGAGATGTGGTTGTACAGGAAGATGTTGAGAGTAAGTTGGGTGGAAAAGATCACAAACGGGGAGGTGCTTAGGTAGAATGCATAAAGATACAGAAGTGGTCAATATTGTAAAACAACGAAAACTTGAATATTTCGGACATATCATGAGACACCCAGAAAAGTATGACATTCTACATCTTATAATACAGGGTAAGATTAATAGTAAGAGGCAGACGAAGAACTTCCTGGCTCAAAAACCTCAGTGGTTTGGTCTCACCACTATACAACTTTTCCGAGCGGCTACCAACAAAATAATGATTGCAAACATGATAGACAATGATCGCCAACGATCGTTAAACGGTCATGGCACCTAGAAGAAGAAGAAGATGAATTTTTTCTATGTTCTATTTTGCCTTCTTTCTTAACACATTGTGTCATGGTTTTCGTTATTTTTGCGAATTTTTGAATAAATATTCGGTAATAACTTCATGTTGCGTCTTTGGAATGGGATAATTCCGTAACAGTTATTTTCTTCTTATTTGGTTTTATTCCTTCTGGCGTCACCACGTGTCCTAAAAATTTATCTTCTCTTCTTAAGAGCTCGCATTTATCGATATGTATTTTTAAATTGGCTTCACGCAATTTGTTGAAGACTAATTTAAGGTTCTTTATATGTTCCTTTAATCTGGTACTAACGACAATTATTACGTCATACATAAATGGTTTTATTTTGTATTTCTTTAAATAATTCGTCCATTACACGTTGGAAGGTAGATGGAGCGATCTTCAGTCCAATGACTCATTATGTTAATTTTCCCCGCTGAAGGCTGTTTTTTCTATTCAATTTGTCTTTATTTCGATCTGGTGAAATCCGCTCGCCGGGTCCAAGGTACAAAAACATTGGGCACGTCCTAATTTGTCCAGAATATCATTGCTATTGGAATGGGATATCCGTCGGAGATGCTTTTCTCATTGACTTTTCTATAATCCACTACCATTCTCCATTTTTTCTCTTCTGATGAATGTGCTAATGGTTCGGTTATTTTAACAATCCATATTGGCGAAGATCAGGGGCTGATTATTTCCTTTTCAAACATTTCACTGATTTGTCTGGAAAATTCCTCCTTATGGACGTATGAGTACCGGTACGTTTTGGTGTTGTCTGGTATATTATCTGACGTTTTTATTTCGTATTTGATTTTTGATGTAAAAGATAATTTGCGAAGTGAGAAGTTCTGCACGATATTAAGTATTTCTCTCTTAAACACCCAAACCGAGTTCTCGCCTCTTTTCTTACACTCTATACAATCTAATGCTATAGGTTATACCTACCCCACAAACTATCGTAAAATTATCTACAGTTAAGAGTTAGTCGGTGGTCGTCCGTTGGTGTTTTAGCCTTATAGTAAAATAAAGGTCTCCTCAACTTTTGTTATTAGTATTAAGAACTGATTGGTGGCAAAATAAAAGTGTAAATAGACATTCAAGGGAAGTATACATAAAGACAGTGGGAATAGTAACTTAAAAAACCTAAAGAACAAACACTACTAAAGCATAAACGTGACTGTTTCAATGTTCCAGTTTTTATTCTATTTATAGTCTTAATAAGTAGTTACATCTTTAGTTCAAATTAAATATGTGTTTTTATTGCTTCGGTCGGTTCAGCGCCGTATAAGCTGTGGTCCTTCGAGTAATTCAATTAAAATTAAATCATACAGTGCACATACAGCTTCACCGGCACAATTATACAACTGGGTCTCCCTCGTGTTGGGGGATGAAGCCAAGCAGTAATTCATCCCCGATCACAATCAAAAATATGTTTGTTTAATTCAGTATCATTTAATTCTATATCAGAACTGATAAGATTCTCGCATTTTTTGATAAACTTATTTAAGGTATTACTAAAGTTTACAGAATAAATATAAGTTGGCTCACTCACTGTCGGAACTTTGATGCATTGAGATCACAAGCGTGCCGCAGATACCAGCATATTCTGTAAACTTTGTACTTTGTACCGTCAAATACCGTGAACAACTTTGTATGCGTATGCATCGGTGGAGACTGGCCCCTCGAGCGGGATGAGGGGGAGGGTTCTAGCCGGTTTTGCACGTTTCGAGAGTGCGGAAACTTATATTTTATTTAGTAAACTTTGGTATTACTGTCGCCGTCTAAAGGTCGTATATTATCTATTTTTGATTTAAGAAGTTTCCATTCATTGTACTTCCTTGTCTTCCGTTAGGCATTTTACTTGATGTACTTGCAGCTTGCGGTACTGTTTTCACCTTTAAACTTTAAATATGTATTACATCTTTCCGTAAGAGCTTCTAGCTCATTCATTAATAATATAACAATTTATTTGTTGCTTATTTTAATTTTCTCAATTTCCGCATAAAAGAGATTCTAAATAGTTGTTAACTGATTCCAACCTTAAAATTCATGTCTTCAATAGACTGCAATTCTCCTGCGGAGATTTTCAAACATTATATATTTCACTTAAAATTAATGTCTCCAATTGACTGAGATTATTCTGCGAAGATTTCCTAAAAATTTATTCTGTGTGAGCAATACACTGTCTAAACTATCCCTAACTAAGAGTGTAAAGAAATGATGCTTACTCTCTCGTAGTTTTCACTTCTTTAACAATTCTTGCCTTGCTCTGCCAGTGGTCTTTGAGATAGCAGCTCCTTGAAAGGATGATGTCTTCGGACGTAGATCCTTTAATGATTGTACTTGCGGTTTGAAACCCGAGTAGGCAAACCGGCTTGATTCGCAAACTACCTGAAATGCACTATTGTACAATCCTACCGACTGCGCCACTTAAGTATTCGTATGCCCTAAGTTATTTTTAAAAACATCTATTTTACTACTGACAAGTACAGGGTGTCCCATTTTCGTAGGTTGGATGGGGTTTCACCCATATGGAGTAAAGATAGAAGGATGCGGTTTTCGGGCCACCGTGCTACTTTTTTGTGAAACGAAAGGTGGCACAAACAGAATGTCATGGCCGCATTCGTTCTTGGGATACAGGGCGTTTTTGAAAATGTTGCATTTTCAAGCACCTCCCGTATCTCAGCTGCCTTATAACTTATCAAAAAGGTAAAAAGAGCTTCTCATATAACTTTTTACGTAGAATCCACTGCCACCTTCAGAATAAGTATTCGAGGTCAGGTCAAAAAGTTATCGGACCCTACTTTATTTTTTTAATGGGACACCATATATATTATTTATTCATCTTCTTCCCCTCACCGAGAGCTTTTCAAAAACATAACACAGTCCATATTTATTTTCATAAATAACGTGACAAAATTAATTTTTTATAATTTTTTTCCTATAGTATGCGATCGTGGGTAGCCATGATAACGCAAATAGCAAAATCATCATGCCATCATTACTACTGTCATTGTTGGCGTTATTGATATTTAATTTTTTCCCGTACTTAGGTAGTTGATATTTATTGTTCTTCGTTGTTATTATTGTTTATTGTTATTATCGCCCAAAACCAAAAATTTGAATACCTTGAGAAGTATGATATGAATACCTGCTTCATATTATCTAATGAAAACGCAGATCAGGCGGCAGAGCTTTATTTGAACAGGTCAGTTAATCTTTACCGTCTTGTATTTTGAAATTATTTGTTCTCCTTATTTTGTCATAGATATCCCGAAAGAAGACAACCCGAAAAAAGAATATTTAAAAAAATAAGATCCAATCTTTGCCAATATGGATCTTTTAGCAAACCTCGACCCTGAGTCTACAAGAAAGATAACAAGGGATCTGAGGCCAACGTTTTAGCCCTTGTTCAAGCAACTCCTGGATCCTCGTGTAGAAAAATAGACGAAGAGGTGGGTGTACCCAAAACAAAAGTGCAAAGAATTTTAAAAAAAAACACAAATTCAAACCTTACAAATACAAGGCTGTTCATCATCTGCACCCTGGTGTTGCTGAGCGTAGATTGGAGTTCTGCAATTGGTTTATAAATATGATAGCAGAAGATATTAATTTCGAAAAGAGGATTATTTGGTCAGACGAGGCACATTTTACAAGTTCGGGAATTTTCAATAGACATAACTCGCGGTTTTGGAGTCAGGAAATTAACCAGGTTATTTTTCGTAGGGAACGGCAGGGCAGGTTTGGATTTAATGTTTCCTGCTTTATTCTCAACCGAAAAATAGTGTACCGAATTTATGAAGAGAATCTAAACTCCAATAGATACTTACATATATTACAAGAAAACACAATGAGAATTTTGGATGATATTCCGCTGGCTCAGCTAAATGGTATATTCTTCCAGCAAGATGAGGCTCCAGCCCACAATGGTAGAATAATTCAGAACTGGCTTAACGAACATTCTCCCAGAGTATGGATAGGAACAAACGGGCTACCACGATCGCCGGATCTCTCAGTTTTAGATTTTTTTTTATGGGGCTATCTAGAAAATAAAATTTATGCAAGGCGATACGAAAACGTACAACAATTGAGAATGGCCACGGAAAACGCTTTTGCTGAATTACAAAGGCAATCATTTATATTAGAAAATGCATTAAAAAGAATTTATAAACTTTGCCAAACATGTAGGAGATATAATGGTCAGCAATTTGAACAATATTTGTGATTTGTTTTTCATGAATTATTCAATAAATTTGTTAAGCCAGTGTCAGCTATTTTTTTTTGTAATGTAATGTTATCATGGCTACCCACGACCGCCTACTATAAGAAAAAAATAATAAAAAATAAGTTTTGTTACGTTAATTATGGACTATGTTATGTTTTTGAAAAGCTCTTGGTGAGGGGAAGAAGATGAAAAAATAGTATATATGTTGTCCCATTAAAAAAAATAATGTAGGGTCCGATAACTGTTTCACCTGATTCCGTATACTTATCCTGAAGGTGACACTAGATTCTACGTAAAAAGTTATATAAGAAGCACTTTTTACCTTTTCGATAAGTTGTCAGGCAGCTGAGATATGGGGGGTGCTTGAAAATGTAACATTTTCAAAAACGCCCTGTATCTGAAGAACGAAGGCGGCCATGAAAATTCTGTTTGTGCCACCTTTCGTTTCACAAAAAAGTAGCACGGTGTCCCGAAAACCGCATCCTTCTATCTTTACTCCATACGGGTGAAACCCCATAAAACCTACGAAAATGGTTAAGCAAAGAATGAATATTCACATTTTAAAACATGAAAATATTAACTACGGCTTGCTGATGACGTTTCTCGGTTCTTCGTAATCTACTGTTGAGGTTACGGTTCTCATCGGAATGTGTCTACTTATCTCTCACGTATTGTCATTATTTTTATGATTTTGCATATCATTAATGCATAACAAATATTTTAACTAGTTAAAGAGGAAATAAGTGAGTTAGTAAAAACAGAATTTTAACAACTTATCAATTCTATTCGTTTCACTGCTTTAGCGACTTCTGATATTATATTTGAACTACAAAACCATTGCAATGCATCCAATAATATTCGTCAATGTCATGGATCCTAATACATATATCTTTCATCGTTCATTTCAATTAATAATATTTGTTTTAATCCAATTAAAACAGTACAGTAAGTAGAAAACACGCTCCTAAGGTGGTACAAAACATTAAAACATAGGCCTGAAATAAGCTCCTCTAATTACCGACAAATTTAAGGGGGATTTCGTTGCCATGCTGTTCCCTTAAAAGGATTCTAATACTTTAATATTGCTCAGCCTTCATTACGGACTTAGAGCTTAAGCCTAGAAAAAGATTGGATTACCGTTAATATCAAAAGTGGTAGTTAACACCGATTATTATATTTCTTGGAGAATACTCGTTTCAGTCTGCAAGAATAGGCTTAGTTGTGTTAGGATAATTGTTTAAAATTGTATTTGGACTTGACTCCATATAGATATGTTGTGACTGAGGATTTTAGCAGTAAAACTAAATTCTAAAGCAAGATTATAAATAAAGATAAATGTTAGGTTGAATATAACTTCCAAAATATTTAAAAATATAGATCTGATTTAATAATGGCATTTTTAACAATTGTCATAAATAAACAGAAAGGGTTTTAAAACAAACCCTGTACACGAAACTGACTATAACTCAGTATAATGACTTTGTATTAATTCTGACTGCTATTCCAACCAAACATCTACATTATCAGTTTCCCGATTGCTGGAGGAGAAGCTTTGAGTATCCATTTGCCATAAGTACCAATACGTCAGACACATAAATATTTGGGAGCCATCCATTTACTGAAAGTATGCGTTTCAAAAACTTTGAAGAAAAGTATCAAGACATCTATAACTGGACATATTTAAAAGTGTGATATTCGACCTGGATCGTCAATCGAGTTTTAGAGAAATTCATGACTGCAAAAGTTACGGTTCTGGCAGAGTACAAATACCGTGGTTCTTGCTGGACTGCTTAAAAGCGCTCGAACTATTAATAATGATGTGATAGTCCTATAAAGTTGGGTAACCCCAACATTAAATCAATGGCTCTTTCAAATAATTCAGTACCATTAGGGGATAGCATACTAGAAAGTCCTAAGGGTTTGAGCGTCGGGAATTGAAGAGAGGGGGAAGGGAGGGGCCCAAGTCCTATATTATTATAATTTGTTGGCTATATCTCGAAAGCTATACATTTTTGATAAGAAACTATAATATTCAAAGTTGGAGAGCAGAAAGTTCTCTACAAAAGTGTTCCTATGAATTCTTTCTTCGAAATCTAGTAGGTTTATAAATAGCCTGGGTATAGCAAATAAAAAAAATTACTGTCCTGATAAAACTTTATTTCAAAAATGAAAAACAGTAGAAATAGAAATATCTTATATCATATATTTTCTATCTCTAAGTATAAATACTTTTTATGGGACGTCATTCTTCATTACTTGTCTCGCCTATGGAAAGTTCATCTTCAATCGAAGCCTGATCATCTTCCAAGCAGATCTCGTATACTGTATTTCTTTTCTTGTACATTCAGAGTTAGTAGCACAATCATTAGTACAGCAGCAAGACATGAGGTGCAGTAATGATATTTCTTCCATCCCCAGTGTAAGGGATTTTTGGTGACGCCACACCGCTCTTGCCCTTGGCGATACACACGTAGTGTGTGTTCTCTTGCTACAGCCGTTGTAGGGGAAAAAAGAGCTAGGATGAACTGCTCATGAACTTGTTGCTCACCTATTTGTTTCACATAAAGTGGGTAGCGCAACTTGTCCAATTAGAGCTCCCGAAAGTTCACCAGCTTCAGCAACGTCATCTGAAGAGGCAGTAGGGTTGCTAAAGATCAACAGCTTTGTTGGTTTTAATTATCTTACGAGGACCAACTTTGCCTTCTCGATAGATGGAGGAAACCGTGTCAATTCCAGTAAAAACATAAACTGTAAGTAGAACATCCTTCATTTCTCCAAGGTCATCTTGGATTGCTTAAATGTTGTACCGTTTATCTTGTTCATTGCTTTTTTTAGATGAAACCATGGTATGTGGTTATTTGCAGGAGCAATACTTACAAATCTGTGTCATCACCGATTAATGTAGCCCCATTTATTTCTTGTGCTTATGATATAATTGTTGACACAAACAGCAAGTCAGCATCTCCATCTCCTTGCAGAACCTGGCATCCATTTCATAGAGGTAGTACCTTTCATCAAGGACGGTCGCATTTAACGACTTAGTCGGAGAATGGTGGGCGATGACTGGTCCTCGCAGGATGCCTAATTCTCACGTATGGCTCCACGTACCACACCCCGGGCAACTGCATGAACCTGCAGGCTAAACTAAATTGAGGATAGCCAGATATGGTGAATACTTACAGCGTCTGTACCCAAAATGGGCGACTGAAACTGAACTTACCAACCCGCCTGGCAAACATGGTGTTTATATGCCAAAATCCTTCCAAATGAATCATGTCGAATTTTACAGCATTATTACCCCAGACAAGTAGAGCGGCTAGTTCAGAATCTTGCACTGATATAGCAGTCTGCCTTATGAATTCTGGGGGAGGCAAAAACTCGGCGAGAAAGTTCACTCAAGAAACAACACTTATAGTTAAAGAAAAACTTATGGTTGCTACTTATAATATCCGAACGCTAAGGCTCCAAGAAGATATGGAAAGACTAGAATATGAATTACAATATATAAACCGGGACATTCTAGATCTACGTGAAACAAGACTGAAGGAAGAAATAACTACTTCACTTAAATCTGGATACTTGTTCTATCGGAACAACTCGGAAACAAACTATCAAGTAGAGGGAGTTGCTTGATGGTAAGCAGACTTTTAAAAAAGATGTATGCCTAAACCAGTACCTCCGATGTTGCAGACGTTGAACAGTTGTATGAAGACATAACTATACTGCAAAAAACCACGAGAAGGCCAAATTCGTTATAATTATGGGCGATTTCACCGCTAAGGTAACAAATTGCTGTAGAAATAAAAATCTGTACTGCATGAATTCCTTTTTCCGAAGGCCTCTACAGACAAGATGGAGTTGAAGAAGTCTAGACGGTAGAGTTAACAATGAAATCAACTACATACAAACAGAAAGAATATATGCCGAAATGTCACAGCTTTGAACATATTTCACACCGGCAGCGACCACGGTATAGTCCAATCGACCATAATAGTATATTGTGTAACTAGGAGGAAAAGCAAAACATTCCTGGACGACTGTGGAGTCCAGAAATGTGCTTTTCCTACGAGTTGCACATACTATTTTTTATCCGATCGAAATTAATTAGAATACGTACTTATATAAATAGAGCCAAATATTACTGTAAATAAAAACGGTGTTTTAAATTTAAACTCAACATAATATCAAGTTTTGTATCGAGCGAGCTTGAAGTTTATTGCGTAGTTACGGAAACTACAGCTAAATGTTACTTTTGATAGACGTCAGATCTGACAAACAAGGCGCTTGAATATGACAGAAATGTTACATTCCCGGCCTAGGACGGGAGTTACAGTTATTGCATGTTGCCAAGCAACGAATACAATATACTGGAATCATGACTTTTGCGGTGAGAAAACACATCGGAAAGATGTCGTTTTTCGTCCGATCGGATAAAAAAATAAATATAAGATCCGAGAGGAAGAAATTAATACAGCAACAAAAATACCCAACCGTTGATTCTAAAGTGGGTGAACCATCAACTCCTACACTAGAAATAGATGAACACTACAGTAATATCTCCAACAGTATTCAAGTCGCAACAAGAAGTATTTGAAACAAAAGGAAAACTCGAGTAAAATCAGTCCACACACAAAGAGCCTAATAAAATCAAGAAGAGAAACCGACCGACAAAACGAAGGCTACAAGACTCTTAACAAAAAAATAAATAGGAACATCCGTAAAGATTTAAGAAACCTTAATACAAAGCTTATGAAGAATAAAATTGAAGATAACAAAAGTATTCAAGTTCTGAGATCGAAACTATCAAATGGAAGAACAAAAATGACTCAAATAAAAAACAAAGATGGTATTGCAGTTAGCAATCGAAATGGCAACGGCTGTTCAAGACTACTACGAAAGCCTGTACAGCTCTAAAGTTCAGGGCCGTCAATATTGGAGTAAAATAATTCAAAATGTAGGTTCCGAAGAGGTTCCTGAAATAAATATCGCAGAACTGGAGACAGCACTACATCAAATGAAAAACAGAAAAAGCCCAGGTGAGGATCAAATCACGAGCGAAATGATTAAAATGGAAGGTAAGAAGCTGCTAGAGAATTCAAGAAGATCACTAAATAAATGTCTAACAGCAGGAAAAATTCCAACGGCGTTGCAAAATGCAGAAGTCATCCTATTGTACAAGAAGGAAGGCAGAAATATCATAGATAATTATAGGCCTATCAGCTTGTTATCACATTTATGCAAATTGCTAACCAGAATAATAAATAACAAACCGGTTGACCAACAAGTTGGACTCGTACCGACCAGTCAAACAGGCGGGATTTCGCAAGGGGCTTAGCACGATCGCCCACGTACAGACACTCCGCACTCTTACTGAAAAAGCTACAGAGTATAACATATTGCTACTAACATTGGAAATGTGTTTGTTTTCCTATTATGGGGTATCAAATCACGAAAAAGTGCATGCTACATTTGGCACATAACGTAATATACGTGAGAGATCGTGTTAGTCTGTTTCTGAGGACGGAATCGGTTCAAATGACAAAAATAAATTAAAGCTAACTGAAACTAACCGAAAGCTGATTGAACGACTAACCCAAACTAACTAAAAGTAACCAAAAGCACAAAAAGGGTTAAACTGAATAGGAACAAATTAAAAAAATAAAAGTAAGTTAAAACTAACTCAAAGTAACCGAAATTTGGCGAATATCCAAAACTAACCATAGAAATTAAAATTGGTTATAACCTATCGGATCCGATTCAAATTACTAAAATAAATTTGAACGAATTGAAACTAACCGAAAGTTGATTCAACGACTAACCGAAAGTAACCAAAAGCTCCAAAAAAGGCTATAACTTATCGGAACAGATTAAAAATAATAAAGTAAGTTAAAACTAACCAAAACGAACCGAATTTTGGCGACTAACCAAAACTACCCAAAAACATTAAATTCAATTATAACGTATCGGCGCCGATTGAAATGACTAAAATTAAAACTAACTGAAATTAACTGATTATTGATTGAACTACCCACGACGACTATCTAACCCAACCTAACCTAAACTAACCAAACGCACCAAATATGGCTAACACGTATCGAAACAGATTAAAAATATTACAGTAAGTTAAAAATAACCCAAATTAATCGAATTTTGGCGACTAACCAAAATTAACCAAAAACATTATAATTGGTTATAACATATCGGAAAGTTGATTGAATGACTAACCAAAACTAATCAAAAGTAACCAAAAGCACCAAAACGTGATAAAATGTATCGAAATAGTTTACATAAATTAAAGTAAGTTAAAACTAACCAAAACGAACCGAATTTTGGCGGCTAACGGAAACTAACCAGAAACATTATATTTGACTATAACGTATCGGAGCCGGTTCAGATGAATATTTTGGTTTCTTGACAGTGAGTTTTCAAGGTCGCATCACGACACGGAAAATTTTAGTAAACATCACGACACGGTATATGCATAACTGATAACGTATCGGAACCCGCTCAGATAAATAAAATAAATTGAAACTAAGTGAAAATAACCGAAAGTTGATTAGACGATTAACCAAAACTAACCAAATCTATTAAAACCCATTATAACGTATGGAAACAGGCTCAAGTAAGTAAAATAACTTGAGACTATGTGAAACTAACCGGAAGTTGATTAGACAACTAACCAAAACTAACCAAAAAATAACCAAACCTATTAAAATTGATTATAACGTATCAGAACCAGCTCAAATAAGTGAAATAAGTTGAGACTAAGTGAAACTAACCAAAAGTTGATTAGACGACTAACCCAAACTAACCCAATCTATTAAAATTGATTATAACGTATCGAAACCGACTGAAATTACTAAAATAAGTAGAGACTAAGTGAAACTAACCGCAAGTTGATTAGACGACTAACCAAAACTAACCAAATCTGTTAAAATTGATTATAACGTATCAGAACCAGCTCAAATAAGTAAAATAAGTTGAGACTAAGTGAAACTAAGCGATTGTTGGCTAGACGACTAACCAGAACTAACCAAATCTATTAAAATTGATTATAACGTATCGGAACCGACTCAAATAACTAAAATAAGTTGAGACTAAGTGAAACTAATTGAAAGTTGATTAGACGACTAACCAAAACTAATCAAATCTATTAAAACTGATTATAACGTATCGGAGCCGGCTCAAATAAGTAAAATAAGTTGAGACTAGGTGAAACTAACTGGAAGTTGATTCGACGATTATCCAATACTAACCAAATTTATTAAAACTGATTATAACGTATCGCAACTGACTCAAATGACTAAAGTAACTTGAGACTAAGCGAAACTACCCGAAAGTTGATTCGACGATTAACCAAGACTAACCAAATCTATTAAAATTGATTATAACGTATCGTAACCGGTTCAAATAAATAAAATAAGTTGATATTAAGTGAATCTAACCGAAAGTTAATTAGCCGACTAACCAAAAGTAACAAAATCTATTAAAATTGATTATAACGTATCTGAACCAGCTCAAATAAGTAAAATAAGTTGAGACTAAGTGAAATTAACCGAAAGTTTATTCGACGATTAACCAAGAATAAGCAAATCTATTAAATTGATTTTAACGTATCGTAACCGCTTCAAATGACTAAAATAAGTTGATATTAAGTAAAACTAACCGAAATTTGAATTGACGGATAACCAAAACTAACCCAATCTATTAAAATTGTTTATAACGTATCGGAAACGGTTCAAATGACTAAAGTAAATTGTGATTGAGTGGAACTAACCGAAACTTGATTGGACGACTAACCAAAATTAACCAAATCTATTACAATTAATTATAACGCGTCGGTACCGGTTCAGATGACTAAAATAAGTTGACACTAGGTGAAACTAACCGAAAGGTGACGATTAACCAATTCTAAACAAATATGTATATTAATTTTGAACCGGCTTGAATAAGTAAAATGGGGTTGAGACTAAGTGAAACTAACCGAAAGTTGATTAGACGACTAACCAAAAGAAACCAACTTTATTAAACTTGATTATAACGTATCGGAACCGACTCAAGTGACTAGAATAGTTTGAGACTAAGTGAAACTAACAGCAAGTTGATTAGGCTACTAACCAAAACTATCAAAATTTATTAAAATTGATTATAACGTATCAGAACCAGCTCAAATAAGTGAAATAAGTTGAGACTAAGTGAAATTAAAAGTTGATTAGACTACTAACCCACACTAACCAAATCTATTAAAATTGATTATAACGTATCGGAATCGACTCAAATGACTAAAATATGTTCAGACTAAGTGAAGCTAACCAAAAGTCGGTTATACGATGAACCAAAACTAATTAAATCTACTAAAATTGATTGTAGCGTATCGGAACCAGCTCAACTAAGTAAAATAAATTGAGACTAAGTGAAATTAACCGATAGTTGATTAGACGGCTAACCAAAACTAACCAAATCTATTAAAATTGATTATAAGGTATCGGAACTGACTCAAATAAGTCAAAATTTGAGACCAAGTGAAACTAACCGAAATTTTTGATTAGACGACTAACCAAAACTACCCAAATCTATTAAAACTCATTATAACATATTGGAACCGACTCAAATGACTAAAATAAGTTGATACTAAGTGAGACTAACCGCGTTAGATCGGGGATTGATCGAATGCAGTTTTTACAACCACCACTGATGTTATAAAAACGATCGACACTTGAAGTAATATGCATTTGTGTGGTATATTTTGGTAAACTAAATTTACGTAATCTGCTAAACGTCATTTTTTACAGTAGATTGTTTTAATGGTGGGTGAGAGTGAGTTTTAGTCTCTCACGACAGACTAGTCGTGTCTCATATCGTTAGATCGAGGAATGTCATGCATATGGTCTTTTGCTTTTTCAACCACACTTATAACGTTATAAATTGTAAAAAAAAACGAAACTTCAAGTAATATGCATTTATTTGGTATATTTTGGTAAAGTAAACTTACGTAATCTAACCTGATCTCACCCAAACTATCAACTATTATATTTCCACACATTTATGAGTTTTCTCAGATCTCAAATTTAGTAAGCGTTGCATTCTGCTTCGGCATTTCAATGTCCCCCCCCGGTTGCGATACGTTTTTGGCCTTTGTGGACTACCGGAAGGCTTTTGACCCTGTCGAAACTTAGGCAATCCTGGAATCCCTAGACAACGCGAGGATCCACTCAATATACTCACGCTTTATCAAAGGCATCTATAATAATGACTCCTTTCATGTAAAAATGAATGATGATTTAAAAACCGATAGCATTCCGATCAAGTGAGGAAATAAGACAAGAGGATACCATCTCGCCAAAGCTGTTTACGCTTGCGTCTTCAAGAAACTTGACAGGCATGAAAACTGTAATTCAGTTCATCGACGGAGTACGTCTAAGCCACTTACGATTTGCAGACGATATTGTAATCATTACCAACTCAGGTGGTGAGCTTAAAAGCATGCTTCAGGAATTTGATCTAGTATCACTGGGAATTGGTCTCGAAATGAACCTAACCATGACAAGGCTTATGGGTACAAAAGACATCCAGGTAACTGTACTGTTAACGACTTGGGCCACAACATTCAGCTTGGAAAAAAAATCAAGTTTTAGAAATCTCAGGAAGAATAACCTCTCCTGGGCGGCTTTTGGAAAACTGGGATTTAGCCTTAAATCTTCTGAGTTCCCTATAAACCTAAAAAGAAAAGTGTTTGGGTCCTGCGTGATGCTGATGCTCACATACGAACTTAAGAAAATGTCAATTACTCGCAAATCTGCCAATAAACTGCAAACCACCCAGCGAGCAATTGAAAGGGCTATGCTTGGAATCACTCTTAGGTATAAAATCCGCAACGAGGAAATTCGCAGAAGATCTAAAGTGACAGATGTATATGAGGCTTGTGGCACAACGGAACATAGGGTCATAACTTGGCGCTCGAGAGCAACAAAACGGAGCATTGGTAGACCCTAGAGGCGATGGCGTGACGATATCTAATATTTTACAGGAAGGAACCTTGATGCAAATTGCTAGGGATAGAAAAGCATGGAAAGCTTTGGAAGAGGCCTACAGGAGTGGACAAACACGGGCTGAAAAGAAGAAAAGAAGACCAATTTCGTTTATTTACCAAAGGAAAAAGTGCATGAATAATGATGTATAAAGTTTATGAATATTTTAATTTTCTTGTATAAAATTTCTAATATTTTTTACTCACAGTATTTACAAAACCCCTAGGCTTAATTAAAAAAAGCATAGTTTTCGAGATACAGCCAACATACCCGTGGCTCAAAACCTTGGAGGAGTATGCTATCTCCTAATGGTACTGAACAGTTTGAAATAGCCACAGATTTTGTTTTCTGAATGTTGGGGTGCGACTCTTTTATTCCTTAAATACTGGACTATGTGTTCTTTTCATATTATGTTGGAATCAACGACAAATAAATTACGGTTTCCTCCCAATGTTCGTCAAATCATTATCAGTTTGTAAATATATCCACTTAAATATCCACACTTGTAACTCTCACCTGTAGGATATCTCAAGAATCCACCATGTTATTATTGTTTTACGTTACAAAATATTAGTATTTATCATACTTATACTAACTTCAGTAAGGCATTTCCTTTTGACCGCCTTTATTTTTTCTTATGGTTTTCTTTCCAATCATGGTAATGTAAAAGCACTGCAAATATAAACATTAAAATAAATCATAGTCGCATTTTGCGACTATAGTTTTACTGACTAAGTTAGAAGACGCCATACAGACAGCATTTACTGTCCTCTATTGATACCTGCAACAGGAGGAATCTATAAGCCATTATTTTTCGAAGGAACCCGAACAAGAACTTCGTTTAACCTTGGTCAATGTAAGGATGGGTTGCGAGCAGATAAGTGGGTGCAAAAGCAAAAATTTCATGTAATATGCCACCGTGGAGGTTTTGAGTTTTCTTAAAAAGAAAGTGGTGGTCAGAGTAAGGAACGGCAATAGAGCAGCAGAGATGCTAAATTAAGAAAATCCTGTGATTTCACATTTTCAGAATTACTGTGACAAACAAACCAATTGTATTAGTATAATTTTTCCAGACTTTCCATTGTTGATGGAAAAGATGAAACTAAAATATTGATTCCATTGGTCTCTTTGTTTTTAGCTTGCTTGCATGAAAATTAATAGTTGAATTGCTATTCCATCAAAAATTTGATTTCATTGGTCTCTTCATTTTTAGCTTACATCCTTATATATGAATAATAATTGAAGTGCTATTCTATCAAAAATTACTACTGCACTTCAAAGATAAAAAATAAATTTAGCGTGCAATTTTCTTGTTTGCCGATGTTCAGAGGTCTGGTGACTTATAGCTGAATTATCTGAAATTCTTACTCGAGACCTTTGTCAGCTACTCGATCTTTCCAACATTATCAGCTAACAGGACAGCGACATAGACTTTGCGATAAAATTTAGAATCATGTCAATTTGTCTCTACCAAAATAAGATAACCTTGGACAGTGTTTTAAGATCGGTAGTGATGGGCAGATATATCCTACTATGCAAAAAAAGTTAAATATCGAAAATTCATATTATATGTAATGTATAATGTAGAAATGTATTCAAAATTTGTTCAATAAGAGAAAGTATATTTGAGTATGGCTTTTAACCTTAGAGTTCATAAATTTAATGTTTGGTAATAGGTAAATATTTTAGGTTTAATAGATCCTTGCACTATCTGTAGTATAGATTAGTTTTTTTATATTGCCGTGTTGTCTATATGATTACATGTCAAAGCCTAACTTAGGAAAAATATAACTATTTGATGGGATAGATTCCAGTCTCTCATTAAGACGAATTTCGCTCCAACAAAAAAATGTTCATTTCCCATATAGTTTAAATGCTGCAACTAATCGAGTTTCTATATATTTCTATAACTTACAATTTTTGTGTTCCAATATATTCAAGTGGCACAATAGGTAGTGTTTCAAGATACAAGTACCATCCTTTATGTAGCAACCATTAGCTTACACATATTAGAGAAAGTTTCTTTAAACATTAATCAGATAGATTCCAAACCAAGATACTCTTACCAAGGCACACCAGAGGGGATTAAGAATATACTCAGGACCAATCATAGGCTCAGATAACTGTAGGGGGTACACTCAACCTAGAGAGCTAAATCTAGACTTAACAGGCACAGCCAAGTCGTAGAAAAGCGCTTAAAGTCTTAAGAAACTATGACCACTCCGCATGGAAAGCCTATGTGATGGGAAATAGGCGGGTAATTCACTGCACGATACCAGCCGATACTATGGAAAGTTATGGGCAACTAAATGACGAGAACGAGTAAGACTTGCGACTTCAGACATAATTGGAGATCCGACCTCTGCAAGGATATACAGATCATGGGTAAGAGCATAAAATTCCCTCAAAACGACAGACCGCTAAGTTTTCTCGCAGCACTCGCAGCAAAATGACTGAAATAATTCTTCTTAAATGAATCAGGAACGAGACATAAAAAATAATACTAATTCCCCTAAAAGAGTTTGGTTTCAGGACCTATTTCAAATAACACCAGGTCCTCAGACTGGGCCGTCACCAGTCGATTCAAAACTAAACAGATCTCTGGAGCGATCTTACTGTTCGTGGCCTGAGCTTTTGATTGGCTCTTGCATGATACTCATAATATGCTCATTCGGCTATTCGGGTAAGATTGACACACTCGTGCAGACCTACTAGGAGAGGAAGCCAAACCTCTGTCCCTAGAAGGCTAACGGCGGACGCGTCACATGGATGGGTACTGCGCCCACAATTATCCCCACAGCAACAATATCCCCAAGACGTCAGCAACAATACTTGCCCCGTATGCAGACCACATTTCCATCATTGCACAACATGCATTGTAGCATCTGTGGAACGCTACAGGAATAAGAGGATCTGATTGTAAATTGATACACTACCTTTTAGAATAAAATCAACGCCCGGAAGAGTAAAGTCATCATTTTCCAGAGAAGACTATTAACCCCAGGAAGGTCACCCACTTGGACATCCCCATGAACTCCTATTTGACATTGAGGTCTTGTATTGCCAAAGACATAAAAATGTTATGAACAAGCTATACCCCTTTATATTCAGGCAGATTCCGATGGGATTGAAAACCAAGATGACGATGATTGGAGCAGTAGCCGGACCAAGCTAATCTATGGTTCAGTAATCTGGAACTATACTGCTCATAGTCACATCATAAGAATTACAACAGCTGAAAATAGATATTTGCGTGCCACAATTTATGTGCCCTGGTTTGCCAGAAATACAAAAATATATCGGGATCTTCAGTGGCACACCATTAAAATGTTCCTGACATGAAAAGTAAAGGAACTGCACCACAAAGTCAAGAAATATCCGCAGTGACCTTAGAAGACTCATACCATATGACTCTGTGAAGGATAGGCAACGGGTCTACTATCGGCACCCGAAAGACCAGGTTGCTTCATCAAGAATTTTATACGCGAGAGAAATAAACTCTCTACATGATTAATTAACATAGTGCATGCATTAAGTAATTATTCACTTAGTCAGTGTATAACAGAGTACCAAACAATCGATATAAGGGATACCTTGTATATCTATGCAAGGAAAGAGAAGACATACAAAGCCATACGTAACTAAGGCTTCACAAATGGAATTATCTAACAAGAGACTGAAAGTTTTTAAGTCCTGACTTCGGAAACTGAAAGGTCAGACAGTTTTCCGACAGATGACGATGGAGATATATTCCTTGTTAAAAGAAATCCTTTATATAGCGACCATTAACCTATCAAATATTATAAAATTCGCGACCCATGTCGCTCCGTTATCAAAATACCGGGGTTTTAAAGTTTAATTCTACCAAAAGTTGTGAATCGGGGTCCGGTAACGCCTAGCGATTGAGATACAAAGCCTAAAACAGAGTTGTATCCACAATACCGAATCAGAATTTTTGCACTCGACGCGCGTTTCGCTAACCACGTTAGCGTCATCAGGAGATGATTAAAGTAAAAACAGTTTTAATCATCTCCTGATAATGCTAACATAGTTAGCGAAAAGTGCGTCGAGTGCAAAAATTGTGTTTCGGCACTAAATTCTGTTTTAGTGCATTTTACCGAAGGATCCAAACCCCAACATAGGTGAGGAACAAGTTGTTTTAATTTCGGTTACGTTTTTCGTTTGCATTCTTATGAAGTCACATTTTTTCTTTTAAAACAAACTCAAACTGAAAAGTTACATCTTTTCAGAGGTAAATTTTACTTAGCTTTTAACCAGCCCTAGAGCTCCTTCATTTGAAAGTTAGTGGCGTATATAAGTTTTACAAACATTACTTTATTTTGTCCGCTCATATTCACGATGAGGATGTTAATTAAAAGGACTTTCCCGAACACGAATTTCATCTAAATTGTTGGACCTAATTCTAAAATATTTCGAAAAACAAAACTAAAAAATATTAACACCCTGTACCTTATTTGTAGACCGTATCCCATGTTTGTGGGAAGACCCATGTTTCCGCTAGTTCTATTGTTAAAATAATAACACACGCTTACTTAAACTTCATGTTTAATTTCCTTAAACTTAAGGAGCAGTACAAATTTATGTGCTACAGCGCCGGCCATTTTGGAAGGACAAAAGACAAAAGACATACACATTTTATAATATTATGCAGATGCATTACAGTGGTCAGAGGTTACGTCAGCATCAGCTGGCTGGATTTTTATTAGCGCTGTTGCCGGGTTGAAAACCCTTATATGTGCATAAGAGAAACATAATACCTATCTTAATATAATTTAATATGTTAAAGCTTATATCATAAATCATTACATATAAATCGATACAGCAAATAGAAAGATCAAAAGATATTTTGTTCTGAAGACTAAGAGGGCAGCAAAAATTAATGTTTAATGTCAGTTTATTAAATAAGCTCATGCCTTAGCTAATTGGCCCTTTTCAAACAGCATCGGTTTTGCTGAAGTTAACCGAGGTTAATCGTAAAGGGGCTTTCGAATTAATTGGTCTCTGATGCTCAGAACGGTCAACGTGGTTGTATATAAGTTTAAGACAAACGGGAGGGGCAGATAGTTTCGAGTATTGCAAAACTTTGAATGAAAAATTAATTGGAGGCGTTCCTCGTATGATGGCAAATCAATATGGTCAATATGTATTTTAAAAAGAAAATATTTTATGAGCTCTTTGTACATTATGGATTTTATACAAGGGTTTCAAGGCAACAGAGTACCACTTTAAATTAGCTTTTATCTGAGCCATAATATATAAATTTAAGACCACCATTATTCCTGAAATTCCAACATTGCTTCGTAATAAAAACGAAGCAGTCTGAGTGTTTTTGTGGGCGTGATAAACATACCGAAGTTTAATAAGATAATTAAAATGCGTTACTTATTTCTTGTGAATGATATTGAACGGCACTTAGCTATTTGCGTCTTTTCTATTTTTTGTATTCCAATGAATTAGAGCCTTAATATAATTCTGCAACAGTTAGCCTGGTAGAAGACAGCAAAAAATCATGCAAAAAAATTTATCTCAGCGCAGAATGGAAAACAATTCCTGAAAATTTGACGCTAATCATTTCTGAATATAAGCAATAAATATGTTGCACTGTTCAAAAATGGTATTGTGATAAACCCAATATGTTTGCACTGAAATTGGAAGTACTGTGTTCCACTCAATACACTGACTAGAATGGCATTACTAGTATTAGTGTCACTTTGGTCACCGACTCCTGTGCGTCACTAAGGTCATTTCCGCACTTGCTACCAAAATAGAAAATTTTGCTTCACGTGAGTTTAGCTATTCCTCATTTACCATCGATGACCACTAATTACCCGTATTTAGGCGCTTGGTAAATCCTTTATGAATTTAGAGGCTGTAACATACCTATGTAAACCATAAAAGCCATATAAAACCTGTATAAGGCTTTAAAAACAGAGTTGCATCCACAATACCGAAACAGAATTGTTATTACCTTTTAGTTAACTTGCTATGTTACTGAGCTGGGGTTTTGGGTTTTCTTAACTAGAGCTTTTTCGCCACAGAAGCTCTGGGCTTTCATCATTGCCAATCAAGGTTTCTTAAAGACCTCAATCCCACCACTGTCCAAAGATAATGGCGTAATAGCGGAAACAGCCAAAGAAAAAGCGAACATTTTTGTGGAAATGTTTGCATCGAATTCTACCTTAGATCCTCAAGGAAAAACTCACCCAACTATCCCGAAAATGAATTCCTCAATGTCAGGTCTGGTATTTCGCCAACGTGGAGTGAAACGAATACTCAAAGGCCTAGATCCTAAGAAGGCCACTGGACTGGATGGCGTTCCCGCAGAGTGCTTAAAAAATATGCTGCTGAACTAACAGCTTCACTATGCAGGCTTTCCCTTCTATCATACAGAACTGCATGTTTTCCCTCTAGCTGGAAATGTGCTCAGGTGCAACCAATCCCGAAGAAAGGTAACGATTCCAAATAACTATCGTTCAATTGCCTTAGATTCCATCATGTCCAAGTCATGGAGAAACTGATCAATGAACAGCTCTTAAGATATCTTAAATTCGAAGGCATCATAAGCGTTCGTCTGTATGACTTCCACAAGCATAGATCAACGGAAGATCTCCCGACTTATGTGACCTACTTGTGGACCAAAGCCATCGACATCTACGGCAAATCTAGTGCAGTTACTCTTGACATATCCAAAGCATTTTATAGGGTGTGGCATGATGGATTATTAGCACTATTAGCAGCATACGGACTATCACCAGCAATGCTTCTATGACTTTCCAATTTTTTAAGGAATCGAAGCATCCGAGTTGGTATTGATGGACATCTCTCGGAGGAATTTAAAATCAATGCCGTAGTTCCTGAAGGGTCTATATTACCTCCCGCACTGATCCTGCTATATTTATTTCAACGATCTCTTAGACAGGGTGCACAATTTTATTTACAGCTTTGCAGACGACAACACTCCCCTCATCCATGTCGCAGACTCCAATATTCATTCTCGTTCCCAACGCGAGCGAAAAGATTAGATTGCTGCCATCAATGAAGATATGAATGTCATCGTGAAGTGAGGAGAGGAAAACAATGTCCAGTTGAACGGGGGAAAGACTCGATCAAGTGTCTTCTCAAAAAAAAGCAAACACTGCAGGACCTAACTTATCAATGAAAGGACAAACACTGACTCTGGCCTCATCCAAAAGCTTGCTGGGCATCAACGTAGAAACAACTTGTCTTGGCGTAATCACGTCACCAAAATCGCCAAGACAGCAGCACAGAAGCTTGGAGCACTATATAGAGTAAAAAAGTTGTATACATCACATCAGGTCCCAGATAAGACTTTCTCTATAATAAACGGTAGGTCTTTTTGCAGGTTTAGGATAGATGAATGAAAACCCCTTTTTTTGAAAAAGTTGCCGACGTTTCGACGTATATTTATCGTCTTTTTCAAGGCTGTAACAATGCATGCCTTACACATGATTAATCATTAGTCTTATTTATCTTTTTGACAAAAAATTGCAGAAAAATACAGCTCAAAAAGAATATTCCTTGGTAAATAGTGAAAAGTTCAAATCATATTCTAAATACATTAAAGAAAAATTTAAGGCTTGATGCCTACAAACAAAATAAATAAACAAATAAATACATTCCTTTACTATACAGACAAAATTCCCAAACCACACGACGAGCATAACAACAATCGTATGTACATACCTATTTTCCCTTAAGAGGTTTTTCGTCATGACTATTAGATGGTAAATGGTGCCACCAGAACAATATAAGTACGCAACACATTTTTACAAACATAGCTTGGTAAATATTTCTATAAATACATACATAAGTCACGACATGCTGAAACAGATATACGTAGATATATAAATATATAAAAACCCGTCCTATTTAATTTAAAATAAGCAAACTTTTTGTAGACAAGGGACTAACAGCGAACTTGGTTGTTATAAACTGATGCGATGTATAGGTACACACGAAAGCTGAAACTATCAATCACGGTATGCGTGTAGTTTGCATTCAGCGCGCTAATCCTTATACCAAAATAAACAAACGAACAATCAATATAATTAGATTATTCTTTCATTTGTTTATAGATGTTAATCAAATGATTATAAATAATGCTAAGGCCCTGTGTGTCAGTTCTGGAACTTACCGTGTTATTCAAGGAAATGTAAATCATTTCGCTTAAGTTTCGTTTTAAAAAATAACTCTCCCGATCAAGTATAGTTACACTAGAAAAATCAAAATTATGATCAGTTGCGAAATGGTGATGGGCTAAAGCAGTTTTTTCGGTTTTATTTCTGTTGATGTCCTTACAATCGTACGAATGCTGAGACATGCGTTTTTTTAAATATTGTTTGGTCTGTCCGACATAACACCTATCACAACCAAAACATCGCACCTTATACACAATATTAGAGCATAGTTCATTTGGGGTCTTATCCTTAAGTTTTGAATATATTGAGTTAGTAGATTTAATATTATACCATGCTAATTTACAAAATGGAAACTTGTTTTTAAGCTGATTTTCTACCCTTTCAGACAATCCCCGCAAATAAGGAAATCTAAAATACCTTAATACTTGATTGGGTTCGGAATTAACATTATTTAATTGTAATATTTTATCCCCATTTTTAAACTGGTGAACTACCCTATTAATTAGTGTACTTGGGTAGTTATTCTTTTTTAAAATATTCCCCACTATTATAAAATTTTCTTTATGAAATTCAGCACTGCTTAATGTTTGAGCTCTATACAGCAGATTTTTAATTGTCGAAATTTTATGACTTAGTGCATGTGCCGAATAATAATTTAAAACCCTTCCCGATGACGTGGGTTTTCTGTACCAGTTAGTTAACAGAGTACCATCAGTTTTTCTAACCAACAGTGTATCTAAAAAGGCAATTCTACTGTTCACTTCCAATTCTTTGGTAAACTTTATTTTATTATGGTAACTATTGAAAATTGTATGAAGTTCCTCTACCCTATCCCTTGGACACGATAAAATTGTGTCATCCACGTATAACTTAATAAAATGTAAGTTAAAGGGTAAAGTTTTCAGGACTTCAGTTAATATGTGGTTCATAACAAGGTTAGCCAGCACTGGACTTGCTGGGTTACCCATTGCGGAACCATCTAGTTGTTGATAAAATTTTCCATTAAATTGAAAGTAGCTACCGTCGAACAAAAACGAAATTATATTCAAGAATTCAGTCTTAGATATAGAGGTATACGCCCCAATATATTGCCATTTATTTTGAATTATATTTAATACCAAATTCTTAGGGATATTTGTAAACAGAGAGACAACATCGAGAGACATTAAAATATGATTTTCCGGTAAACTAATATTCTCCACAAACCTGACGAATTCGAAAGAATTTTGTACATTGTATATAAATGTGCTTGTCACCCTTGACAGAATATTATGTACAAGACCCGCTAAAGAGTAAGTTGGAGAATTAATACAGCTAACTACAGGTCACAAACTTAAGCTATTTTTGTGAGTTTTTCGTAGGCCATATAATTTAGGTGAAACACTATTATTTTTCTTTAAATTAAAAAGTTGCGATTGGTCTAAGTGATCATTATCGAACAAACCCTGAATTATCTTGTTAGCAATATTTTGGAATTTTAAGGTCGGATCCGTTTTTATGACTTTATAGGTCAGCATATCAAGCATTCCCCGAATGTATTCTGCCCTGAACATCAACACAGTTGAATTCCCCTTATCAGATCGCATCACAAGAAGATCCGGGTTTGATTTTAAAAAAGATCTACATTCCCTCAAATCCCTGAATATCGCAGTCTTTGCTAGGTTAGAATTTTTTTTTAAGTTTAAATGATTTTACATAATTAGTAATAGAATTGACGCACAAGGCCCTAACCTCATTCTTAATATCATCGCTGCCACTTTGAGACTGAATGCAAAATTCCAAATCTTTAATTATTTGTGGGATTTTATATATTTATATATCTACGTATATCTGTTTTAGCGTGTCGTGACTTATGTATGTATTTATAGAAAGATTTACCAAGTTATGTTTGTAAAAATGTGATGCGTACTTATATTGTTCTGGAGGCACCATTTACCATCTAATAGTCATGACGAAAAAACCTCTTAAGGGAAAATAGGTATGTACATACGATTGTTGTTATGCTCGTCGTGTGGTTTGGGAATTTTGTCTGTATAGTAAAGGAATGTATTTATTTGTTTATTTATTTTGTTTGTAGGCATCAAGCCCTAAATTTTTCTTTAATGTATTTAGAATATGATTTGAACTTTTCACTATTTACCAAGGAATATTCTTTTTGAGCTGTATTTTTCTGCAATTTTTTGTCAAAAAGATAAATAAGACTAATGATTAATCATGTGTAGTCATGTATGTTCCATTGTTACAGCCTTGAAAAAGACGATAATTAAGCAGGCCGCACATTATCGCGGAACGGAATGGATCGGAATGGAATGGAACGGAACGAAAATTTTATAAAGCATCTAAATAAGTTAGGGTCCGCACACTAACGCGGATCGGAAGAGCGCGGATAGGATCGGAACGGAATGGAATCGCTGGGATTGCTGTGCGAGCGAATTTTTCTGTCGTTCCGCGGCAACAAACACAAAGTTATCAAGCTAGCCTAAAAATAAACCACTCATATTCAAGTCTTTTCCGCGGACTTCCGCGCTAATGTGCTGGGATTCAGAATTTCCATTCCATTTCGTTCCGTTCCATTCCATTCCGATCCATTCCGTTCCGGGGTAATGTGCGAGCTGCTTTATACGTCGAAACGTCGGCAACTTTTTCAAAAAAAAGGGGTTTTCATTCATCTGTCCTAAACCTGCAAAAAGACCTACCGTTTGCTATATCTAAGGACGCTAATCTTACCACACTATTTCTCTATAATATTTTCCCATTTATGGAGCTCTGCCCCAAATACTTGCTCATGACATTGGACTCCACACAGAGGAGAGCAGTCCGTCTTGTGGATAACTCAGATTTGACCAAAGACGTTGTTAGCCTTGAACATCGAAGAAAAATGACGGACCTATCTCTTTTTACCGATGCTACTACAGAAGTTGTTCGAACGAGCTGGCACTTATGATTCCGCCCCGAGTTATACCAAATAAAAACACACGCCAGACACAAGTTGCCTGCCTCGCTCTGGAATGAACTTCGGAGTAATGTCTTTCCCGAAAATTATAACCTACAGCGCTTCAAGTCTAACGTTTACCGCCATATACGCACACAAACCGCTTGTTGATTCGCATAGGATTTTTCTTTTGTGTGTGTGTCCTTTTTTATTCAAAGATATCGTGTGTTTTCTTCCTAAACGACGATGTTTACTTCCTGATGTTACCTAAAATCCTCTCTATGAGTCTCTATTGACTAGTTTAACCAACTAGAACCGACAGAACTAGTATTTGTTAAATAAGTAAAAATTTAAGGCTTAATTTTCTATATTTTTTTCAGTATTAATATAACGTTAATTCTTAATGGCCCTGAAAGAGTCTGGAGTCTCATTAAGATAAATAACCTTTAATCAGTACTTAAAATTTTACTTGTTCAACTTGAATCACATATAAGCATGCTGTCGCTTGGCTTATTTAGAGGTGAACGTATTATTTATTAAACTGTTAACTCGAAGATTTTATTATGCCGGTTATAACAGCAGTGTCGCCGTTTGGTTCTGCATATTATATCTTCCCGGTATATTACTGTTTTCAAGGAATGTTACCAGCCACCTGCTTAGTAGATGGGTCATTAGAAAGGATCCATTATTTAGTAGATTGTATCATAATACAGTTAATATTCTATTGCCGCACCTGCATCCTGTTTGTGCACCTGCATCCTATGACGATTGTTCTAGAATGCACATTTGCATCTATAAGAAGGTCCAGAATCAGACAATATTATCTTTAGTCGCTTAGCAGTTGTCAGCTGTACTTTGTCTTATAATCTATCTTAAGCAGCTAAGTACTTAAGTCATCCGTAATACTTTACTTTATAATCAATCTTTGGTTGTCCACAGTACTTTGCTTTATAATTACTTTACTTTTGTATAAGTATAATCAAATCTAATATATGTAATAATTATTGTAAGAAAAAGAGAAGTTAAATCTAGAATATCTAGCATGCATGTACTTAAGGATCTGTAAGCGGAACGTGTTCACGGATTGTATTAATTGTTTGAACCTTTTATTTGTCGTAACAAATAATTTACCTTGCGTATCGAAACTATCTTAACGCTTTGGATCTTGAATTAATGAGTTAATTTTTTATTACTTATAATTACAGGTAATTTACTTTGTCTATGGCAGCAGAAGAAAACTCATTTAATTTTTTTTTACTTGAAAATTGCTTTCCTTGGATATTATTGCAAGTAAGTAAATTACTCTGTTTATGGCAGCAGAGTCAAACCGATTTAGCTGCTTATATTTTTTATAATTTTTAATATATTTGTTTCCTTTAAATATTGTAAGTAAGGTAATTTACTTCATATTGCAGTAGAGCAAACTAATTTAATAATTTGGCATTTTGAACATAGTTGCTTTCCTTAAATGATATTGTTAGTCAAGTGATTTACCTTGTGCATCGATCATCCTATTACAATGAAACTGATTTAACAGTTTTCTTTTGTGAAAGATTGATTTGAAAGTCCCTGTATATCAATTTTAGGTTATAAACTGACCTTCCTTTTCTCCTATCTATTTTATTTCCAGCTATCGGTGTTCCTTTAGGAGAGATAAATCTTAATTTATCGTAAATCAACTTAACTTGTCATGGTGGTAATAGTGCTTTGATTTCAACTGACTAATTTCCTAGTTTTTTTTTTGCTAAGTTTTGGCATTTTCGCAGTCATGCAAATTTATCGGATGATGGCCTATATTATAATAATAGCTTAAAATACAATCTGGCTAATGTGGAACAACACCAGGCTCGTCTAATGACCGTCAGGCGCGCTAATTTCAGCATGTTCGATTATACAGGTGATTAGTGTCATACGTACATTAATTTGCTTCTTTATGAGAGCATTAAACAATGAAATACAAAAAAGCACAGAGTACGGAATTATGATGGGGCAGGTTGAAAAATATTTTGTGACGAAATCATAAATTTTACTGAAAGCCACAGAAAAGTTTTTATTTGACATCGGCCAAGATGAGTTCCAGATAACATCTTGGCGACTTTCTAGTTTGTTTTCTCGGCAAGTTAGAGGCGCTCTTAACCTTAACCCCGCCTTACTCTCCAGCATATTGAGCTAGGGCATAATTTCAAAAGACAACTCGTGTGTTTTAAGGTTCTCTAGATTTAGTTATATTCATTTGCTTTTAATCCTAAATAATTTAAAGCTTTAAAGTAAAATTGAAATTGGAAAAGGAGAGCGTGAGAATTTTCAAAAAAATGAAGCCGTTTGAAATCGTCGATTTATTTGCAAATACAAAATCTGGAAGAGTCGATAATTAGTTATCCTGTTTCTATATTAGATACCTATATAAGATGCTGTCACAACACTTACTCAGTATTTATGTTAATATAATATGATATTTGATGAATAAAGTTTTGGTTAAGACACCAATTTGTTTATCGAAACTATAATTTTAGTACTTTTTGAAGTTGTAATCAACTGTTTAGTTGATTGGGTTAGTTATTAATAAATCTTAACTCAATTTTCATTTACTCCAATTTTGTAATAATGATTTAAATTTGGTTTAGGTTAGTTTGGGTTAGTTGATTACTAAAAACATACAGTAGGAACAAATCTACACAGAATTGAGTTAAATTAGATTAAATCTTATAGTATTATCCGGATAGAAGCAAGCCAAGCAGACTGAAACGAACAACTATAATAATCAGTGTTAACTGCTCCTTTTCACATGAAAGGTAATCGAGTTTTTTTCACTGCTGGAGCTTTAGAACAGTAACTAGGGCTGAGAAATATTAAAGTATTAGATTCCCTTTAGGGGAACAGCGCCAGCGTGGCAAAAAAAATCCCGTCTGAGTTTGTCAGTAATTAGAGAAGCTTATGTGAGGCGTCTGTTTTAGTGTTTCGAACCAGCTTAGGACAGTTGTTTTGTATTTTTTACTCCTTTAACTGGTGCAAGATAGGTGCTACTAATTGAAACAAAGTATAAAATATATATATCTTAGGACATCGACGATTATTACTGAATCACATAGAATATCTCCTATATGGCTACGATATTACTATTACTTGTTAAATTCCATGATCTGCAGGATCTTAAAAATTGAAGTACTAGAACATTTAAAATACTAATTAATTATCACACTGTCCCAAATTTGAATTTGAACTGGAAAAATATTATGTAAACCTTCGAAAAAATCACCATGGACGCAAGCGATTCTTAACATTAAAGTGCAACGGTCAGCAAATTTTAATATATAAATACTCAAGCGAACCTTTAATTCGACAGGCCCTGTCTCTCCCCTTCTGGCTCCGCCTGATTCAGCGCATTGCACATATACGTGTTAATCAGGTGGTTGTAACTCACAACATAATTCCCTGGCTGAAACTGAGCTTCAACGTAAGCTATACGTGATCTTAGTTTTTACTCACCTAAAGTAGTAAAGTCCAATCTACGATCGATCTGTCAAATTTATAAGTAAAATAATTTCAAAGCAGAATCTGTCAAATAGTTAAAGTGGAGTGTTATCTTTCAGTAAAATTAAGCCAAAAAAGTCTGCCGATAAGACGCTCAAATATTCACCTAAATTAAATAGCAAAATCTAGCGACAAATAAAACTCAATATAACTCTTAAGCAACATTACTATAAAACAATGACGAAGACCTATAAACAATTCAAAGATGGATGACGGGTGCAATCATTGTTTTTTCTGAACTTCCACAAGAAAAAAAACGTACATAAGAAGATTAATACATCCTCTTTAATTGTGCCACGATACCCATTGAGACCCTTAGAGTCTCTACTTCAGAGATCCTTCAGTTAGTAATCCAGGACGTCAGTATCTGTTAGCGGCGTCTGGCTAACTAGCAACAACCTCTTCAATTTTAAATGTATGGTTACAAGTGTGGAACTACGAATTGTGGCACGGGAGACAGTAATTTAATGAATTATTATACTAATAAAGGTTATACAGCATAATTCGGTTTAGCAATTTAGATCGAGGGTTTCTTTGCCGTACTTTTCCCCTCGTAAATTCCAAGCTGAGTCCAGCACGTTTTTCTCTAATAAATTAGGTGTATTAGGATTCTGTGTTTTAATTTACATGACGCACCTTTCCCTAATTTTGTTATAGTCTAACGCATTCTGAGTAAGTAAAATTGTGCTAGATATGATAAAAACACAACGTATGTATTGGTTTTCTTTTTAATCTATTTTGACGGTCATTGACAAAATAAAGACAAAGCACAACTTATCTCATTCAACTATGTTGAACGGACCCGGGCATGTTATACTACAATTCTGATATTAATTTAACTCTGCTTAGTTATATTAGAATAATTATGTTTACGTGCAGTTCTGTATTTAAGAACTGAGTTAATAACTTGCCTTCGATCCTCGTTAGATCGGTCAAATTCATATACTACTTTCGGTTTGAATAAGTCACTTCTAATCTCAGGCTGATATGTCTTTGACTTGTTGGGGTCACTGATTTGCTTTGATATACTGCTGCTGCTTTATTATTTAAACGTTAATTCGAGAATATTGTTATTTTTTACATTTTTCTTTCCGTTCATAATAAAAGCTAGTACCTGTTGCTTATTTTCTTCTAAGACTTGTTGAACTCTGCATAGATTGCTCAATGTTGTTTCTTCTCGTAGTGCTCTAGGGATTTAGGGTGAACCCCTCACAAATTTCCCCGTGGTTATCCCTTATTTTGCGTCAATGTTTTTTTCCTTTCTTATGTTTTAGTGGATTTTGAGGTTATTTTGTAGTTCCGCCTTTTTACCGACAGTAAAGTTGAGAACATTGTTATTTGGGTTTTCTACTTTATATTTATGTTTTCAAGTGGACTGATATACGTTTTGTAGTATTCGATTGGTAGCGTTGAATATTAGTAGTTTGGGAGCTCTTTTCACATAATTGTTGCTGTCGATTGAGATTTTTACAGATTTATTATTTTGTTTAGGAATATTTCTTATTACTTATTGAAAGAATTAATTTTAGCTCGTTAGTTGTTACTTCCGCAGTCGTTTTACAACGCCTAGTTCTCGTTTATTATCTCAAAGGTACTCCTCGTACCGACTATTTTTTCATTTTAATCATTGCTCTTGGTACTACCATTTTGTTTCTGAACTGACGTTTTTTCCTCTAAATTCCTTGGAAGTTGCAAAAGCAAACCGATGATATCGTTCTTCTAACAATACCTACTAGGAAGTGACGAAGTGTTTTGCTGAAGTGTAGTTGTAGGGTAGGTGATTCAACCTTTTGGTATTTTCTATTATAATACTCTTATGTGGTTGTCCCTAATTTGTGTTTGACAAAACCGATTTATCGGAACATTAATACTACACGAGCTCACGTTATTATACCGAGGCAGTTGATCCTATAGGCAATCCTCCAACTTTAGAGAGGGTTTCACTACAGGGTCCCACTACAGGTTTCACTACAGGGTTTCACCTTCGGGCTCACTTTCACCTTTTGGGCGGAGGGCTCTCACTCTCGAGCGGTGACTTTCACCTTTACTGCTAAGCTTGCCGCCTGAGTAAAGCACTTCCTTACCAACTTTTGATGACCTTAGGACCGATCTAGCGTGGTATCGTTCCCATTATTTTTTTTTGTTACCTTTTTATTGTTGCCGCGCTTTAAGATAAATCTTATTACTTTTTTTTGCCAATTGATATATTTATTACTGTTTTATTATTATTGATTGATAATATTATCATTGCTTTTATTATTGATGCCGTTACTAATCCATACGATTCGATTCACATATTATCTGCATTAATTTTAAGTTAACCAAAGTGATCACTTCGCATAGTAATAGAGTGTTTAGGTGTAAGGCATACAGTACCGAGTTTACCAACAGAATTGGTTTCAGTACAATGATCATATTGTACAATCATCATTAAATACTTAATAGTTTTTTGTGATCATTCCTTTGTTTTATAAGTTTCACTGTTAGATTGTTGCTGATTTAAATTAAAAAGAAAAACCTAGAAGCCAATAGATCGAACCGTAAATTAAGATTGTGTTTTCTTGTTTAATAAAACGTGCCTAAAAACCCCGCATGACACCAGCGGAGCTTTCCCAGTTTAGCTGGCAGAACTGGTAGCGCTCACGAACTCCACACTTGGAGCGGGGTATTTCACAGATTACTCTCCGGTGTTAGGTTCGCTCTAATTAATAAGAAAATTATGTTTGCAAGACAAAGTGCAAATTGAAAATTTCAGGATTGTAGAATTATAGGATAGTTTTGGCTTTTCAAACTGATATTAGGTGTTTATTTTTTTTGTTTCTATTAAAATTACATTTTTCGTTTTTGTATTGCATAAGGAATTTAAATTTAAATTCTTTAAAATAACTAAAAAACATGATATTTATGTATATATTTTACTTTCAACATGCGCTTTGTCCCTAGGCTTCCCCTCAAAAGTCCTTTTGTCCAATTTGGACAAACAAAATGCAACTAAGGTTCCTATTTTTTTGTCATACAAAGCTAGTAATTTAATATAAAAAATCCATATTATTTATATTATAAAGAATACTATATTGCAAATTAATTGTTGTTTCTAAACTCAGTTCGCAAAGCAGATTATCGCGTCCCCTGAAACATTTAGTTTTTGGATAAAACGCATTTTTAAATTGTAATTTAAGAAAATTATATTTAAATTATTGTAAACATTAAATTTGCCAGTTTTTAGTGAGTTCTTCTTATTTCACAACACGTACGAGTTATGGAACGAGAAAGGCAATTAAAAACTGAAATAAAAAGTACAGGTACGTATTTGGAAAAATGAAGTTTATGCCGGAGGCCCGAAGACAAAAACGTCGGATTTGTTATGATACCGCCATCTTTAGAGGAGAAAAGGTACCAATAAGAAACTGTAATTTGCTTTACTGTACCTTTTTAAATAAAGTAAAAAAAAAATTAAAAGCCAATTTTCTGCTTTTCTGGGGTATCTCCGGAACTAGATGGAATTTTCCAAATCTCTCAGCTACAATTAATTTTGAACCGAATTATACAGCGTTGCCCCAATTTAAGATATGCTCATTCTTTTAAGATTACGGAAATACCAATTCTAACGCATCGAATTTGTAACACCCTATATTTATGAACTCCTTGAGCTCTTCACATGAGGAGCGGTAATAGCAGTAGATATGTTTTATATTCTTGTGGAGGAATCACGTTTATCTTACAAATTATTGCCTATTACTCCACTTCATTGTTTTTGAGAAACAGAGCCGCTTCGGCTCTAGCCTCAAGGTGTAAACAATACAAGTGCTAAAAGTATACTGACTCCAACGAAGGTGAAAAATCTAAAGGAACAAAAAAAATTGTTAAAGCCTTAACTATAAATATTCGAATTTATTTGCTATGATGGGTTTCTAATACGCTCTTATAATTATTCCACTTGCGAAAACGACACGGATTTGGAATATTTTAGTATACTTTAATAGTAAATTAATGACTATTTCTATTTAAATAGCTTTTAGGATTTTAGTTCAAACTATTAAACACTTTCTGCCTGCAACTGCAATTACGAAATAAACAAGAGAACATTTTTGTGGTAGAGACGTTTTTAAATAACTTCCTTTCCACTGCGTTTGACTTTTTAATTTAAAATACTAATTTCGTTCAAGCGACTCTGTAACAAAAACAGGTTTCTGGCTGAATGACTGTACTTTATTTAGTCATCTAAATATGCAATTTTAAAGCAAAAGCTGCAGTAATTTAAATTTCAATATCCACTGAAAATGCTTCTTTTTATAAGTAAATTAGTTCACGTTAAAATCAGTTTTATTTTCTCATTTTATTCAGGATATATCTGAGGTTTATAACAATTCAATTACGTGGGTATTCTAAAATAAACATTATAACATAATAGAATAGGACATAAGTAACTTAACAAATCTTACACGAAAATTAACCTCTACCAATCCTGCAAGTGCCATCACTGTGTCGAAAACTGAATGTACAGGGTGTCCCATTTTCGATGATATTACGGGGTATCTCACTTACGAGTAAAGATAGAGAGTTGCGGTTTTCGCAATACTTGCTACTTTTTTGTGAAAAGAACGATGGTATAAACAAAATTTTCATTGCCCGCTTCGTTTCTGAGATACAGGGCGAAATTGAAAATAATGCATTTTGGGGCCCCCCTCGTATCTCCGTTATCCTTTAACATATCGCAAAGCTAAAAAATTGCTCTTATACAGTTTTTGACGTAGAATCCAGTGGCGTGATCAGATTTTCGCTGTAAGCTGTCAATTTTCAGCTATAAATCAAACTTATGTTTTTTTTTAATGGGACACCCTGTATATTTTTCTTTTGTTTGATTGGAAATGTTATAAGCTTTATAAAAATATATAATACATTATATGTATTTTTAACAATAAGCCTAAAATTCATAATTTCACAAAATGTGTCTCGATACGTCACACTTGTATTTTTTTAAATGTAACACCCTGTATATTTTTCTTTCGTTTGAATGGAAATTTTATAAGCTTTATAAAAATATATAATACATGATATGTATTTTAAATAATAAGCCTAAAATCCATAATTTCACAAAATGTGTCCCTATACGACACTCTTGATGAGTATAGTATAAGCATTGTTTTTTAATCAACGGTATAAGTATTAGCAGGCAGAGACTATTAAGAACAATGGAATGGTAATTTTTTGTTGGTGAGACCTTTCAGTGGCAAAATTTATATTTTCTGTGTAATATTGTATTTTTTACGATGGCTCAAAATGAAAATTATCAATATTTTGAAAAATATGGCATGTTAGTCTGCTTTATACAGAGCAATGAAAACTTCCGTGAAGCTTCTCAGCTATATTCCAATAAGTTTGTTTGAATATTTACTTACCTTTTGACATATTTGGGTTTATTTTTTTAAGTATCATTTTAATTTGTAGATATTCCGAAAGAAGGCATCCTGATCTTTTAATGTTTTCCGGAATAAAGAAATAAAATGGTAGAACAAGGAACGTTGCCTCCGCCCTTGCCGCGATTTTCCTTATTATACGTTTTTGGTAGGGGCCGGATAAACGTTCCATGTTCTCTTTATTCCGGAAAACATTAAATGACCAGGTTGTCTTCTTTCAAAATATCCATAAATTAAAATGATACTTACATAAAAAATAAACCCAAATAAGTCAAAAGGTAAATAAATATTCAAACAAACATATTGAATAATAGTGAGAAGCTTCACGGGAGTTTTGCATTGCTCTGTGTAAAGCAGACTAACATGTCATATTTTTGAAAATATTCATAATTTTCGTTTTCAACCATCGTAAAAAATACAATATTACACAGAAAATATAAATTTTGCCACTGACAGATCTTGCGAATAAAAAAATGATCATTCCATTGCTCTGATAATCTCTGCCTACTAATACTTATAACGTTGTTTAAAAGATAATGCTTATACTATACTCATCAAGAGTGTCGTATAGAGGTACATTTTGTGAAATTATTAATTTTAGGCTTATTATTTCAAACGAAAGAAAAATATACAAGGTGTTCCATTTAAAAAAAAACATAAGTTTGATTTATAGCTAAAAATTGACAGCTCACAGCAAAAATCTGACTATGCCACTGGGTTCTACGTAAAAAAGTATATAAAAGCAAGTTTTTAGCTTTGCGATATGTTGAAGGATAACGGAGATACGAGGGGGGTCCCAAAATGCATTATTTTCAATTTCGCTCTGTATCTCAGAAACGAAGCGGGCTATGAAAATTTTGTTTATACCATTGTTCTTTTCACAAAAAAGTAGCACAGTATTGCGAAAACCGCAACTCTTTATCTTTACTCGTAACTGAGATATCCCGTAATATCATCGAAAATGGGACAACCTGTACATCAACAAAAAGGAACATCGTGTTCGGATGAGACACTCCACTAACATTTAATAATTGATCAAATTTTACTTTTAATATTGCTGTTAATAAAAAATTATAAACAAAAACTTATAATAATTGAGTATAATTATTTGTATTTACTTACCGCCACCTGATCGGTAACTAATCACTTGCCTATCGGTAATTTGTAAATTAAATTTTCAGATGTCTCAATCAATTCAGTAAACAGTGTCCAAAAAGTGTGTTATTTGGATATTTAGTAACAGTTAACAGTTCTGAAAGCCTTGGCTTCCAGTTTTACCGAGGAGACACTACAGTTGGAAAAATAGTGAAAGTAACAACTGAGGCAATATGGAATGGTTTGCAACGGCCAAGCTCTACTAAAAAAGAAATATGAACACATAATGCTCAGCATTACCACGAATTATAGAATTTACCAGTCTGCGTCGCTACAATCGATAGTGTAAATTAATTTGCTAATACTGGTTCAAGTAATTTTAATTATACAGTTTTTTTCTGTGATCTCAATGGTTATTTATGATGCCGATGATTAATTTTTGACAATTGATGTGGGTGATTTTAGTCACAGCAGTGATGGAGCAGTTTTTAAATCTTCTCATATGGGAACACTATTACAAAAAGATAAAATGAAAATTCCTGAACCTTCACATTTAGCAGGAGATAAAGATGGAATGTCTCTTCCTTTTTATTTATGTGGAGAGGCAGCATTTAAATTGCTACTCCAATTAATGACACCTTATCTTCAAAGAATTTTGACACCTGCAAGAATAACTTTCAACTTTAGGCTGCCACGAGAGAGCTAAAATATATTCGAAGACTCAATTTGCTGTGACGAAAAAATCGTGAAAAAAACATAAAAGCTGCTTGTGTGTTACTTGAATACGAGAAGGAAAATTCTCCAGTCCAACGTATTTGTATGATGATTAATGAAACTAATGTCGGATACCGCAAAGCGCATTAGCAAAGATATTTCGTAAACATCTAGCTAACTATTTTGTAAAGCTGCAAAGATCAATACCAATATGGTTTTCAATTGCACGGACAAAATTAATTTTAAAAACTAAATCGTAAGCCGACACCATTTCGTTTTCAGTAATTATTAAATGTTACTTCGCTCAACACCCTCTAGGCAAGAAGAAGAGAAGAAGAACCGCAACTAAGAGAAGTAGTAGCCACCCCAAGTTGGAACCAAAACTAAATGCTGTAAAGGATATATTTCGAGTTTTTAATATAAAATTTGTTTAAAATTGTGAAATTAGTGCATATGCTGTAAACAAATTATACAAAGCAGGTAATTTATTGTGTTAATGGCAAGCACATTGTTCTCTGTTCGTGAAAATAGACTCTTAACCCTACTACACTACTCTATACTTCCTAATTATTGTACATTATACAATTAAATACTTATAGATTATAGTTAGAGACTGATTGTTATGGTACAAGGTGTGTTTCCACAATTATCTATTATAATTTCAGAGCTTATAATACCTAGTAGTATCTAAAATAACTGAAACCGAGATATTTGTTTTGAGGCTTTATAATAATAATGCCTACTTACCTATTTACTTTGACTGCCTTTTGACTCTACATATTATACGTTTTAGGTAACCACAAGTACTTTTTAGGCTACAGTCAAGTAACATCAGAAGTTTTATTTTAAATATCTCAGCTTTATTGGGATACGTAAACACTTTTTATTTGTAGCATTGTGGTTTTAGATACGTGTTGCAATAATTGAAGTATGTTTAAGCTTTGGTTTAAGTTCAGTCGCTTAGTTGAGAACATTTGCTTTTAAATAATTCTGTATTATTGTGTTGAGTTAATTGAAAACATGGTGTTAACCTGTTGTGTTCGCAAATGTAGAGGGAATTATTAATATGGGCCCAAAGTGGTAATTTTCTAATTTCTCGTGTAAGTTTTGTTTTTTTTATTTTTAGGCAGTGATTAGTCATAGACACTGTATTTTTAGAGGTATCTAACATTAGGCGCCCAACATATGATATTAATTAATTGTGTGATTTTTCTTTTTTCTTCCTAAAAATTGTTTTGCAATACCTGCGTACTCTACACCTAGGGTGGTTGTGTTGTATTCAATTACTGTCTTGACCGAGATCTTGGTCTAACGCAGGAAATTAAAGTAAATATATATGGTGGTAGGTAGGTGAACTCCACTTTAGGTCAAATAAATATATGTTCTATTAATATTGACGAAGCTCCTCAAGTTCAGTTAAACTTTATTGTATTTATTTCTAAAAATCTGTTTATATCAATAGATCAAATGAGTGCTGATGTCAACAAAATTATATATCAAGACAAAAGCCAAGTCAACTTACCTCTTGAAGTACACGATGTTAATATATACAGAGAAAGTTCTTATTGAAGCTGCTTATTTTCTAAAACAACACGCCGAACAGCGTTCTGTAGAAAGCAATTTAAACATTGAGAGTGATATCATCTTTAGGAACACACTTTATTTTTTGTATTTTCAATAATGACCACAAGTGCCAAAAATTTCATCACTCAACAATACAAAGTCTACCCGTTCAGAAAATATTTTGAAAACTTCGAGTAAATTCAGAGCTCTTTCACACGAGGATACTCTATGCGAGATACGCGTATCCGCGATACAAAATCGCGGTCGAAAACTTGGACTGCTGCATCGAATTCACGTATTTCTTCAATCAGACCTAAAATAGTCGCAGTGCCGTTCATCACTATAGCGCGTAGTAAATAATACCTATGATGATTGAATTTATACTGAAAAATATCCTGCGTTTATGATATCGCCTCCGTTGCAAAAGTATCCATGTCTGAACAGGTTCATATATCGTAATGGTAATTTTGTATGCGGCATACGCATTGAGCGTCCGGCGCCGGCGGCTGAAGCTGCCGGGATGCAGAAACTCGGTATGGCGATTCTGTATGCGACGCACGTACCTTGTGAATAGGTCCATTTGAATGTATGGTTAACCTGTATCTCGGATACGCGTATCTCGCATACAGTATCCTCGTGTGAAAGCGCTCTTAATGTTTTCATTTTTTTGCTCTTTATTTGTTATTGGTGTCAAAAAAATATGTACTGCAATAACTAGGCAAAAAAGGTAAAGAAACCTTGTGATGCAAGTTTTTCTCTATTGCGCAGGCTCAAACTGAAAAGAATGGGTAGCATTTTTAAAATTCAGTTTTCTTAAAAATTTAAAGTTTATTTTAAACAAAACAGAAAAAAATTGTAAAAAACTCCTCAAAAGTAAACATGAATTTTTCACATTATATTATCTTAGTCGTACACCGCTGCCGCATTGGTGAGCTTGAAGGCTAGACGCCCTCCTTAGTACGACAATAGATTATACATTCATTTGAGAGGCACATGTCTACTTGGAGTATTTACAGCTTACCTCATGTTTCATGTTTTATGCATTTTTGGTGGGCGAACTACCTAAAAAGATAAAGGTCACGGTGCAACAGCCAGTCAATTCCATTTTTACAATTTTCGGGGAACTTAATAGAAATTTTAAAAAAATATTAATTGACCAAGATTATTGTCAAAGCATATTTGTTAATTAAGCAAGGCTATATCTCGGCAAATGGGACAGAAATGTGGGGACGGTAATGTGTAAACCGATGTGACATTATAACCCGTGCGCATTGAGGAGCAAGCTAATTCAGGACGACTCAAATGGCGATCTAAAAAAGCTAGCCGCTAGGGCGATATTAGATTTTAATTATATTATATTCGCAGTGCATTTGGATCCATAGCACAGCTTATTTTTAATAGACGGTTGAATTTAAAATGAATTTTCGCTTCAAAATCCACGACCTATGCGCCCGAAGCCACGGCTATCGCCCTAAAAAGTCCGGAAATTTCGGATTTGTATACAATTTTTCCATTTAAAATCGTTTTTCTGCGTAAATAACCTACTTTACGCACTTTCTAAGATTCGTAAAATATGCCTTTTTAATGTGAAGTGCGTAATTAAATGACTTTACGCACTAATGCGTAAAGTAAATCTGACATATTTTTTGAAATTTAGTGCAGTGGGTAAAATAATATATTTTACGCACTAGTGCGTAAAGTAATTTAGTAATATTTCTGTTTTTCATATATTTTTCGGTAGTAGAAAAAAATTTGTAATCTACTCATGTGTAAAGTACCCATTTTTTTATTCATGGGATTGTCAACAATGTTCCCATTCATAAAAATGTCACTTTCACACTTGTTGCATAAATAACTATTTTAAACGAATTTTCGACGATAAAAAAGCATATTTTGGATTAAACGAGCTGTCAAAAGTATTATTCAGACGCCCAGACGTTTAAAACAATATTGAGTCATGGCTCTCATCTAAAATTTGCAAAATTTGGTAATTGCCTTTCCCAAATCATTGGATGCCGCCCCAAGATGACTAGCTGGTAGCGAATAAGCTGTGTCCATAGGTTGATATTAATCCTGGTGGCATTAGATTTTCGTGTCGAATTTGTGCAGTGAATTAATCCACTACGATTGAAACTGCCAGTAAGTATTATTAAAGAATCCTAACTATTATTATATATGCGAATAACTAATATTATAAATGCTAATGTGTTTGTTTGTTTCTTACGATTTCACGTATGAACTACTCAACCGATCATCATGAAATTTTGCACAGATATTTTCAAAAGTATAGTCAAGGACATAGGACACTTTTAGCTTTTACCCGCGGTTTCGCTCGCGTTCATTTTTGCGGTTAGTTTTAATCCTATTTTCCACGCGTAAACTACTTATCATGAATTTTCTAACAGATATTTTCAAGAGTATAGTAAAAGACATATGACACATTTAGCTTTTACCGGCGGCTTCGCTCGCATTGACTATTACGGTTAGTTTTAATCCTATTTGGCACCCAACCGGTTAACTAACCCAAACAAATACTGCAATATTTATTTAAACATGATCTGATTTTGAGAGAAAATTATAGCATAACGCCAACGGGAAGTTATCCCCAGTTACAAAATATTATTCAAGACATGCCCTGTAGTTTGTTTTTACTACTGTTAATTATTTCTTGGAAAAATCTGTTTATTTTTTAACCATGAACCCATTTTATGTATTGTAAATGGGGTGTCTTTACTACCTGATGAAACTAAATTGTTAGTATTTGTAAGTATAAGAATTCTGTTATTTGAACGTGTAATCTATAATATTCATTATAATGTTTGGGAGAGCGCTCTTAAGCATTTCTGTTTTGTTATGAATTTGTAGCAGACTTACAACGTTCATTTTTCGTATAGTATTTATATTGATTAAAGAATGTTTTCTTTCTTTTTGTTATTTCTAGATATATTGCCTTAGTTTTATTTGGAAGATTAATTAACTCTCTAAAATGTGTATTTATACTTAATTGACATATTCCGCGCGCGCGCGTGCTGCGTTGCATTCACTCTTTAGTGTTAGTGTTTATACTATAGTTTAAATTTTCTCCATTCCCTATAACTCTTGTTTCTTATTTTTCTACTACTTTCACTCCTTTTCTTTCTAGTTTTTTAACGTTTTAACTTTAAGCTTTCGTTGGCGCATATTAATGTAAGATCTTTACTGGGCAATTTTGCCAATTTTCAAGATCATGTTTCATATTCCGATTATAGCATTGTTGGAGTTTCGGAAAGTTGGCTTCATAAGGAAATTAGTGACGTCTTAGTTCAATTGCAAAACTATAACTTCATTCGATAGGACAGAGTGTCCAGGGCAGGGGGAGTGGGCATTTATATTAAAAATTATATACAATATGATATCATTCTTCAGGAGTGCACAGATTTTGTTGAGCACATATGGATAAAAGTAGCCTTCTCTGGTAAAATTATGGTAATAGGTAATATATATAGGGCACCTAAAACGAATTCCGGACAATTTTTGTCATATTTTGAGGACATTTTGACTGACCTTTACACTTCCTATGACTTAATACTGTGCTTTGGTGACTTCAACATTGATGCAAGCAATTCGCATAGCAAATTAAGGAAATCTCTGCATAGTGTTGCCGATGTCTTTAATCTTCATCTATTAATAACTGAGCCAACTCGCATTAATCAGCATAGTTCAACTATAAATGACTTGATATTTTATAATGGTGATAATGTAGTGGCCTCGGGCACTAGGGATATACAGGTATCAGATCATCATCTTGTTTTTTGTAATCTGCAGTTTGAAAAACGAGAAAAACATACTTTTGACTTTAAATATCGACCTGTTAAAACAATGAATTTGAAGTTAACGTTATTCCTTTACCCAAGTCTAATCAACCAAAGGAATTTAGTGACTTGCGTTCAATATCTATCTTACCAACATTATCGAAAATTTTAGAAAAAACAATGGAAAGGCAAATTAACAATTTTCTAAAAATTAATGATATATTACCTAAGAAGCAATCTGGGTTTCGCGTCGGTTATAGTTGCGCAACGGCTGAGGTTACGGACAATATTTTTCATTCCCTGGATAATAACGATGCTTCAGTTCTAATTATGCTAGACTATACTAAAGCTTTTGACATGCTACATCATCAGTTGTTATTAGCTATCTTAAAATATATTGGATTTACTACTTCAGCTTTAAATCTCGTACAATATTTCCTCTCAAATCGCGTTCAAAGAGTTTGTGTGGAGGGTAGGGTGTCGGACGCTGCTAATGTTACAATGGGTGTGCCGTAGGGGAGCATTCTCGGGCCTGTGTTATACTCCATATAAACCTTTAACTTTTATAAATGCCTCCAATACTGTGACTACCATATGTATGCCGTTGACACACAACTAATTTTTAATTTTGAACACTCTCACTTGCAGGAAGCAAACGCGCGCTTGAATATGGACCTTAATAATTTGTTTATCGAATCTAACAATCAACAACCAAAAAAGTCCGTTGCTATTTTATTTGCAAACGGTAATTATAGAGAAAATTTACTAACAAATTTAAATTTACAAATTAACAATGAAATAATTCCATTTAAAGACTTTGCAAAATTTGGGCCTAATAATTGACTGCAAGTTGCGTTTCAAGGATCATATCACAGCTAAATTAAGAATAGGCTACTCAGTCTTAAAAAAGTCATATACGCATAGGCATTATCTAAACCAAACAACCAAAAAAATATTATGCGAAGCTCTTGTACTATCACATTTTAACTTCTGTGATAACGTTTACGGTCCCTGCTTGGATGGTGTCGATAAGCAACGAGTACAAAATCTGCAAAATTCTTGTCTCAGATTTATATTTGGTATTCGCAAGCGACAATGTATATCCCATAAATTAAGAGACATCAATTGGCTTAGTATGGCAGATCGTAGGGAATTTCATTCAGTTATGTTTTTCTATAAAATAATAATGAATAAGCTACCTTCTTATCTATATGATAAGATTTGATGCTCATAACGTAAATATCCGACATAGGTACCTTATTGATATCCCGATTCATCACAAAGAAATATTCAAACGCTCGTTTTCATACAATGCTGCTGCTTGTTTGAACAAACATAAAATTTCTAATTTATCCTTGTCAGTAGACAGTGTTAAAAAATCTATATGGAAAAGGTTGTTTAATCCATAGTCGTATTACTGCCTGTGTATTAATTATTGTGTGTATATTTTTAAATTTTTTTCTCTCTTTTCTCTTCTTCTAATATTTAACTACCGAGATTTTGGTTTGTAAATTATTATTAATAACATAAGCTACATTGATATATTGTTTCTTTGGCTTCAACAGCGCCCAACCATTGGTTGGGATGCTGCAACTATGCCAGTTAGTCCATGCAACTTTCTTTATCAGCGCTGTAATTCATGCAACTGATATATGGATTAATAAACGTTTATTATTATTTTAGACAAGACATATATCTTTTCAGCAAGGAAAAGTGATAATAGAAACGAACCTATTGTCAATACCTTCATCATGTTGTTCGTTATTATACAGATAATATTTAACAACGTTAAAACAGCGTTACTTCTTGGAGCCAGATTTAGAAATACTTGAAAAATTGGAAATATTCTATTACATGCAGCTGACTGTGTAACGTGGTATTTTTGCTAAACACTGTCGACATTTTAATTGGTAGTAACGTTGTTTGAGTAAAGGAGATTTACTCAAACAACGGTAGTAAGTAATGGTCATCGCCTGAAGTTGACTTATTCTTGCACCCAAGTGCTTATTCAGTCCACTTCTCGAACTATTTACTTTCTTAATAGTCTTTGGATTTGGCTAATTGATGCATCAAAAAAATCCCAATAATTTATTATGTACGATTCATAAAATAATTCATTTTCGTGAAAAGTAGAATTGACCGGTTTTGGCACCGAGTCCTTCCTGAAAGCTTAATCGCATTTTTAAAGCGATTTCCCATAAAATAACTTACCAGACGTCACTGTTATTAACGTCAAAATAAATTTGAATGGCGAAATTGTTCTTTTAAAATCAAAGACATAAGGCATATAAACACAATAGACAGAGCAGGTCATTCATAACTTACCAAATGTTTAAATGCCAATATTAGAAATATTAACATGACGAGGGAATAAAGTAATAAATGAAAATAATGAAGATGGCGACCGAAGCACGTCAAACATTTCGTTCATGTACGGCAACAATGACGCGCCTGCATCATGTTTCTCCCGGTGGCACACCATAGGCGTAACATTTTAAAGGACATCTGTTTAAGGTCAGATAACATTGCAATAACCCTGCTGTTAAGCAGAAAGTAGATTACATTACAAAAATTAAAATGACTAAATATGAAATGATAATTTATTAGTATTGAAATATGCACAAAATTAAATAATAAATTTTAAATTACAGTCCGGGAAAAAAACCAATTTACGTTTAACTGAATATTTCCCTCATGTATAAAAAATCCCATTAGAGAAGTGCAATTCTCGGAAAATTACAGCGATAATTGCACTGTAGAAACCGAAAGAGCACGGCGATAATTGCATCGTACGTATCTATGGTAATTCCATTGTAAACTTACGATGATAGGGAAAATATATTTTTAAAATGTTTCGCTTCGGGAAATATTCCCACGAATTACACTCGTGCAACAAAATAACCAGATAATTTTGCATTCGAGCGTGTTGTCTTAGAAAAACTGCATTCGGTCATTTTCATATTTTGGAAAACGATCCCTCCACCTTCGGTGTTGGGCTCTTTCTTCAAAATATGAAAATGAACTTATGCAGTTTTTAGACAACACACTGTCATGCAAAATTATCGGTAATTTTGATGCACTTGTGCAATTACTTCCGATAATTGATTAGATGATTGATTATAGGGTGTCGCTAATTACCCCGCCGCGCCGGTCTACTTGGAAATAATACTAATTATATAAAGAAGCAAGGAAGAAAGCAAATTTCATTATGAAAGAAATTAAATTTCTTTCATAATGAATTTTTTTTACGTAAATCAGCTTGAAATCTCTTATTATATTAAATAACTCTGTTAAGTAATTTTGATAGCATTACTATTAGGAATCGCCCATTTTTCTGCTGAATGACAGAATTAAGCGTTACTTAATTTTCCATAACGTTTTGCAAGTAATACTTTTGACAAAGAATCATTAGAATCTATTAACTCACGACACTTCAAAAATGTAATAGCAAACAATAAATCGACGGCGTCACGATAAAAAGGCATAAGCGCCATTCATATTTTTTTTTCCAGGAGACAAGAAAAACACATATCATCCATATTATATTGCTTTTTGCCGTATTTTTTTACGTTACTGCATTGTTGGACCTAGTGTTTTTTAATCTATTTTCCAGCTTTAAATATTATGCAAGTCTTGATTAGTTATTTTGAATTTTGACTGTTACGCCTTTTCTTTATTTTTCTTTGGCGTGTACGACTTTATGAAATGCGAAGTCTTTTATCTCATTACCATTTCTATTATAACCTGTCGGTTAGTTCCACTTACGCCTTTTATTTTTATAGAAAGATATCAAAAACGGTGATTACGTCTTTTAAATTTTTAATGCAAAACTCTTAACCGAATAGTAATACAAACCTCTTAACATAAAATCAAAGTTTCTTATTGAGTAAATAATACTTAATTTAAAATACATGTTTAAAAAATATTTAATTTAAAACATATGCTCAAACGAAACATTATAATAATAATAATAATGCTGGGTGGGATGTTTTTTGGTTATTGTCAACTTAAGAAAACAATATTGCTAGTTTATATACAAAAAAACAAACCTCCTGATTTTGCAGAACCTAATAAGTTACATATACGTGTATGAAATTAATATAATGATCTACAAAGAGATATACAAAATCATAAAAGTAAAAAACTTTATCAACATAAGACCAATTTTTATATTGGTACCAAAGAATAAAAAATATAGTTAGCCATTAAGTTGGTCAAAAAGTAAGACAAGATTACTAATTTAACTATAAAATAAAAAAATAATAATAAAAGTTAACAAAACATTCTGTCTTAACTTCACTTAAATCTAATTTTTTGCTAAATGAACAAAACCCAAATCTATATCGTAAAAAAGGTTTTGCAAGAGTATGCACAACGTACATTCAAATCCATAAAATACTACATAAAATGAGATTGAATATAAAAAAATATGAACATAAAATATATTTTTAGAAATATTGTTAATGCAAAATATTTAAGTCCTTTAAAGCATGCCTGCTTTTATTTAAAAATTAAATCAAACTCTTAAATAATTAGAGACAAACCAATTCTTAATTATTTTACTTAGATACCATCTTTGCGATCAGGACTTTAAGAAGCTAGAAAAGATAATTTATTTAAATATGTAAATAATATAATTATAAGGTCGTTTTAAAAATTAGTTTGTCTCTTTAAGGAAGTATGCAGTTAATCTATTACTGAACATCGTCTTCTATATCACTTTCTGGTAAAACATCAGGTACCGTATTATTTGCACTGAGGGCCAAATACTCAGCATGATATTGTTTTTTTATCTTAAGACTTTCACAAAGATCTAAAAGATTTTTCAATTTCTCTTTATTGATAGGTAATTCCGACTTGTACGCTCTAGGAATGCTCTCATTTCGTCTCTCTATCCATTGAATTTCGTGAGCTGTTTCCATGTCATATCCAGTAAAGACAATAAAATATGGGTTGGTATTTTTTTAAAACCTAGCTCTCGTAATATCGCTTATCCTAATTTCTAGTCCGTGGGCTGTCTTAAGTTTTTTGGGAACTGCAAGCGACTTCCAATCTAAAATGTCTCCATAGTGAACTGGAATTATTTCATAAGGCTTTGGTCGCCGTCTTGCGTTTCTGATTATTGTTACCCATTCTGATGGTGCTTCGATATTCATATTTGAAATATATTTTTCAATTACTCCATGGACACTGTCTACAGGCATATAGGTATGGCCCGCTACCAAATAAGTTACTGTTATCTCTTTTACCGATTTGGAGTGCTTCAAAAAATAATGGAACATTGACAAAACATATTTATTTTTGTTTTGGCCTGGACAATTGTCGCAAAAGAGTGACACCGATTTATAATCGCCATCATTATCCAGCTTAGTAAGATAGGAATATAAATTGCTGCATATTTCGTTGACACCTCTTTTTCCGTCTTTCTCACTCCAGACATAACAGAATGCATTTTTCGATTTACTTTCATATACAGTAAAATTATACACTGCAAATTTCCTACTAAATCCAAACATCATGCTAGGGCCGTGAGGTGTCGCCAGGACCTTTTGCAGATCAAAAGAGATTACAATGAAGCCATCTTTATCAGATTTATTCTGTTCCGCCAAGAAGAGTTGTTTAGCACTGTCTTTGTCCTTTTGGTGTTTAAGGAATTTATTACGATCATTCTCTGTTTTTTGGTTATCGGGGATATTTTCAAATCGTACACAGGTAGCACATTTATCTTTTCTCGGGATATGAATACCAATGTTATAATCTCTCTTGAAAAATTTCTTAAAGCTGGAAATTTTCAAGGGTACGTAGTTGTTTTCTTGCATTTTTAAAGAATACATTCTATAAAGGTTAGCAATACTTTTAGTTTCCGATGGTAAATACAATTTGGTACTCGATCCTCGACAATAATGCGAGGGGACAGCAGGGAGCCTTTCAATAAAGTCTCTAAAGGCCATCATTTGTTCTGGGCTAACTTTATGTTTTGGTTCATGCTTCCCTCTTTTCTCTCGATTTACTTCAATTTTCCCTTTTAGGGCATACCTTACCAATTTCTGTGTAATATTTAAAGTGCTCTTGAAAAACTGTAAGCATACACGATTCTGTACACCATCTTTCATAAGAAAATATTGGTAGGTCAAATCGCGACGCGAGACACCATAAACTCTTTTTCTCTTTACAGGTATTACGTTTACACAGCCATTGATGAAGTTTTTTTTTCTACGTTACCTCCTAATTTCCAAAATTGAGTAAAAATATTACTTCTTTCTTCTTCAGTGAAGCTGTTACATCGATTTATACACGCTTTATTAAGACATGGATTGGGAAGAACGGTTTTTTTCCCAACAACTTCATTTTTATAATTGAGGTATCTTTTCCCTGAATTTCTTCGTTTTCTGTTACGTTCTAAGTTGGTCTTCTTTTTTTTTCGTTTTTGCCCTCTATTTAAGTCTAAGTTTAAGCTGCCAGAAGAATCGCTGGTAGAACTTTCACTGGAACTTGGAATGGTGTCATTAGCACGGTAATCGGAGTCTGAATTATCGGCTGATCCAGATTCATAATTAGCAACATCGTTATGGGACGTCTGAACATTATTTTGATCTGGCTCATCGCCGATTTTATAATTATTATTGTTAGATATAGGTACGTCCTGTTTATAACTATCGTCACTATCTGAGTAGTTGACAAGCTTTTTATCACAGGTTGATATTAGATCAGTCTTTTTGGTAATATCAGTCTCATGAAAGGTACAAGACATTACATTGGAGTCAGTTATAGTTATTATGTCATTATTTGTATCTGTTTGTTGAGTATTTTGTCCTAATATTAAACTATTATTGTAGCTATTAAAGGGTGGTAGTTCCTGCAATACTTCTTCTACAAACTCTGGCTCTAAAAGAGCATCATACCTTAATGCCTCTGTAAGTAGGTCATTATCGATAATGTTATTCTCATTCTGTTTGGGAACAACATCTAAAAAGAATAGAAAAACAGGGCGTAAGCGACATAATAAAACCCAAATTTTAAGCAACAATTATAACTAGTAAAAAATATGTTTTGATCCGAAACAATTTTTTTTCTAATATTAACGATACCTTTTATCTAGATTATGTTTTTTTTTCGACTAGATCTAGCATTAATTATCTTAAGCGAAGTTGAATAATGCATTGTATTCACATAAGCAGGATGGCGCTTAAGTCAACAAAATAAAAAAGTATAAAAAGGCGTAACCGACAATAACAATAAAAGCAAGTTTTTACTATGTGAAACGGATTTTTAAAATGAAAAATCTATCTAGATTACTAAATCACATTAAAAACAATACAATTTGTTTATTAGCTACATACCTTTGAATAGGCAAATAGATTTTTTCACTCCCGGCCGTAACGTAACCTACCACTATGAATGTCAGGCGCTTACTGATTCTTGCGTCTAGTCTTGCAAGAAGCAGTATTAGCGGTTAGAAACTGGGTAGCTCGTTTTAATCGCGTTGCGAATTTTCGTCGGCTAAGCCGTTTTGCACAGTTATGCGCATTTATTAGTACTATATACTTTTACATAAATCTCATTTTCCACCATTTTGGCGCTTACGTCTTTTTGTCGTGACGCCGTCGAAATAGTTAAAATAGGTACTTACTTTTCTAAAATAATATTCGCAGAATACGACTATGAGTTTATTTACTTACGCATGGAAGATAGTATTTGAGTTCAAATGAATGGGTACTCCCTTTTCATGAACATGGTGGCCAGTTCCTTCTTGACGAGTGCCGGCTACGCGACGTTGTCGGCGTGCACGGCATTTGGAGTACCAATTGTTTCATGAATAATGTGAAGTGTGAAGTACTGACATAGGGCCCAGTTTACATAAAGTTTCTAGCGGAAAATAGGTATAACACTTCGTATTTTTGTGTTTCTATTTTGATTAAAGTTTGTATTATAAATGTTTATATGTTAGTGTTATTATATACACTGTATACTTTAAAACTAAAAATTTATATTTTGGCATGCTCTATTTTCTTATAAATGTAATTTTACTGTCACAATATTAAAAACAAGCTGGCGATTTTCCATGATACAAGCATACTTTTAGGTGTCATCGGCAACAACGCCGCAGTTGCGGTAAGTAATAGTATGGCTTGCGTATTATTTTACAAGGCAATAAAGAAGAAGGGGAACGATGTTGGCGTCTTCATATTATTATTTAGTAAACAAATCTGTCTATTTTTTTGCATGTCTTTGCATATAATAGACAAATTTTTTTATACGTCTTTGTTTAAAATAGATTCCTAATTATACCCAATCACCTTGAACAAACACAGGCACATTCCATTATTTACTTCACCTTTTGCTATAAATTTACTCGAATTGTTTTTAGTCAGGAATAATAATGACTAATAGATTTTGCTTTATCGTCGATATCAATTCATATTTTAATGGCATGTGTTTTGTAGTTAATTAGTCTGAAGGACATCACACATCTTATATGGTATTTCGACTAGAGCCAGATTTTTTCAAATTTTAGTTATAAAGCAATTTTTATCATTGCGATACATCTTTAAAGAAGGTGACCCAGAAAAATTACTTAAAAGTTAAGCGAAAATACAATTCAAAACACCAATTTCCCGCAAGTTCTGTACCGAAATGAATATATTGTTTACAGACTATCGTATAGAAAACAATACGATATTTCACTTTTTAATGCCTTTTATCTTTTGATCCGTGACATTCAATGTATTTTTATTTCAGGTATTACTTTCGCAAATTAAAAGGTAGTCTTAAGTGGTTATATCCATAAATAAATAGACGCTGAATGCTGATATGGACCAATTACGTAATAACTGCAACTTGCATATCCTGCCTAGTCGTATTTACTTCGTTTTTTAATGAAGTGCCTACTTCGTTGGCTATCTTAATTGGATCATGGAAGAGCTCAAATTCAGGGCTCAGATTTTATTCGAGTAATAGCTGTGCATTTCGAGGATTTCTAAAAATTAAAACGTACTTTATTATGAGTATTTATCCAGTTAATTTAATGGAATTATGCTGGAATGGCAAACCTGAATATAATGGTAACACATATTATAAGATCAATTACTTCTTTTCTTTTCTCTTTGCCTTTTTATGACGTCTTGACAGTAAAATGTATCACATTCTATGTCGCTGAACTTTATTTTCGTTAAATCTACTTTATATCTTAGAATTGTGTAACGTTGCATATGTTACTAAATACAGTATTGCGATTTTCTCTTTTTATTGGTTAATTTGTGTTAATGATACTCTCGCTACCTTACTTCTCGCGATCTTTCTCCAGGTGGTCGAACCTGCTTGACAGGTACGGTACATCAGCTTAAAGCGCCACTTGACATAAGTGGTACATATTCCTTGATGAGAAAATTGATAGCCCTTTTCGCCTGAACACTCAAAGTCAGTAGGCCGTTCTCCGTATCAGAATTTATCTTAAATATAGTAATATTATCTTTAATATAATAATATAATAACAACAATATTTTTGACCCTCAGGTCTAACTGCCGCCTGATAGTACCGTTGCAGTGTTAAGCGAATTCCATGGAATGTAAATTTTCTAAAAATACGGGCCTTATCATCCATAAACGTTGTGTTTATGGATGATTTTTAAAAGGTATTTTCGACACGAGTGTGGCAAATTAACCGAGTTTTGGTGACTAACCGAAACTAACCAAAAACATTATAATTGCTACCGGGTTCGAACCGTTCAAATGAGTAAAATAAATTGAAACTAACTGAAAATAACCGAAAGATGATTGAATGATGAACCAAAACTAACCGAAAGTATTTAAGAGCACCAAAACGGGCTAAAACATATCGGAATAGATTAAAAATATTAAAGTAAGTTAAAACTAAACCAAATTAACCTACTTTTGGGGACTAATTAAAACTATCAAAAAAAAATTAAAATTGCGTAACGTAACGGAACCACTTCAAAAATAATCAAAAACTCTAAAATTGGTTATAACGTATCACAACCGATATATGATTAAAACAAATTAAAACTAACTGATATTAATCGAATGCTGATTGAACGACTAACCAAAACTAACAAAAAGTAACCAAAGGCACCAAAAAGGGTTAAAACACAATATCGTAACAGGTTAAAAATATTAAGGCAGTTTGAAACGGACTTAAGTTAACCGAATTTTTGTCAACTAACCGAAGTTAACCAAAAACGTTAAAACTGGTTATAACATATCGGATCCGGTTCAAGATAAATTAAAACCTACTAAACCTAATCAAACTGATTGAATGTTTAACCAAAACTATTCAAAAGTTACCAAAAACATCAAAAAGAGCTAAAACGTATCGCAACAGATTAAGAATCGTTTACATTGGTTATAACGTATCGGAAGCGGTTCAAGTGACTCAAATAAATCGGAACTTACTGAAAGTAGCCGAAAATTTATTGAATAACTAACCAAAAGTAACTAAAAGCATCAAAACGAGCTAAAACGTACCGAAATAAATTAAAAATATTGAATGAAGTTAAAACTAATTCAAATTATCCTTATTTTGTGACTAACTAAAAATAACCAGAAACACTAAAATCGGTTATAACGTATCGGAACCGGTTCAAATGAATAAAAAAACAGAAACTAACTAAAATTAGCGAAAGTTGAGTGAACGACCTACTAAAACTAACAAAGAGTAACCAAAAGCACCAAAATGGGCTAAAACATATCGGAACAGACTAAAAATATTAAGGTAAGTTGGAACGAAATAAAATTCACCGATTTTTGCCGACTAACTATAATTAACTAAAAACATTAAAATTAGTAACGTATCGGAGCCGGTTCAAATTACTATACTGCTGCCGGTAGTTAAAAGGCAGTAAGTGACAAAACCTTAGTTTCGAAAAAAATGGCAACAACTTTTTGATATTGTCCTGCACTAATCAAGACATATATCATTATATGTTTTTGGTCAATATAAACTGGAAATACTATATGTGGTTAGGTATATGTCATTTTAGACAATATTTTAAGTTTTGATTCAAAAATTGGTCGTTAATTCTTTATTACTTCGTTTTTAATATCCGTGTAAGTAGAGAAGTTGAAGTTAAAAGACGGTAAGCGGTAAATATGCACATTTGCTGCCATTTTACTTATTAAATGGTGACGTGTCACTTGCTCCTTTTTTTCAATTACGAAAAACAGAAAAAAAAATTATTTCAAAAAATTTCGAGATTTTTAAAGAGAATAAGTTCATATTAGTCTAAAAATGCAAAAATCTCGAAATTGAAAAAAAAAAATCACATACCGCCTTTTAACTACCGACGGCAGTATAATACTTTAAAACTAACCAATGCTGACCGAAAGCTGATTGAATGACTAACAAAAACTAATCATAAGTAACCAAAAGCACCAACACGGGCTAAAGGGTGTCGGTAAATTGGTTCCTGGCAGGTAGAAAATAAAAGGGTAGTTTGAAACATCTGTTAATAATATGTAAATTGGTTCCCAAACCCAAAAAGGTCGTTGGTATATTGGTTCCCATAACAAATTGAGGGTGTCATAAATAATTATATTGGGGGTGTGAAGGAATTGTACAGATATTGAAGTTTTAGTTTGTATTTCTGTCCTGTGGCTATCACTTGTGATGTATTTTCGTCATGAATTTCGAAATAATTTCAAGTGAGCGAGGAAAACAGTTATTAATAACTATATATATGGTTTCCAAAAGCACCTGAAAACTGGTTAGTAGCGCTGGACTTGCACAAATAGAAAGTGCAAATCATTTGTCCTTACTTTGGATGAAGGTGACGATAATGTAACTATTACAAAACATATACAACATCCTGGGAATGGGATGCCGTTGTGGGGAAGTTAAACCTTCAAATCGTTAATACTGCCTGCAAACGAAAAGCTGTAGAGGACCTAACCGAAAAACCTGCCAAGATTATTCGCAAAGTGCTTCAAGAAAATATGCCAACACAAGCAATCTGACATTGCTTGTGTCCGAAGATTAGACTGCTCGTCGAAAAATGCAGCCAAGTGTTCCGAAAAACATCCAGGAAACTTTTGACTTCCTTGACAAGGCATAAACATCCAAACTTGTAGGGGTGAGTAGTTTTTTACTTTGTAACAGTAGAATGGAAGAGATAGTGATATTTTCGTGTCAATCTTAAATTCAAAGGTTAGAAAAACTGACACATATCACATGATAAAGTTAGTGGTAAAGTTTTTCTGCCAATTTCGAAGACAATTTTTTACTCTACATGGTTATTGTGAGGAGCATTATATTCCATTATTTTTTTCATTGTTACCAAATAAGTAAACTGAAGCGTATAAAAATCTGTTCAACTTAATAATCAATATTTGTAAGAATAGTGGTATTACATTAAGAATTTCGAAAATTGTTATTGATTTTGATCAATCCATAAAGCAGTGGGGTAAATTTTTCCTTCAGTAGAAATAATCGGGTGTCGGTTTCACCTTGCCCAATCGTGGCATAGAAAAATTAAAGAATACGGCCTTACACCTGAATATAGAAATGAACATTCTGAAATTGGTCGATGGCTACGAACGATTTTGGTCTTACCTTTTTAAGTCCTCATGATGTTAGCGACTGCTTTGTTCTTGCTTTACTTACGATAGCACCAACAGACGAAAATGTTCAAAAATATTCAGATTATTTAATAGATAAGTATATAACACAAGATTCTCTCTTTCCACCTTACCTTTGGGCTCAGCACTCAGCTGAACTTACGCGCACTACTAATGCCTGTGTGTCTTCTCACAAATATTTAAATGCGTCTTTTTATAAAACATATCCTAACATTTTTATTTTTTTCGAAAAACTTAAAGAATTTCAAACTGAAAATTATGTAAAATTTCAAAGCGACAATATTACGGCTAAAATACATAATGGTAAATTCAAGAACCGCCAAAAATGTATAGAAAAAATGATAGAATCATATTCAAGAAAGGAAATTCGTCGGCAACATTTTATTAAATGTGTTTCTTTTCGCTGTCATGCTACCTATACTAAAGATTGAAATTATGAAAGTTATTATTTTGTATTAGTTGCTATTTTAAATGTAAAACACTATGTTGTATAATAGATTTATAAAAATCAAACCGTGTTTTATTAGACAAATCTCGGGAACCAATTTACACATAAAGGACGGGTAAACTAAAAATGTTGGGAACCAATTTACACATAAAGATCAAGTCAACCAAAAATATTGGGAAAAATTTAGTAATATTTTTTGAATAAATAATGTTATTACTTATATATGTTCCTTATACGTATTTACTCACCTTTATATAATCTTGTAGGCTCAGCTATAATAATTATTCTAGAAATAAGCTGTTTAGATATCTTAATGCTATGCATTAAGCTGATATAAGACTTCCCCCTACCCAAATACCGTGACGTTAGGATTAGTCGTTCCGTTGCAGGTATAGACTCTTTAATTATAATATCTTGTTTTTTTTTTTCATTTTAAGTCCAAGTTTGCTAAGTGAATATTCAAAATCGGTAGATTTCATTCGGCGAAAAAATTAAAAAGGTCCTATTCTTTTTTTACGTGCAAATCGCGCATTAAATCTGTATCTCGGTAAAGGTATCTACTTTTAAAAAGGGATACCATCCAGCAACGGCGACAACTTAGAAGTATGTTAACTACGCTCGCAATTACAATTACTTGTTCACCTAATCACATGATAAAGTTAGTGGTAAAGTCGGTTAAACGAAATGTTCAGAGGAACTAACACCACTTGAAAAACTGGAGTGCGAATGATTCCGCATGCATGCGTTCACAAAGCATGTACGTAAATGCGAATTTAAAAAAATAGATATCAAAAAAAGCATCTCATGTGTGCGGAGTTGTTCGGTCGTATGCGGTCACTAAGTATGTAGGAGACTTTAGACCCACCGTTCCATTTGTCAACTTCACAGCACAACAAGAAGTCGAACACTAACGGTTGCACTGTTTTCACTTAGACAAAATCATGCGAAAATGCGATTTTACTTCTACCATGGTACACCAAGGAGGCTTCTTTATATGGTGACTTTAAATGCAATGTAAATAGGATATTTTGCTTTCACATATATTGTGTTGTAGACAATTATTTATGTATAAACAATATCTATGAATTACAGGTCTTAAAATAAAATACTGTGAAATAAATAATGGAAACCAATAAGTACGAATTTTTTTTAAAACCCTCTTGGTCCTTCTAGGGTTAAATTACAAACTACAACTAAATTTCAGTTTTAGATACTCCACTTATTTTCATAAGAAAGTTGCCCTGACTTGACTTTTAATTTTACTGCGTTATACGAGTGCCTGAAATTTCTATCGACGTTTGCACACCAGAATCTTATTTAGAAATTATTCCATATTTTTAATATTTTTTTTTCATAACGAACCGTAAAACGAAATACAACACACGTTATGAAGGATTTTCTGATAAATGAATCAAACTTTCTTTCATGGTAAAGCTACGTATCAATTTCAATAATTAGGTATCTGTTATAATATTATATTATTTTTGAGAAAACAAGTGTTATGAACATGATGAAATACTTGCTGACAAATAACATGGTGGGACAGTTCGCATATTCATATCAAACGTGTAAGATTGCAACTTTCGATAGGGCGGTCATATTGCAATTGCGCTTTTCCTTAGACGAGCCGTAGCGCGACAGAGGTAAGGCCTTTTTTAAAACATACTAAGGAAAGCAGGGAAGAGATCGTGGAGATGCGTATTATGATACGGATAAAAACCCTGCATTATACTAAGCTGTACAGCCTGGGTAAGTATCAGAACAGAAAAGCTTTTTGAATCAAAAATATATAAACAGTTCGATGTTTTAAGATTGCTGCTTTTACAATAAAAATATATGCGTTTCTTTTATAACTTCTAACACCTAGATATTTAAAATATTATTTCTCAAAACATGCAAATAGATCATATAGCTATAGTAAATGGAAACACCATTTATCTTTGGAAAGTTTCGTATCAAAAAATCACATTTTGCCAATATTTTCCAATCTATCTGGCTAAAAAATGATCTGTTCATAGAAAACCAACACCTTAATGGAAAAGTAGATAGGGTATATAAATCATTAAACTAACACCAGGAAAAAAAATAAAATATGTTGGCGCGAATTTTATAAAAGGTTGATGGCAGCTCATAAAATATAAAGACGTGTTAAAGGAATATATGGGCTTTATATTATATTTCAAGTAAATGTGATTTTTATACAGCGACGTGCGGCATTAAATTATTGTATTTAGAGTGTATCATTATATTAGTGTTATATTGCCAACATGTGAGTTTCTGTAAAATTTATAAACGACTCTATGGCCGAATAACCTTGAAAATGAACCTGTTGATTTAGCCACATGTTTTATAATCAGAGGCAAGATTATTTATTTAATTAGATACGTACCCTCTTAAATTTAAGCATACATCATGACATATATTTCGCTCACTGAGTTTTATAGTAGCACAACAGAAAAAATTCAATTTTGAGGTAACTGACTTTGAAAGCTTCATAATATCATAAATGACACTTAAATTGCAAATATATGAAAAACAACTGGATAGGAGGAAGCAAGTACTTGATAGTGAACGATTAGGAACATTTCTTTCCAACTTTACTCATTTTCGAGAACATTGATATAGTTATACCAGTATTGAATTAAGGACTAATTATTTTTTGTCGGAAGTTTGTTCATAAGTAGAAGCACAAAATAGTTTTTATTCTTAATGAAAAAAATAAAGGAGTCAATTATTGTGGAGTGTAAAAAGTCGATAAAATAAAAATACGAACTATTGAATTCTTGATACTATAGTTTTATTATTAATAAACATTTTAAAGACTTCACAAATTTAATTATCTCCAAAATATCATGGGTTCCTAGATACCTTTTAAAAGCAGTTTTTCCAAAAATACTTCTAAAATTATAATGATGATATATAACACAATGAAAAAATGTGATTTCTGAGCCATACAACGTAGTATTGTTTATTGCAAAAATAAAAAATTAACGCTCTAAAAGATCTTCATACTTTTTTTTGGTAATTGGAATCTGATTTTGATATATTTTATCAATTTCAATATCTTCAAAGGAGGACAAATTATTTTAATATCTTGTCAGTTTATTAACGGATTTGAAATCAGCTTCTTTGAACGATGTTTTATAGAAGAAACTACTGGGATTATCATTTTTGGCGTTTAATATTGATACTGAAGACTTCTACTTCATAAATTTATGTTCACATTGTCAATTTTTTCAAATCAAGAAAGTCTTCAACAATTTTTAAAGGTCTTCCACTTTTCTTTGAAGTTTGTATTTATGTGACATATTGCGCTGGTATATAAATAGGTCCTGACTTTAGCGTTCTCTTGATATTTTTTCAATAAGATAATGAACACTGTTTCCCTCATTTTGGGTGTGACCAATAACTAAAAGTGTATCCATTATTGATTTTATTTTATAACTTGTCACGCCGCACAAGAAAGCTGCCAGTACAAATGTATTTTTGTGTTGTCCGGCGAAATTGTTTGAGTACAACAAAATCTCAAGCTTTTACAGAGTTAGCTTTCACAGCCGTTTCCTTCAAAAAATTGAGCGGACAAGTTCCTATTTCAGTTGCTCCTTGTTTCCCTTTCATACCACATGAAACAATATAATATGTCACCTAGTCCTTTTCTGTCAAAGTGGCAGATAGTAAAGTTATATGTCGATAATTTCGACCTAGAGTGGAAGGAAGAGACTTGACCATTCGGTGTTGGCAACGCCCCTTGTGAATCAAAACACAGCACTTAATAATCTGGTAAAATCATGCCCTTATCTCTGACTCTTTCTTCTCTATTTAAAAAAAAATCATGTTTTCCATATTGCTCTTTCATTTTTCTTCTCTCTTCTTCGCTGCAATTTTGAAAGGATATGCAAATCTGATATTGGTGTTTCATTGATACTAAAAATGTGATATTAAATACGTGGTTAAATATTTCTCTCTACAATGAAAATTTAAGGTCTACACACACTGATGCGATCACGGCCGCGATCACGATCTTGGCGCGGGCGCAGAAAAACGTTGCTGAAGGAAACCTATGAACTGTTTCACACTGACGCGATCATATTTTTTAGGACACGCAGCTTGGCGGCGTTCTATTCTGCGATGGCGACCAGGTTCAACTTGTCTAGTTTGATCACGGGATCGCGACGCGATTTCCGTTATTTTGTATATTTTTTTGGTTGCAATTTAAAAATAGAGTTAACAGAACTGTTAATAAAAGCTAAAAATACAAAATTCTATATGATTTATTCTACCCGGCTACAAAAAAATAGATTTAAGAATAAATTTTGGGGCGAAATTGGAGTTGGTAGGTATGAGGGCACTTTAGCCAGACTTTCGCAGACGGCTACTACACAGCCACCAGCAAAGCACCGCGAAATTCGGCGACTTGAGCTATATCATATATAAGGGCGTGGTACCGTATGACGTACCGCACCTTAAATTCCTGGCCATGACGTCACCGCCAAGATTTATGCCATTTAGGCCGTATTATTTTAAAGGTTTTGCGTAATCTTTCCTGGCTCCCCTCCATGAAATTAGTGCCGCCATAAACTCTCGAGGTCTGCTACAGGTTTAGACAGACAGACAGCTTTATAGACAGTTAAGGCAGCCAGACAGACAGCTTTATGGACAGCTAAGACCGACAGACAGACAGCTTTATAGACAGCTAAGACAGCTCTTTAGGCAGACAGACACAGGGAAGAAATTATTATCCAAAATCTTTAAATTGACACGGCCAAGTGGCCAAAATAGTGACGTCATGGCCAGGAATTTATGGCGCGGTACGTCAGACGATGCTACGCCCTTATATATGCCATAGCTCAAGTCGCCGAAATTCGCCCCATTTGCGGTGTTTTGCTATTGGCTGCGCAGTAGCCAGCTGCGCAAATCTGGCTAAGGTGCCCCCATACCTACTTTTGTCTTCACATGATGCAGCAAGTACAAGAACTTCATTATTATATTCATCCACTTAAAAAAAAAAGTACAGATAGAAAGCAAGCAACAGCAACAATCACACCGTCAAGCGTCAAACCGATACTGAACGCGGTGAATATGAACGCGAACGCCACCGTGAGCGCCTTGGTGTGTGCTGGAATGATCGCTCATGATATCGCTACCCTGATCGTGATCGCGACCGTGATCGCGCCAGTGTGTGTAGAGCTTTAGCAATTTGCTTTTCTCTTTCTAGCAATCATCTTCACAGTCTCTATATAATTGAGCTAATGTTTTCCCGCCTAAAATACATATTTACTATCTGACTATGCGCACGAATATATTAGGTAAGCATAGACGAGCGGAGAAGCTGGCAGATTTACATGCGGCGAGCAAACTTTTCGGGTATATCTGTAAGTTTATGGAAACTTGCGCGCAACGCAACGAGCGATGCAACGAGCCATGCTTATTCGCAACGAGTCATGATGAGTCCATAAATTAAACAGTTTTACATTTTGGGTTCATTAGCCATACCGCCGGGTTTCTGCGTTTGTTTATTTTGATTTTTTTATTATATAATACAATATAACATAATATAATAATATTAATACATATAATTATGGATAATAAAGAATTTTTGACGGAGTTCATTGAAGTTTATAGACCAGTGGCAAAAAGTGCCATATACTGCGTTATGGCACTTTTTTTACCAAATAGACCACACTTTTCTTTTTTTCTTCATTATATACTTCACAATACAGTATAATAACATTATTGTCTGCTAGTCTTCTCTTTTTCTTGTTAATATTATTAATATGTGATAATAATGACATGTTTTTGAGGTTTCTACTCTTTGGTTTGCAGTGTTGGCTCGTCAGATCTGGTAAACTTTCTTACAAGCCACTAGCCATGCAAAACTGAAAGATAAACCGACAAATTTTCCACATAAACCTACAGATGTGCAGACCGCGAACAAATCCGATGAATTATTCGTACGATTTGCATGGATGTTTAGGGTTTCGGTACTACGGCACGCTACGAGTAAATGTGTCAAATTTGCTCGCCGCGCCGCATGCATATCTGTCAGCTTCTCCGCCCGTCTATGCCTATCTAATGACTTTCAAGAGTAGGAACTTAGGATTTTTTCTTTCTTATTTCATTTTTAATGTCTTCCGATACCTGCTTCTGCTTTTTATGTGCCCCTCTTAGATCACCTCTCAAAAAAACTTACTTGTCTTTTAGAAATTACAGTACGAATGCACCAGTTTGTAATGCCCAAAGTCAGAGTGAAATAGTATATTGTACAACAAGTGCTGAAAATAGGACTTTTCACACGAATGAGACAGTTTGGTAACACGAGCCGTAGGCGAGTGTCATAAAGTCTCATGATTGTGAAAAGTCTTTTCAGCACGTGTAGCACACTATACTTTTTCTACGACTGCTACGTACAAGGTGCCCCACTGGGAGTGTGGTAGAAAATTACATGTTATATGGGAAACTTTTTTATTATTGATTTATCAGAAAATTTTATTCTTAGCGAAAGAAGCTACGTGAGCAAGAGATTCTCGCTAAACTATAACTAGGGGCACAGTCCTAAAATGGGGCGGTGTGGGGTCCCTATTTTCCAAATATTTTGAAAAAGAGGCTCCGGGGGATATAAAATTAGGCCCTAGGGGGCGAAACCCTAGAATGGGGCATATGGTACGGAAGTCCCATTTTTTACAGATTTAGGATTTGAGCCCCCGAGGGCGAAGCCCTAAAATTGGGCCCCAACCTTAAAAGGGGGCCCCTGGTATGAGAGTCCCATTTTTTCATTGTGAAAAGCATACTTTGCACACGCCGTGTGCAAAGTATACTTTTCGCACGATGTTTGAAATCTCCAGTTTTCAAGAGCAATTAGTGCGTTTTTGTCTATTTTCAGGGCAGTCGTAGAAAAAATACTTTACACACTATTATATTTGTGCCTTTTTCAAAAAATAGAGAGCATTGTTTTTGACTCTTCCATCCTTCTTTGCTGCACTCTACATTAACCTCTTGCATCAGTGGCACTATGTAGTTTAGCTGCTTGATAACGTCTCCCAAAAACCAGTATGACTCAAACAATGTAAGCCGCCTCTCTTCTTCCGTGAATTTACTGATGCATTTTTGCCTACACTTTCTGATATCACATAGAGCTTTGATTAATCTGGATGAAACGTCTAACGTCGTATTATACGTCTTATAAAGTTTTTCAGAATTTCTAAGACGTTTAGTTTTGTTTTTCGTACATGTAGAAGGTTGGTCTTTCCATTTTCTTGTTTTCTTCTTATATCCTTGCTCTACTATTTCGTCAAACTGAGCATGATTTGCACTCCCAATTACCTCTATTTCGTCGTCCGCCCTTGAATTTGTCTAAACCTCATTTTCTGAATCAGAGGACAACTTCTTATAATTGGTATCTTTAAAAGAGTCGTCTGATTACAAGTCTAAATATCGGAACTGGAATCTAAAGAATGAAACGAGGTGCTACTGGAATCTGAACTAGATGAATTGCGAGCTCTAACTAATTACTGAAGGAGGTTAAGAAGTATTATGTAGGATAATGGAATAACTAATGCAACTCACCTTCAGCCTCATGTAGAATGGCAGGACTTTCCAAGTTGTTACTGTCATATTTGTTAGCATATTCTGAACTGAAGACACAGGGTTCTAACTGGTTTAAAGGGTCTACATTAAGAAGTGAAGGTAAATCTGGAAAAGTGAAACATGTACCATTACTAAGAAACGAAGAAAGCACCAAAATACTAACTATCTTTGTCAGGGATAGCAGTCTCATAATATGGAATGGCAGATGTTTCCAAGTTGCTACTATTATCTTTGTCAGCATATTCTGAAGTGGAGATCCAGGATTCTATCAAAGTTAAATTGACTGCATTAAAAAGAGAAGGCGAATCTTGATAGGTGAAAAAATCTAGTATTACCAATAAAGTAGAAAGGACCAAATTCTCACTTTGCTTTTTTGCGATATCTGGATTGAATACATTTTTTGTAAAAGTTAAGTCACTTTTCCTATTTTTGAGAAGTGCATCTTAAAATTGGAAAGGTAATAACTGAATATAATGAAAAAAAGTTTTATCAATTTTATTATTTTTCCGAATCGATTCTGTAAACCGCTAAAACTCAACAAGGTCTCTGCAAAATATTATCAGATTTTTTAGATGACTAGGTTGCATAAATTGGAGTAGTAAAAACCTATATTGACACAACTATATTTTCATCGCGTGGTCTCATATAGAATAAATTCTATACCGGCCCGACTTTATACTTTCAGGACGAAAATCATATATTTTTTATATGAAGAGATTCTATACTGACACAATTTTAATGTGCCGGTATAGTGTTACAAAGTAAGACCTTATTCTTGAAAGTTCTCTAACACTTTTATCAACAATTTCAATCAGAAGAATTCTAAGTTATATAAGTTCAATTGTGCCATTATTTATCATTCTCATACGATTTTTTAAGGTATAAGGTCATACTGGTACAACTAAAGATTTGCGCCAGTATTGCTTTAATAACTTTTACTTATCTAGATAAAAATCACTTTGAAATGTGTCACTTTTTACCAACGCATCCCGGACCGGGATTCTACGCGGTCCATCTTTGTGCCAGTTTAGTTGAAGTTATAAAGTAATGCTCTCTGATTTCGATAAAAACCGACCCCCAATACCTTTTTTTAGTTGTGCCACTCAGAACCCAGTGAGCGATTAAATTTGGTGCAATTCTTGCATAATTTTATATTCGATGCTGCCTGCTTTGATACTAAAAATGGTTGCACTTTATTGCAAGCCATCTATATTATAAACTGAAAAAGTTCTATAATTACTGCTCATTCATATGTATATATAATAAAACGTGAGTCATACCTGAAATTGTAAACACACCTCAAAATAATTTAATATGAAGAATTTTAAGAATCTGAGTTAACTTTTCTCATTTCTTGAATCTACCGGAGATTAT